>CAWUFW010015889.1:0-336497 GCA_963921515.1 Calotriton arnoldi | reverse complement strand
ATACCCGGCGTAAATAAATCCGCCAGGCATGGAAGCGGCAAAAATCCGCCCGCACACACCGCCTGAACACCGACCACGCCATTATGAGTACACAAACTGAAACCGCCATCGGCGGAAAAATCATACAAAATACCGCCCGCCATCGTCCGAGTCGGAGTCAAACCGCCCGCCACGGACGGAAACACGCACGACAACACAAAACCGCCCGCCCACACGGCCGACACACCGCACGTGAAATTACGATCGCACCGCCATGAGCGCGGAAAAACAACAAAAATACCGCCCGCCAGCGCAAACAACGCCGATGAGAATCGACACGGCAGAAGCCATGGCGCCCACGTACCTGCACAGAAACCATCCGCACACAAAACCAATAGCACACAACATGGCCAACAAGTCCACACAGCAAGGCACGCACAAATACACAAGCACAGTACACATCCCGAAAACACCCCCCCGGACAAACAAAAAATACAAAGGCCAGAACCCCAGACACAACACACCTGAAAACAACAGACCATGAGGACACACCCACATAGGTGAGTACAAAAGCAGCACTCCCACAGACCACAACCCCTTGCTACATTGCAAACCAGAGAGGAGAGGAGAGGACACAGTGACACAGCAAGGACAGCAGCACACCACAGAAACGCACACATCACAACCACCACCACCACCACCACCACCAAACACCGGCACCACAAACCCCCTGCACATTACACAACACACACCGCACCACCACCACAAACACCATGGCACCACAAAGGATGCCCAAGTTCACGCCCATGGAGCTGACGGTCATGGTCGACGAGATCATCAAGGTGTACCCACAAATCTATGGGAACATGGTCCAGCACACACCACTAGCCACCAGAAACAGAATGTGGACCCGGATCGTAGACCAGGTCAATGCAGTCGGGACCCTGCCCAGGAACAGAACCGAGATAAACAAACGTTGGAATGACGTAAAGAGCCTGGTCAAGAAGAAGGAGGGCAAAAACAGAGAGCTGGCTGCCGTCACTGGCGGAGGGAATCCCGCGCTCTTTAAGACCTTCAAAGCGTGGGAGGAGAAGGTGCGAGTCGTAATACATCCGGAGATCCTCGCCGGATTAGCAGGGGGAGTGGAGGCTGGTAAGTACAAACTAATGTATACCAGCACACCGCTATGTACACACATGCGCAACCACCATGCCACAGCTCCCAGGGACAAACACCCCCATGTCCAGCACACAATACACAACACATCACACGCACATGCAACAGACACTACCACACACAGGCCAAACCGAACAACTGTAAGATGCGTGGGGACATGTGTACACTAAGCCAGCCACGTAACCACCAACAGGTCCACAAATATGCCAGAAGCGCCACAACGAGCACCCACCACACCCATGTGTCCGCCACAGCTGCACCAACTGACAAGTAACAGGTAAGTGGCAGGAACACAAAGTGCAGTGGGTCGGAGGGGGACAGCTGAAGTACAACACCCACCAGGCCCCCACTCCCACAGACCAGCAAGGTGGAGCACTCCCCACACCCATGTGTCAGGCACAGCTGCACCAACCGACAAGTAACAGGTAAGTGGCAGGAACACAAAGTGCAGTGGGTGGGACGGTGGACAGCCCAAGTACAACACACACCAGGCCCCAGTCCCACAGCACAGCAAGGAGGAGCATCCCCCACACCCCACACCCACGTGTCAGCCACCGCAGTGCACAACGACAGCCGAAAGGCAGACATCACGGTCCACAGCAATCGGTGTCAGTGGGTGTACAGCCACCCCCACGACCCACTACACCCCCCCACCCCCACAGACCTGCAACATGGAGCACCCCCGCTAAGAGCCATGTGGCATCCAGTACAGTGCACGCACGAACAACTTGCAGGTGGGAAACTGGACAGGGCTGGATTACTGGAGGCATGAGGACCATAACACCACCAACACATGGGACATGTCACGTAGCACACGAACACGCAGCACCGCCCACCGTCACGAACAAGTGAACAATGTGCACACGGACATGAACAGCAGACTCACACCCCACATGACCCATCACAGACATAGCAACACCCAAGGAGCCACGTCTGCATGCACAAGCCACACTGAATATAGTCCCACACGGCAGCCACTGTGCAACTCATCACACACAACCGAAACACCATTGAAGTCCTGTCCATGTAGCCCCTACTGCCTGTCAACCACACACCCCACAACTACGCCTATGTAAGACAAACAACACTAGACGCAACAGAGCGGAACAACAGAAATGCACACGAACACCACTGAACCCATCAAACACACAGACACACCATGCACATACAACATACCATCCATCCCATCCGTCAGCCCCAGTCTCATGAAAGGCATGTCATCCGCACAGCTGCCACACATACAGCAGTCACGCTAAGACACATGCCCATGACCAACCATGTGCCAGAAGTCAATTAAGCGCACGACACACTGTGAGCAACAACACACAACATGGGCCACACCCCCCCCGAGCACTGCAGTGATGCACATGGCACAGGGCAGCACGCACACCAAGGAGATGGGACAACTGCAATACGTTGGCTGGCACACAACTATCACTCACTCATAACGATGCGTCCAATGCCATGTCCAGTAACCACAACAGACAGCAAATATGCAGGGCATGTCAGGCATGCACACACCTCAGACCATGCACTGTCATGCTGCCACAACACATGTCACGTTCGGCACCCATGGCTCACAGCATGTACCCCAAAAGCATATACCCTCCCAAATGCGAATCTGGGGCATGGCCCCCATGTTGCCATATGCGTTCCTAAGCGTTCCATTTGAACTCCAAAAGCAAAGTACAAACCAGACCCAGGATGGGCCAGGAGCCCGCATACACCAGAGTCACAATGAGTAGGGGCAAAGCAACACACCCATCGGCATGGCCAATCCGTCCCATGCCACATGTGCACAGCACACAGTCCCATTGCCTAGCACACACAACTACAGATGCCACAGCCACACACTCGCCTCCGGGAAACCCATGTACGAGATTGCACGAACTGCCAATGTCAGACGACTAATACATACTTCGCCAGGTGCAACACAATAACAAATCTCATTCTCTCCACAGGTGACGAACTGCTGGACGCTGGGGATGGAGACAGCAGCCAGCACAGCCAGCCTACAAGCCCCCAACGAGGACACACGGATCTGGAGGATCTGTCCACCTCTTCGGACACGGACCACCAAGCTGGCCCATCTGGCGTGGCAGGGCCCAGCCGCTCCCCAGGACCCCTCCTACCCACCAACCCATCATCCAGGGATGCTGAACAGTCCCAGTCCCCTGCTGCCACTGTCGTTGCGGCCACACCCACGGTCATTGCGGCCACTACCACTGCCGCAACCGCCACCATCGCCGCACCGACCACCACCGCCTCCACCACCACCACGTCTTCGCTGGCACCAGCCCCAGCGCAGGTGGTGGCCCGGCCGACTGGATCCACCCTGGGAGCCACAGCGAGGACCGTGGTGAGCAATGTGGCTAGTGGGCAGGGCCGGTGGCAGCAGGACTGGTAGGAGGAGCAGGGTCAGGGAAACGCCAGCCTCCCCTGGGAGCCATGCCCTGCCTCAAATGGCCAGAGTCCTTGGGGCCTATGAAGAGGCCCAAGGACAATGGGCCAGGTCTGCTACTGACACGCGGGAGGTGCTGGGGGTGCTGAGGTCCATGGACGCCCATATGGGCCAATTCGTGTCCCGTATGGACCAACTCGTGGACCTCATGGGCCAGCTGGTGGTGGCGGTGGGGTCACAGGCAAGGCCAGCAACACCACCTCCGCCACCACCTGCTAGGGCGCAGGGTCGGCCAGCAGTGTCCACTTCCCCTGCGTCCACAGCCAGTGAGCACACCTCACCCACCACCAGCAGGTCGCCACCACACACCCCCCTCCCAAACGTGGAAGGGGCCGTCCGAAGAGGAAACAGATCTCCCGGGAGGACTTCGCACGCTCCAGTCGCAAGTGAGGCAGCCAGCCAGCCTTCCGCCAGCCTTCCTTGACCAGCCACTGCATTGACTTGCTCTACGATCCCACTCCACACAGCCATCTGGATGGCATGTGTGTGTTGGACTATGGACATAGAACCAGTGGGTACACCCTGATCATCACGCAGCCATGACCGACAGCTCATTGTCACTGCACGCACCACTTTTGTCATCACCTTACACACAATCACATGTCACAGTTTGTAATAAATGCACCTTTTTCACTAACTGCTGTTTGTGCCCTGTGTCTTTATTGTACGGAATACAACGGCCACCTTGGGCGGAAAGGCACCTGATGCGTGGCATGGAAATGGAATCCGGAGGGCCTGTAGGGACCTAGGGGTGGGAGACAGAACAGGAGCACATTCAATGAGTGTGTCACACACCCATCACACAGTACATGTCAACAACTACAAGCAATGTACACACATCGCACAGAGCAATAGGGCACAATGCCACAGCCACCAACAGTGGCATACTACCCTGGCCATGGAGCGTTGACACACTGCACGCAGTGAACATACGGCCACCCTGACACAGCACACACACACCTGCATAGATACAGACACATCATCCGTCGTACATGGACACTCACCGTCAAGTGAAGTAGCGGGCGATGAGCTGCTGGCGCACATTCCCAGCTTCCTCCTCTCCGCTGTCCACCTCACTCGAGCTGTCCTGGTCTGCGGGCTGGGGCCCTGGTTGATCTCCGTCATCCACAATGAGGGGGATCTGCTTCCGAATGGCCAGATTGTGCAGCATGCAGCACGCCACCACTATCTGGCACACCTTCTGTGGGGAGTACGCCAGTGCACCCTCGGTGCGGTCCAGGCACCTGAACCTGGACTTGAGGAGGCCAAAGGTACGCTCGACCACACGTCTGGTCCTCCCATGTGCCTCATTGTATCGATCGTCTGCTGGGGTGCGAGGATTCCTCAATGGACTGAGCAGCCATGCCCCATTCGGATACGCAGAGTCACCTGGGTGTGAGGGACACAGAGAACCGTTGCTATTCCAACTGGACAGGGGACAGCATCGCACAACCAGCACGCTACACCACTCCACATACTCACCGACAATACAGCCACGATCCTGTTGCAGATTGGCCATCAGTAGTGGCAAGATGCTGTTGCGCATTATGTGTGCGTCATGGGCCGAGCCTGGAAACTTTGCACACACGTGGGTGATCACCATGTCCGCAAGGCACACCACTTGCACATTCAGGGAGTGCGTGTGCTTCCTGTTGCGGTACAGGTGCTCAGTGGCCTGTGGTGGAACAAGGCCAACATGAGTGCAGTCAATGGCTCCCACGACGTGTGGGATTCTGCCAAGGGCATAGAATGCACCCTTCACTGCCGCCAATTCACGAGCCCTGGGGAATCTGATGTACCTGTTCCGGTACAGCATCATGGCTGCCAGTACATCCCTCAGCACCTTGCTGAACATGGGCTGGGACATCCCTCCTCCACTGCCCACTGTGTGCTGGAATGACCCAGTGGCGAAGAAATGCATGGCGGCCATCACCTTAGCCGTGGGGGTGACAGCAGTCGGATACACCCTGCGGGGACGGAGATGGGGCTCTAACATGGCACACAGTCGATGCAGAGTTGGCCTGTCCAGCCGAAACTTCCTGATTACCTCTGTATCGTCCATGTCCGCCAGCAATTGGTATGGGCGGTCAATGTTCGGTCTCCGCCTGGGTTAAATGACAGAGGACACATGTCAAAGCAACACGGCACATAGCAATTTCGCATACACATCACTGACATGACTGAGCAAGCACATGAGCCACAGCCCAGCTGTCAAGCTGGGACGGCACGGCCACAATACACTTACACAGGTCTCCCAACAATGGCAATGGCAAGTGAGACATACCACTGCCATGTGCATGCACATGGGGATCTAGGCCCCAATGACTTGCGGGGCGTGCTGATGGGGACTGACTGCATATTCGTCAAGCGGCAACGCCACGGCAACATGAGTGTCTGCTGAGCATGGTACTGCTTCCGAGGCTGGATGAGTATGGCACACGACGACGACGATGTGGGCACGGGCTGAGCGGCCAATACAAGTGGGACCTGTGGCACGAGGGGATATGAGACAGTAGTAGGTGTCAGCACTGCACCCTATGTACAGCACTGTACGGATCACAGCTCCCGAAACATTGACTGGTGTCCACATTGACAGCCCCATGCCAAGACGGCTGTGTGCTTGCAGTCACACGTCACAGGTGAGAGGTTACATTGCACGTGCCAGGTGGCAGTCGTACATAGTGGGAGCTGGCATGTGTGTGCATGTGTCTCCTGTTCAGGATCCACCAGATGGGCGCTGACTCTGTACTGACCATTGGACACAGCATGTTCCGTGGAAGGCTTGTGTGTGTGGGATGGTGGCACTGGATGTGCCTCCGTTGGGTGGGGGGCCATGCACAGGGCGGGTACGTCGATGATTGCGCATTGTTGGTCACGGTGGGTGCACCAGCTAAGATGTGTTGCCCTGTGTTCAATTCCTATGTCCGCATGATGATGGACTGTGGATGTGGGCAGACTACACATTGGTCGATGTGCTGTCTATATGCATGTGCCTTCACACCAGGCACAGCTGCCCCTGCACATGTGACCCCTGCTGGACTCGCTGCTGGGTCTGTGGAGCTGATGCACCTTCTGCGCGTGGGGCGGACAGCTCTCCTCACTTCCCTCATTGCGCATGTCATGTCTTTGCCGCAGGTGACATGGATCATGGAGGGCCCACATGTACGCGTGGGTAGGCTACACATGATTGTTCACTGGTCGCCACCCCCAGTCAGTGTTTCGAATGGGAAGGTTGTCGTGCTGGTGGTATGTTCGATGTGGCGGATGGGCGGGCCTAGGTGCGGGCTTACATTCCGGACATGGGGGGTAGTTGGATTGGCGACTAGTTGCAGTACACACGGGACACGTCTCTTCCTTTCCACATCTGGGTCATCCCTTGTACTAACTGACAGTGATACAGTCATCTTCGCCCCAGCCCTCATGTCCTCCCCTCGCCCCCCAATATGCATGCTCACCTGCGAGGCTAGCGCTTGCACAGGCAGCCCCAAGCTCGCACCAGAGAGGGCAAGGAGTGTATGTGTGGGTCCAGTTGCACGAGTGGGCTGTCTCAGGGTATGATGTGTGGCGGGACACCGTCCACCTGCGTGGTGCCCCAAATGGAGACCCGGCCTGCATGGACTATGCATCACAGTCTTCGCCTTCCGGATCCGCCACCTGCGACACCCAGTGGCTGTGGCTGCCCTTGCGGCCATGCCGCGTCCGTCTGTGGCTGATGGCCCACACATTCACTCTTTGGCCTCTCTGGGGAGGGCTCAGGGGTGGTGGCGCACGCGCTTGCACTTAGTCGCAATGGCATGTGGCGTGGTTGGTATGATGGGCAATGGATGGGATGGTGCGAGCCACCTCCCGTGACGTCAGTGCTGCTCGTGCTGTGGTGCGTCCCCCTACACTTCCATTTGACTTTTTGCCATGCTGGACGTTGAGGTTCTATTGCCTGCGTGATATGACCAGGAGGAGCGCGAGGAGACCTCTCACACACCATGCTCCACTGCCATCCCGTGCCCTGTATCGCCTGTGCGGATTGACTATGTTGGGGTTACACCTGGTCGACTGGGGCTGTGTGTGCCTTGTCAAGGGGCATGGCGGGCGCACAACAGGATCCAGCTCGTCCACAGAGGGTGGGCTGAGGTGCGCCTGGTACCGCTTGTACGTGTGCCCGGCTGCTGTGCACACACGTGTTCACTCCCCCCGACAGGTGTCCTCTCACAATGCCCAGGGAAGCGGTGGTGTACTGTTCATGAGCCCTCCCAACACGGCGTGCTCCAACTTGGCATGTGCGCATCTACCCGTCGCACCCACCCACCTGAGCACTGCGTCCATACGACTTCACACGACACATGTGTGTCTTCCACAGTAGTGCTACTCATTTGCGTTGACATCCAATACCAGTGGACTACATGGTCATGTCACGACTGCCGTGTACTTCACATACTCTCATCCTCTCTCATTCGTACTTGTGAAATGAGTCAGCGGAGACAGTTCTGGTTTCAAACATTATATTGAGTCTTCTGTCCTCTGTGATGCAGTATAGTGGACACTACTGGCAGCGGAATACATATTGAGGATATACTGAGCATGATTACAAATGGGATAGGGTGTGGGGTTACATCTGCTTGGCCAAGGCTGTGCTAATGTACATTTACGTATAGCTGCGGAGCTGCGGACTTTGACACAGACGGTATACATGTAGCCTACCAGACCGCTCGGCATCATGGGCACAGTCCATCTCAGTTCCATGTGACAGGTTTGCTGCGGTTGTTCCTCATGCACGCGTGCATGTGAGATGACATCAGGGCATGTGCTTGCGTGCATGCAGCGGCGTGCCACTTGTTGTTGCACTGTGGTGGTTACTGGACATGTCACAGTCACTGGGGTCGTGTTGTTGTTGTATGCACTTGTCGTCCATGCAAAGGTCCTGGTATGGGATTCCCGGGGCGGGGGTGGGAGGGGTGCAGCACCCACAGACTCCAGGCGACCTATTCATGTCCACTGAGCGGTGTGTGTGTCCATGTGCGCTGGATCCATGTCGTGTCCTGGTTGTTCGTGCAGTTCCGTCCATGTGGGTGCGATGCACAGAGCCCATGCCACTGCCTCCCACGATGCATGCGGTGTTCCTGGATGTGATGGGGAACAGTGTGCATGTCCCGGTCATATCCGATGTCATGGCGATGTCGTTGATGGTGTGGTTACAGTTGCCGGTCGTTTGGTATGGCTGTTGTGGTGGTGACTGGCCAGTCCGTGCGGAAGCTGAGCATGGGTGCGGGGTTGGACTTCATAGGTCACTCGGGGAACCTGCGTTGTGGTCCGACGTATTTACAGGTTGTCAGGTATGCGATGCCGTCCAGCAGGGCTTCCATGTCATTGGTGGTGTACATGTTTGCCAGCCAATGAAGCGGATGGTGGCTGTCAAGGTGTTGTTCGTAGGTTGTCCCTTGGAGGACCATGATGGGGCATGCTGGGTGACATTCGATGTAGCTGTTCTCGATGATCCGTCGTGTGGAGGCACAGTGGTTCCATTTCAGTGCGCGTGCGATGTTGGCCACATACGCCATGCCCCCATAGGCAGAGCAGGCCCTGTCGTGTGCGTCCAGAGGGAGGAGTAGTGGTAGCAGGTCCGCCTTCAGACATGCCGGGTTGGAGAGGCATATCTCGACGGGATGCTGGTAGGGACACCTCCGACAGTAGAAGACGGGCATGACGCAGCTGAACAATGTGATGCGGTAAGTCAGTCGGTAACTTACGTTCAGCAGGGACAGGAGATCGCATCCCAATGTATGTATCGTGCTGGTTTGGTACAGCTTGAGCTCTTCGGCGTAGTTGGGTAGGTGTGTTGCGGTTGCCATTTCGCAGCGGTGCGTTGTGGTGGCGTGCTCCGGCTGTGTGTGCAGTCTGCAATGTGCACGCTCCGAGGTTGCTGTGAGCTCTGTGTAGTCGTAGGGAGACAGGACTTGTGTTCTGTTGGCTTGTTTGGAGGACACGGGCCCTCTTCCCACATGCTTCTCAGACAGTTCAAGGTCAGTGCTGTGTGACTCCTTCCAATTAACTTGCATGTGGCCGACATGGGGGAGTGTTTTCTTCTTTCTTCCCCGTCCGTTGTGTGCTTCTGTGATATGCGCTATCTGCCGTGTGGTCGGTCTCCTCGGCATGCCTGTGTTGGTCTATTCTTGGACAATGGCTGTATTCACCGGCTTCTGTCGTAGGGCTGTGGTTTCGGAGTTGGAATGGAAGGTCATTCAGTGCTGTCTGCTCTCCCTTGTGTGGGCGGCAGGCTGCCTTTCCGCTCTGCGTTGGGCCTTGTGTGTGGATGTAATTCTTGGGCCACCTGTTGTCGGTCACCGGGCTCTTTGGTGTTCCGTTTCATGTGTCTTGTTCATATGTGCAGGGTGGTATGGGTTTTTCAGTGTGGTACTGGCGTTCCTCTTCCCGAAGGGGCCCTGCTTCTCCTAGTTGGTGTTGCCGCCGCTGTGTGCTTCGCCATGTTTGTTACACTGGGGTGTGTCCTGCTGTTGCGTGACTTCACTGACATGTGTGCGTCGGTTGTGTGGCGTTGGGTGTTGTCCGTGAATTGGGCGTTGGGGACATGTCTGTGGCCGGCCTGTCACGTGTCATGTGCGTTCGGGGTGGGGCTGGTGTGTGTGCTGCTTGGTTGTGTCCCTGTGTCTGTGTGCGACGCATGCATGGCGCTGCGGTTGGCCTCTTCGTTGTGCGCATGTGTGGCGGCGTCATCGGCGCTTTGGGGCCGTGACGGGGTGGTTGGTTCCTAGTCCCAGGTGGTGTGTACACATGTGTTCCGCGATGTTTGGATTTGGCCTGTGTGTCATATGTGGATGCAATGGTGGATGTGTAGTGTGCACGCGCTGGTGGGGGGTTGTCCGCTTTTTCCGCCCTTGCACTGTGTGCGCTGTTTGCGTGCACTTGTTGTGTGTGTGCCTACCTGCGTCTCCGCGGTACGTTGCGTCCTTGGTGGTGCATCAGCAGAAGCATGGGAAGGGCCTGCAGTGCTGGATTCATGCCCGGGGTGCCGCTTCTTCGTTGTCCGTGCTCTGCGTCCGTGTTTCCGCCTCTCTTTCACGTGCGGTGTCTCTTTGCCGTGGGAGCCGTTTGTTTGCGGCATCGTAATTTATGCGCCGGGCGGGACGTGTTTCGTCGGACGGTGTGTGTCAGTTGTGCTGCGCCGCTACGTGTGCGGGCGCACTTTGATGGCGGACGGTGTTGCTGGCTTGCCGGCGGTGTTTGGCCTGCTTTTCGCATCGTAATTGGGCGGGCGTGTGGACTGCTGCGTGCCGGCGGTAACTGGTGGTTTTTGCATCCGCCAGCACGGCGGTAGTGCTTCCGCCCGCCATCGTAATGGGCCCCTATATTTTTGCAAACGATATTAATGACTTCGATATTTTTGAAAATGATATTTCTTACCTTAAACTCGATATTCTTGACCACGATATTCTTGCAGTCGATGTTTATGTATTGGCCCTTTCCACAGACCAGTGCATGTGTGTGGTCTGTTGTAATACTGGAGAGAAGGTGTGTGTGCAAAAAGTGTGTATTCTTGAGTGCGCTGAGATGAGTGTTGTATATGTAAGTTGAGTTTCTTTTGTGCCGGACAAATGAGGAAATGATGAGGCTTGTGCATTAGCATGTCTATGGGGGCCGATTCTGATGCGGGTTGGAAAAGCTTCCCGATCGAATCGGTTGGGAAATGGTGTCCGACCCACTCGGATCGGGAAAGTCTGACCGGCGGAGTAGGATGCATCCGGATGCTTCCAGATACGATTTGGTTGAACTCCCATTGACTTCAATGGGAACATTTGTTCCTAACCGCATCAGAATTGGGCCCTCGGTCGGGAAGACACGTTCCCGATCCGATTTGGAAGGAGCAAATACCGTTAGGAGGCCTTCCTAACCGCATCAGAATCAGGCCCTCGGTCGGGAAGCTTTTCCAACCCGCATCAGAATCGGGCCCTATGTGTCCAATTGTGCTCAGGCCCCCTATCTGTGATCAGTCTGCTGTCAAGAGTATGGCAGCTAATGTGTGGGAAGGGGAATGACACCTTGGCCTCTTTGTGACCAGTAGTGTTAGAGACCCATCTGCCTCTGAATAGGCATCTCTGCCCACCGCTGCGCCGCTGCTATAATGTGACCGCCACTTGCCAACAGTCTGCATGGAAAATGGAACCCCCGTTGCAGAGGTGGCAACGGCCCTTCAGGCCCCACTGGAGTGTGGGCCATGCCAATGGATTCCTGTGTCCAGCAAGGTGGCGGAGGTTAACAGGTAATTTGTCCCAGAGAGGTGACTGGGTCATGTTTGGGTCAGCCAGACATGCAGAGCACAGTATGGGACAGCTTTGGGATAGGGACCTAGACTTGACCGCGGGATATACATGCAGTGATAGGTGTTTGACTTACCTTGGGTAGGGTCTGCGGAGGCGTTGGAATTCGTAGTAGTGGAGCAGGTAGAGCAGCGGCAGGACTTGTAAGGCAGGATCTATGGCATCCCAGGACGTGGAGAGGTATGTGGAGTTGAGTTTGTGCCGTCTGTCCCTCTGTTCCTCCAACTCTGATGAGCTGGTTTAACCGCCTCGTCGGATGGCCTGATAGGCGCATTGTAATAGGGTGGACAGTCTGAGCGGCTTTCCGCCCGGCTGTCTGTCTCCATTGGCCCCTTCTGACACCGGCGCTGTTGTAATTTCCTGTTGGAGTTGGAAGGACCGTGTCGGTCGAAAAACTGCCTATCTCTGCCCATTGTAATATGGCGGTTGGGAGGACCGTTTCCAAGGTGACCACATCGGTCTTTTCTGACTCCTACAGGACCGCAGAAGCCCTTCCGACCGCGTCATAATCAGGCCCAAAGTCACAAGTTCAGGGTGACCGTGATGGAGCACAGGCCGACCTCAGGAACCAAGTTAGGCCTGCTGAACAAAGGGGTCTATTACGATGGCGGGGGGACAAAGTCCGCCCGCCACCGCAACGGCAAAAGGGACCGCCCGCCATAGGTGCGGCGGTCCCGCCATTCAAATTAGTATGCGCCCGCCACACTGGCGGGCGCATCCCGCATTGTTTACATTGCGGCGGGCGGTGCTGTAAGCAGCACCCGCCGCAATGTACAAAATGCATGTTGTGCATTTGCATGCACAACGTGACAGGCACCACGCGGTGCCTGCCACCTTGTGCATGCAAATGCAGGGGGGTACCATAGGTACCCCCCATGTGCACCCCCCCAACATCCTGGGGGCCCGCATCGGGCCCCCAACAGCGAAAACCGCATGCCTTTCCATGGCGGCGTTGCCGCCATGGAAAGGCTGTTCTCCGCCTGCATGTTAATATGGATGGCGGTGTCTTGCAGAGACCGCCACCATATTAAGCCCCTTTTCCGCCCGGTCAACTCGTCGACAGGTGGAAAAGCGGCGGACGGTCTTCCCGTCCGCCGCGGACACCCCAGCCATCCTAATGTGGTGGGGGGTCATTCAGGCGTGGATGGCGGGTGGATCGCCCCCGCCGGGCCGGCGGTAGCGCCGGCCTGGCGGGACGATCCGCCCGCCATCCTAATAGGCCCCAAAGTACCTTAAATCCATATTGCAGAGCACTGCGAAGCTCTGCTTTGAGGATGCATCACGCAGCAGTGAGTAGGGGGTAAGATGTGAGATCCTGTGTCAAGGGTGTGCCACACAGCCGCGATTATGAGGAGTGGTTGGGCTGCAATGCGAGGTCCTGTGTTGTTTATGTGTCATGCAGCGGTGGTTCCGATGCGAGCCAAAGCATTGGCTCTGCCTGGACAACAGCTGGGCTGGCAGAGCATCTTAAGACTGTGTGGCACCACTTGGGGGGCAAGACTCACAGCAGACAGTGTCCAGGTGCTGGGTTCAAAGTGGTTGAAACCTCAGATTAGGAGACCCCCAATTAACCTTGGAGTCAGCCGGGTGTCCTGGGTTTAAGATGCAGGTCCAGTCCTTCTCAGTCAGACAGCAGGGCAGAAGAGGAGCAGGGCAGCAGAGTAGCAGTTTTTCTTGCAGCCGAGCAGCACAGCAGTCCTTCTTCTGAGTCTTCCATATGTCCAGATGTGTACTGAAGAGTTGGGTCTGAAGGTCCACTATTTATCCTTGGTGCCAACTTTGAAGTTTCTAGAAAGTTCCACCCCTAAAGGTGTTTGAAATTTCCTGCCTCCCTTCCGTGGCCCCAACTTGTCTGGTGGCACAAAAAACGGTGTAAATCCCTTTTTAGGTCGAGCCTCGAGTAGCGCGCAAGTGCTGCTAGGCGAAGACTTTAAGTAAGTGAGTTTCAAAAGCAGTCCAAACGCTCGTGCGTCGTGGCTGGCCTTTTTGGGATGGGTACGCGCGGCAAACATGTGTTTCCAATTATCGTGCCCAGACGCGTGCGCGATAATTGTAAACACATGCCGGCAAAAGGCCATGACGCACGAGCGTCTGGTCAGCTGAGCAGGCTGCCGCGCTCGCTCGCCCCGCTCCTCCATTGTTGTCCTTGTTCATCATGACACTGTAATTGCATCTCTCCATTTCCTTCCGCATTGGCCTATTTCCCCTTGCTCACCACTCAATACCAAATATCGTCCTATTTATAATCGTCTGCTGCGGGATTCATTAATTTAGAGCACAGAAAAAAAAACGTTCATCGCGTCCACTTCTTCGAACGATCGCGAGCTGACACTTTGCCTACCTTTTGAAACGTGATGGGCGTATTTTAGGGGCCACTCACGTTCCCAGCTGCAGCTAATAGGAGCGAGCGCGCTGCGAGCCACCCAGCCTCTGCAGTCTCCTCCTCTTGAGCTTGCGTCTGAGGGCAAAAAACTCAGCAGCGCCCGCGGAGCACTGGCAAGTGCTTCAAGGGGCACACTCTGCTCGCTAACTGCGATCCCCTTCGCATGGCCGGGCCACTCTGTTTTTCGAGCTGCTGGGGTCTGGACGCTGTTAACTGAGAGAAACTACCCAAATCCCGGAAACGCATCAGGTACGTTGTGAGCTAGAGGTACTTCTGTCAGGAAGAGCGGTACAAAGCGACCCGCGCACACTGCGGGTAGCGGTGGTCTCCTCTCCCACCCGCACCAGGCCCGATCCGGTATCGTGATGGACCCCAGTGTTTTGCCAGCTAGCTGTCAGTGTGGTGCCGAAGCCGGCTCTTCCTGTCAAGGCTGCTGGCCCCAGGCCCAAAGCGATGCCGGTTACATGACCCAACATTTTTGCTGCCCTTTCGCAGTATGAAAGAGTTGGTCGGTTTTGCATTGTTAAGACGAAAGGATTTCTTGAACACGTGCCTTCCGTTCCTCTGTCTTCACTGTATCTGCATTCTGATGGGCTGCGTTTCACGCAAATGGGGATGGCGCGTTTTTTGTACAATGCGCGGGAGAATGGGCTGCCTCCGTGTAATGGCTGATGTTTACATCTATTTGCGCAGTTCTCACTTGAGTGCATTTTATTTGTCTCTGCGCTACGATTCTTTGGTCTGTTTGTCCGAACTCTTTGCACGATGTTCGTTTTTGGCAGGCTGTTTGAATATTTTCCGAGTACGTTCCCGAAGAAATATTTGTAGGAAGTAGTCATTGTGCATGGAAGCTTTTAACATCCTTGTCATTGTCAAATGTTTGGTGGGTCTGAGATGTCTTGTGTCTCCTCAGTGTTAACAGCATAGGGTTATATTGGCCAAAGCGGTGTCCTCTCCTGTGTTCGAGGGCACACAGATAGTCATTTGTGTGGTGTGTTTTAAACATTTTTTTTTTTATAGCTAACTGGGTTCTTGTTTGTTGGCCTTGGGAAATGGTTAAAGCTGCGAGACCACCACTAGCGAGGGTAACTTGAATTGCATTGGCGAGCGACTGAAGGGCTGCCTTAACATCTTGGCAGGTTTTAGACCTAAAGTAAGTCAACCACATTCTGCGATTTCTGTGAATGGTGGCTGATTTTTCCTTCATTTTAGTACTGTAAAAATCGAGTTAGGCGAGCTAACCAAATAAGGGTAGCAGTGAGTGGGGATGGACTGGCCTCTCCTTTCATACCTCTCGAATGAGAGATGTGCATACTACGGTGTGTTGGATGTTACTGGCGTCTCCTGGCAGACCTCTCTCTTCAGATGATGAATGTGAGTGTAGTAGGGTGTGTAGTTGGACCGGCCTCTTTCAGACCTCTCTTGCAGATAACGGGTGTACGTAGTACAGTGTGTAGTTGAACTGGCCTTTCCCTCAGGTGATTGGTGTGCGTAGTAGGGTATGTAGATTAACTGACCTTTCCTTTCAGACCTCTCTCCCAGATCGCACATGTGCATAGTTGTGTGTGGGGAGGGACTGTCCTCTCCTGTCAAACCTCTCACAAATGACGGGTGTGTCGGTGGCATGGCCTCTCCCTTCAGACCTCTCAGATGATGGGTGTGCGTAATATGGTGTGGGAAGAGCCTGAACTCTACTCGCAACTCTTCCCAAGCCAATGGGCGTAAATATTAAACTGTGATAAATGCCATCTCCAGTAAGTCTCCATCCTACAGTAACAAGTGTGCATACCAGAGTGTATTCAAACATCACCTACTCCTTCTTACTTTTCATGATCCTGCAAGACTTGCAAGATCATAACATTAAAAAAATATATATATACCGTCTACTCAGCACAGTCCTTATCTCTTGCACACTTCTCAAAAACAAGGACCACAATATGCATTCATACTAGTAGTGTTTTGAGAAGTCATCTACTCCATTTTACTATTCACAGTCCCGCAAGATCATACAAATTAGCTTAAAACAATATACATTTATTTTGTTCCCAGTAGTTATCCCTTAAAAACATCCTATTGTAATCTAGGGGACGCCATGACTTTCTGCTGCCCCCGTATATAGCTTTTTTTATTTCATTTCCACAACACCTCCAATTTTTCACAGTAAACATTAATGGCGGCAATTTCATTTCTAAAATTTCAACAGCCAGCCAATCTGAGTGCTCTTCTTCCGAGCTTATGGGATTAACTGACCAATCGTAGGCCTCCATTTTTTAATTTGCACTGTTGCGGGACGCTCACGAGCCCAGCTGCCAAAATATACCATTGTTTTCGGCTCTTAATAACTCAAAAACTACTGAACGGATTTCCACCAAATCACAACACAAAACAGTCTTCCTGACAAATTTGATATAATTTCTGTTCAGCAGTTTTTGGTGTAACGTGTCTTAAAGAATTCTATGGGAAATGCACAAGGATTTTGTGTTTTGGTACTACCTCGCCCCTGCTTAACAGATCACCCCAAAACTTCCAGGAAGGAGCTGAGGTGGAGGACCGTTTTTTTTTTTTTAAGCGCAGTAAAGATTCGTCAAACAGGGTCAAAGTTATTAGCTTACCAAAAAGGCTCTCTGTGGAAATAATAACAATAATACCACTTATAAAGCGCCTGGTTACACCAACTGGTGTGTCCCCGCGCTAAGACCACTCTTCAGAAAGGATGGGGTGCTGGGGTATGGAGAACAAGGAAAGATGGGCACAGACCTCAGAGCTGGAAAAGCCAGGTTTTTAATCTTTTCCAGAAAAAATTCTCAGATGACTCAGCGCGGAGGGAGAGAGAGGCAGTGCATTCCAGTTTTTGGCTGCCAAGTAACCAAATGAGCACGCCCCCATTCTTGCTTTTTGGCCTTTGGTAACTTAGATCAGGTAAGTTCCGGTTGATCTGAGATATCGGACTGGATTATAAGGGCCAAGTAAATCATGAAGGTAGCTCGGGCCTTTGCCCTGCAGACTCCGATGACAAAAGCACAGGGCTTTAAAAAGGATCCTTTTGTTAATAGGCAATCAATGTAAGGAACCAAGAGCTTTTCCAGAGGAAGCTTTCCTAGGTAGATTCAGAACTAAGCGGGCAGCCGCATTCTGGATAGATTGCAGCCTATGACGAAATTTTTTTGTTGCTCCTATATAGAGGACGTTTCCATAGTCCAGTTGGGACGTTACAAGGGCGTGGACCAGGATTTTCCTGGCTGAAGTAGGGAGGATATCCAAAGTTTTTCTCAACATTCAGAGAATTTCAAAGCACTTCCCTGCAACCTTCCTAGTGTGTCTCTCGAAAGAAAGAGTAGAATCCAGCCAGACTCCTAGGTTTTTAATCTCCTTTTAGGTCTCGGCCTGCACCAGCGCTTGCGCTGGTCTGGCCGAGAGTTTTAGTAAGCGGGTTTTGGAAGTGCAAACACTGGCTTTCGGCTGGCGACCAGCTTGAGTTCACGATGGCGTGCACGCGCAGCTGCCATCTGGGTTTGCTATCTCTTCCTCATTTCCTCGTCATGGCTCATTAACTCTCTGGACTCTGATGTTTCAATCGCCGCAGCAGCTCACATTACCAACTGAGGACCCTGGACTACAGTCACATGAAAAACAACAGCGATTAGCATTGAAATGCAAGCTTTTTTTTGTCTAGTTAGAAATATTGCTTCGGTGGGTTGATTTCACCTTATATCGCTATTTGTTTTATATTGGGAGTCACAGCCTAATTACCAGTATTTTTGTCTCTCACTGTTTTAAAAAAAAATATTTATTCGCACAAAGCTATATTTAAGGTTACTTTTTCCGCGTCACTTCTTCACTCTATTTAAACTCCACACCCCCCACTCTTATTGTCTCTCTCCTTCTCTCTCTCTCCCCTCTCTAATTCTCTCTCTACTTAATTAACTCTCCCCTCTCTATCTTTTTTAGCCTTTCATTCTCTCACCCCTTTATCTGTTTCTCTTTCAAACTCCTTCATTCACTCTCTCTCCCCTTCTTTCTCTCTCTATCCCGCTCCACTCTTTATTCTATGTACACCCTTTCTCTCTTTCTCTCTCACCACCCTCTCTAATTGTGCATTATATCTTCACTCTATCTCTCACTCTGCAACACCACAGCATCACTCAGCGCAACCACAGCATCACTCAGCGCAACCACAGCATCACTCAGCGCAACCACAGCATCACTCAGCGCAACCACAGCATCAATCAGAGCCAGCACAGCATCAATCAGAGCCAGCACAGCATCACTCAGCACCAACACAACATCTCTCAACGCCATCACAGCATCACTCAACGCCATCACAGCATCACTCAACGCCATCACAGCATCGCTCAACGCCATCACAGCATCGCTCAACGCCATCACAGCATCGCTCAACGCCATCACAGCATCGCTCAGCGCCATCACAGCATCGCTCAGCGCCATCACAGCATCGCTCAGCGCCATCACAGCATCGCTCAGCGCAACCACAGCATCGCTCAGCGCAACCACAGCATCGCTCAGCGCAACCACAGCATCGCTCAGCGCAACCACAGCATCGCTCAGCGCAACCACAGCATCGCTCAGCGCAGCCACAGCATCGCTCAGCGCCGCCACAGCATCGCTCAGCGCAGCCACAGCATCGCTCAGCCACAGCATCGCTCAGCGCAGCCACAGCATCGCTCAGCGCCGCCACAGCATCGCTCGGCACCAAGACAATATCACTCAGCACCACCACAGCATCACTCAGCACCACCACAGTATCACTCAGCAACACCTGAGTATCATTCAGCATCACCTCAGCATCGTCTCCGCAACAGTCACCACCACCACCACTACCACCTCAGCATCACTCAGCACCACCTCAGCCTGCTCTCGGAATCTGGCATCTGTTGATTCTCCCCTAGCGTCTGGCCGCTGCTAGTGTTATAATACAGGTACTAGTTCCCAACCTTCACCCTCCGATTGTTTATGCCCCCTCAAAAAAAAAAAGCTTTAACAAACAACCACTGCAATAGGCAGAAACAAGTTGCCAGCATTGCAAGAACAAAAGAAAACTGAGAATTTTTTATTGTAAATACTTTTTTAATATGGTCGTTCAGTTTTACATAATGCCTTCTTGGTCATATATAAAGTAACAAAAATGCTTCTGACACTTTTTATTATAACTTTTCAGCATGCCGCACAGCAGCCACACTTCTCTACAGCACAGCTTGAAGACATTGGCAAAGTCAATAGCTCTGGCTAAACACTTATAAGGCCCCAAAGGCGAGATCTATTGGCTATGCCAATGCTTGTTGAGTGTGCTGTGGCAGTGTCTTTGTGATGTGCAAGTGTGATAGGTGATGGTGCTGCCTGTCTATCAAGTCTATCTGTCAACACCTATTCCCCCTTTGTCACACTGTCTGGGAGTAATACACAAAGACCAACTGACAGCTACACCTATTCATGTGACCCAG
Organism: Calotriton arnoldi; assembly: GCA_963921515.1. NCBI lineage: Eukaryota > Metazoa > Chordata > Amphibia > Caudata > Salamandridae > Calotriton > Calotriton arnoldi. The sequence continues at coordinate 316,712 of CAWUFW010015889.1, read as the reverse complement.
GATACAGGCACCAAATGGTTGGAACTAGAAAATGCCAACTTCCTAAAAGTGAAAAAAGAACAGATGGACGGAATGCTGAATCAATCAAACATTCACCCCCAGTCACAGATCTGGGTTAAATCCATCGTTTTTTGCATTCCACGCCATTCCAGTTTGGACCCAGCCAGATGCAAATCAGTCTTGACCCTGTTCCGCATGGGAACAGTCCAGTCCGAACTGCCAGGCCAGGTCCTCCCTGGACCAGAAATAAGCACCCTAGGACCGGTTTCCGGGTTTCATCCCTCATCAGCCAGGATAGCTTAAATCTGGTGGTGTAACGAGCACGGGACCCACCTCTGGGCATACCCTTCCCACTTAGGGCAACAAATACAAAAAGAACATATGATGGACAGAATGCTGAATCAATCAAACATACACCCCCAGTCACAGATCTGGGTTAAATCCATTGTTTTTTGCATGCCATGCCATTCTAGTTTAGACCCAGCCATATGCAAATCAGTCTTGACCCTGTCCCTCATGGGAACAGTCCTCCCTGGACCAGAAACAAGCATCCTAGGACCAGTTTCGGGGTTTCATCCCACATCAGCCAGGATAGTTTGAATCTGGTGGCGTAGCAAGCACAGGACCCACGTCTGGGCATACCCTTCCCACTTAGGGCTACAAATGCAAAAAGAACAGATGATGGACGGAATGCTGAATCAATCGAACATTCAACCCCAGTCACAGATCTGGGTTAGATCCATCTTTTTTATGCACACCACGCCATTCCAGTTTCGACCCAGCTATGTGCAAATCAGTTTTGACCCTGTTCCCCATGGGAACAGTCCAGTCCGAACTGCCAGGCCAGGTCCTTCCTGGACCAGAAACAAGCATCATAGGACTGGTTTCGGGGTATAACCCCTCATCAGCCAGAATAGCTTGAATCTGGAGGCGTAGCAAGCAAGGGACACATGTCTGAGCATACCCTTCCCACTTAGGGCGATAAATGCAGAAAGAACAGATGAAGGACTGAATGTTGAATCAATCGAACATTCATCCCAGTCACAGATCCGGGTTAAATCCATCGCTTTTCACTGCCAGGACATGTAAACATTCAAATTACATGCCCAACCTTTTAAATACTCTGCACCCTGCCCAGTGGACTGTTTAGGGCCTACCCTAGGGGTGACTTATATGTATTAAAAAGGAAGGTTTAGGCCTGGCAAAATCTTTATTTTTCCAGGTCGAAATGGCAGTTTAAAACTGCACACAAAGGCTGCAATGGAAAGCCTGAGACATGTTTAAAGGGCTACTCAAGTGGGTGGCACAATTAGTACTGAGTAGCATTTATTTTACAGGCCCTGCATACATTCAATACCACTTTACTATGGGCTTACAAGTAAATTAAAGAAGCTAATTGGGTGTAAGGCAATTTTACCATGTTTAAAGATGAGTGCACAAGCACTTTAACACTGGTTAGCAATGGTAAAGAGTGCAGAGTCCTAAGGCCAACAAAAACAAATTCAGTGAAAACAGGAGGAGAAATGCAAAACATTTGGGGGAAGACCATCCTAAGGTTTACAGGTCTTACAGTAAACATACGTGTAGAGAAGAGATGTAGCATCAACTATTATGTGCAAACGAATAGATAATAGGAATATTTACAAATCTTGAGGAGATCCAATCACAGCTAAAATACTGAACAGAGGACAGGCTTTCATCTAGTAATAATGTAGCAACCCAACAATTTCAATATAATAAGTAATAATACTTATTAGTCACACAACAAATAATGTATGACATATAAAATCAAATTAACAAATTAAGTGACCAAACACATGAGCTAATCAATTGCGCATGTAATGGGAAGCAATTGTGTGATGCAAATGCACAAGGATCATGTTGCTGGCATGAGTAATGGCTGTGTTCATCATCAATTAGAGAATGAGCATAATACATGAATATTGAAGCATGTTAAATAAGTATGTGAGTACTGCCAGGGCTGCAAAGGACTTTGATTTCATTTTTCCAATATCGATTGCATTTTTCCGGTGGGCTGGAGCCCCTGGAGGTCAGTTTTGAAAGCCCAAAACCGTCCCTGGTGCTTCTGTCACTTTCCCAAGATCCCACAGGTTAATTGCAGCAAGCATGGATAGGCTTCAAGACAGAGAGAAAGAGAGGGAGGGAAGGGAAGATAGAGAGTAAGCTGTCAGAGAAGTTGAAGAGAGAAAGAGAGTGGAGAGAATGTGAGAGAAAATGGTTTGATGGAAAGAGTGAGATTGTGCAAGCTGTCGAAGGGAGCAGGGCTGATTAGTGCATGTTGGCTGCTTTTGGTTCACCAGTCTGATCATGAGTACTACATGGGTCTTGTCATCAACGAAGGCTGCATGTAATTCATTGGGCTTCAAGATGCTTAGAACGGTGATCTATAAAAGAGATGTTTTTTCAATTAATCAACATTTTAGCTATGCTATCTTTTGTAGTCACAAGTTCAAGTTCAAAGTTCAAAAATACTTTATTCGGATAAAGCCATATCCATAAATGCACATCGGACATACCAATTTAAAAAACACAAGTACATAATCGCAATAAAAGTTCATTGGCATTAGGCATAGATACACAATATTTAAAACACGTGTTTGAATAAAAGCACATACATAGAAGAAAGAAAACTTTTTTAGGGGTTGCACATCATAATGCGGGCCCGCACCGCAATTCTCAAGAAAGAGCCGACACGGAAAACTAACTCTTCATCTGCCAGTGTAAGTATCCTCCTGTAAGCATCTACCAGACTGATGGGCATATTTTTTTTAAAAAATGGAATTAAAAGCCAATTAGCATATTTTATGTAAAACTTGCAGAAGAATAAAAAATGTACAATGGTTTGGCCGCTCTGTCCATCACACGGGCAGGGTAGGGAATCATAATTTGCGTTGTAACCGAGAGGGAAACACAGCAAAATGTTTACAGTTCCTGCCCTTAAGTGGAAGAGGAGACCCCTCTCCCAGTGACTCAAGGGCAGGATAAGATAGCTGGCCAAAGGATATACAACATGTTCAATGGGCATAAAATTAAGAACAGAGGATTTTTTAGATTCCCTCTCCATCCTTTCCGTGCCATAGAGTGTGTAAAGTGCGTTCCTGAGAGCGTTTTTGTGTATAGTCTCAGCTGTGCTTGGGGTTAAAAAAAGCCTTCCTAGGTTAACACTGCATAAGCTCCGCTTCACTCCAGACAGCCACGGGATGTCCTGCCCTTTCTCGCAGCTAATGCAATCACCTATGATCTCTCTTGTGAGAGACGCTGCTGGATATTTCCATATAGAAAGCCAGAATAGAGCAGGAAGGGCCCTTATGAAATCCTCTATATAATTTAAATTAAGTTCTTTGTGGCAGACGTACTGAGCGGTGGAGATTGGTGCATCTAATAGTCTACTACAAAATCTATTTTCTTCTTGTTGGATACTATGGGGCATATTTACGTTCCCTGGCGCATCCCTGCATATCAGCAGGGATGCGCCAGGGAAAATGCGTCACGCACGTTTACCCTTGCGCCACGTCCGATGCGCCGCATTTACAATGCGGCGCATCGTGGCGCAAGGATAAGCAGATGCGTGACGCATCTGCCGGCGGAAGGTTGGCGCAGTGCTGAAGTTGTGTCGCAAGCGCGACGCAACTCCAGCACTGTTCCAACCTTCCCTATCCCTAACATGGTGCGTCAATCCTTACGCCTGCTTGAAGCAGGCGTAAGGATTTGACGCACCAGCTGCCGGAAAAGTGACTGCGTGAAATCTTGTAGATTTCACTACGTCACTTTGCCGAGGCGTTCCTGCGCCGCAACGCCCCCCAGCGCCGTACGCCCACATGAAACCTGACGCAGGTTTCATGTGGCGCAGGGGTTTACTACGTGACGCATCTCCCTAGATGCGTCACGTTGTAAATATAGCGCAACGCGGCGCATGGTTTGCGTTGCCGCTGCGTCACATGCGTGACGCAACGGCGGCGCAGAAGTGGCGCAAGGGGCTTGTAAATATGCCCCTATGACTCTTAGCGATACCCCAAACCTCTGCACCATAGGTGGCTGTTGGTATGCACTGGGATTAAAAAATGTTTTAAGTGGCTAAAATGGCACCTGTTCTTTTGGGCCGTGGGAGACTAAGAATAGAATTGGAGGCCTTTGAGAACTTTCTCCTGCAGAACGCCATGTGTTCGGACTAGGAGCCGTTCGCAGCAAAGACCAACCCAAGGTAAGGAAAAGTACTAGTGCTTTTTAGTTTCTGATCTCCCACAGATATAAAATGTAATCGGTGTTTCCTCAGCCCACAGGACATTATAAAAGATTTTTGAAAATTAGTGCTTAGATCCAAGCTGGCCATAAAGTCAACGAACCCCTGCACTAGAATGCGTAAGGCTTTGGGTGTGCGGCCCATAAGGACCCCGTCGTTGGCGTACAATAGCACGGGAAGTAGTTTGCTGTTTACTTTTGGAACATCATTGGTCAGTGTGGTCAATGATTTATGCAGGCCATTAATGTAAATGATAAAAAGGAGAGGGGCTAGGACACATCCCTGTCTGACCCCTCTACTTACTTTAATGTCTTCAGAGACTTCGCCCCCGCTGCTGATCCTAACCCGGGCCTTTAGGTCTTTATGTAAGTGCGCTAGGAAGTGCACCAAGAGGATGGACCATAATCTTGACCTATTAACAAAGTCGAAGGCAGAGGTCAGATCCATAAAGGCCAGGTATATTGGCGAGCGCCGGGCTATGGTGTATTTGCTGATGATTAAGTTAAGGTTTAGGCATTGTTCGTTGGTGCCTACTTTGCTCCTAAAACCCAATTGGCAGGACTCTAAAATGCCACTGTCCTCAGCCCAATCTAAGATCTTATTATATAGGACTCTGCCCAGGATTTTTAAAGTGTTATCTATTAGGGAAATAGGCCTGTAGCAGTTGGGTTGGGAGCGATCACCCTTTTTAAAAATCGGGACAATGATACTTGTTGACCATGTGCTGGGTAACGGGGCATGCATTAAATTGTTAAAAACATTTAAAAGAAGGGGCGCCCAAAAGTCTGGCTTATATTTAATGAGATCGATAGGTAGCCCATCTGGGCCAGGAGCTTTATTGCCCATGCTCTGGTGGATGGCTTCCTCAACCTCAGGCAGCGTTATCTGGATCCTAGTTAGAGTCCTATGCTTAAAATGATCTACTTCTTGTACAGGGGCAGTATCGATCTTTGAAAAATGATTTTCCCATGCCTCGCTTGTTATGGTGCAGCTTATGGGAGTTAGTAGCTGCCCTGTTGTTCTCAAATCCTTAACAGCTGCCCAAAATGTGTTCCCCTTTTTTGTACTTGCGGCTTTGGCAAGTGCTTCCCAGCGATCTATTAATATTTCCCCTTTCCTTTTGACAGTCGCTAGCTTATACCTCTGCCTTGCCAGTTTCACTTCAGAGATACACCTTGGACTGGTTGACAGTGCCTTGCGTAACTGTCTATTGGCCTCAGAACACTCATGATCAAAACATCTGGGTCCACGTTGCACAGAGGAAATAGGCTTCGATAATAAGGATTTAATTGCCGAACAGAGTTTGGTAAAATCATAAACTGTCTCAGGGTGCGGATCAAGAGCTGATAGACAGGAGTTAATAAGATGCAGGTTAGCCTTAGCTAATATCTGGAACAGTTCGGTGTTGTTAATGCCCCGCCAAAACAATCTTAGGTTATCAGTGGAGGGTAACAAATTCTTGGCACCACATTCGGAGGCGAACGTGGGCCGGGGGGATAGTCTCGACACTATTTTAATTGGATTGTGGTCCCCATGAGTTGTGGCAATGACTTCAGCTTTCATTAGGTAGTCCTCAAGGACAGGGGAAATAAAAACATAATCTATAGTTAATGCACAACCCCTCCCTCTAAATGTCGACTCAGGACGGTTATTGTCTAGTGTTACGCCCACAATTTCCATAGCATTGGCAAGGTTGTGTGTATTTAAATGTACTGCCAATTCCATGCCCCTGCGGCAAATTTGCTCACTGCTACCGGGGCGTGTACTGTGCATCGTGTCTAATAATTTTGCATTAAAATCGCCCCCCAGGCAAATGCCTGCTGTTTTAATGGATTCTTTATGACAGTCTAAATTGGCGATAAAGTCAAATAATTTAAGAAAATTTCCATCGGGTATCGAATGGAAATCATTATTATAAAAATTAATTAAATAAAAAGAGACGCCCCTTTTATATAATAAGACTTGGAAATTGTTGCTTTTGGAGCATAGGGGCTTAATGCTGCCGCCTGCGGCGGTATTTATCCAAATTGATAAGCCCCCCGAGGGTCGACCAGACTTGGGCATTGGGACTACGACGTTATGGCATTCAAACCCATCAATATGGAGTTCTTGAGTCGCCCATGTCTCTTGGAACATAACTATGTCCTGCTGTCTTACCAGTTTTAACCAGTCTGGGTCCCCCAACCTAGACTGGAGGCCAGCCACGTTCCAACTCAGGATGCTCAGATCTGTATCAACTAAGACCTTGGATAGCGCCTGTTGATCATCGGTCTTAGTTGCGGGGGAAGGGAGCACGAACCCATAGGGAATATCGAGAAGTTCCAGAGAGGGCGATAGTCAGTCCTGGGTATCAAGTTCAGATAGGGCCTGAAACCTGTTGTGTAAAATGGGGAATGCATGCTCATTTGTAGGGGGCCCAGAAATTGGTTTATAAAAATAACCCAGCAGTAGGACACAGATGTTAGTGCTGTGGTTAAGTGTTGACTCACAGGCTCTCAGTACAGATCGCACCATGGATGGCTTGCGGAAATTAATCAAGATGCAATCTCCATCTATATTCTTGGGAGAAGTGCCAACCCACCCGACTCTGCGAACCATGATAATCTCATTCATGTCTGATGGGTGGAACCTCCTGTTCTTTGTTAGCCAGTCCACACATTTATTACATAGGTCAGCCCAGGACTTCCTCTGGTCCCTCTTGAGGGTTGGGACACCAGCCAACACAAGCACATATGGGCAGGTGGCCGGGGGCAGGCTTAAAACATCTGAGTTAGGCCTTAGGTGATTTCTACTCAGGGTATCTAATGTGTTCCTGCTTGGGTTGCCTGGCACTATTCCAGCATGTTTGAAGTCAGAATTATTACTACGCCTTCGGTTATGGTCGGGGGGCAAAGTTATAGCTGGGCCATCTATGGGTAATATGCCGCTCTTTAGATTGGGGTTTGATGCTGCATTGGCCCTGGGTAGGAAACAATCCCTAACTTGTCTACATGTAAAGCATGCGCTGCTACCGGGAGAATTGACAAGTGAGGGAGTAGCGGTGGCAGGGGCGGTAGCGGTGATAATTGGGCATTGGCTGTCGCTAGCAATAGATCCAGCCCCTGGGGCGGCCGTGGGTTGTGCTGTCACCGCCGGCAGGCTAAGCTTTCCCACAGCTATGTCTAGATGGTCTAAACATTTCAAAAGGGAGATAAGTTTGGAATCTAGCAAATCAATTATTCGCTTATGCACAGTGTCAATAACAATATTAGCAATAGTATCTCCAGCCCCAACATTGTCCGGCAATGCCTCAGTCTGTGTACTGATGGAGCAGTGCGAAATCCCATTTAGTCCTTCCTCAATGGTGCCAGTACCAGTGCTTAGGGATGACTGCATCCATGCGGACAAACAGTTACAAGATGCGCCCATTCTGGGTGGTTGTTTCCTTTTGACGCAAACAGGTTTCCCGCACTTCCTCTTGTGTTTGGCAATCGGGTTTTCCACAATTATAGGAGTGTCAGTGGGGGGTTGAAGCTCAGGTATGTTACGGCCAGATGAACTCGCACTAACATGCAAGGTATTACTAGTGCCGGAGTTATGGGGCTGCAGGGAGTCCTGTGCAATTGCAGGGCCCGATTCAAATGCAAAGTCAGGATCAGGTGGAGCCCCTGTGGGTTGTGAGTTGATCAGTGGGCCCTCATTACCCAAAGACAAGCGGCGCTCAGTAAGTTCGATTTCCCCTGAAACGATGTTAGCCACCCTTTCAAGCATGCTGTTGATGCTACTGGTAATGGGGCGTGCACTTGCTGACCCAATGCGCTTCCCCATAGTCTGTTTAAAACGATTCATAGCAGCCAGGGTGAGCCAAGAGAATAAGCCTGGAAAGCACTCACCTCATTGCGACTGACAACTTAAAAGGGATGTGACCCTGCCCTGCCTCTTCCTGTCGCTGACGGGCGCAGACAGGCCCGCCCTTGGCCCGGGCTTTGCCCGGGCAAGCTCGCGCGTGTCCCGCGCTGCGGGAGTGCTGGCGGGCTTTTGAAGCGCCTCCAGGCACAGCTGTGGCTCGTTGGCGGCATCGGCCGCAAGGAAAGCTGGGACCCGTAGTCCTGGCCCCAGCAAACAGCACACAGCCCCAGCAAGCAGTAAGAAAAACGTCCCGCGCTGCCGGATTGCTGGCGGGCTTTTGAAGCGCCTCCAGGCGCAGCTGTTGCTCGTTGGCGGCAGCGGCCGCAAGGAAAGCTGAGACCCGTAGTCCAGGCCCCAGCAAACAGCCCCAGCAAGCAGTTAGAAAAACGTCCCGCGCTGCGGGAGTGCTGGCGGGCTTTTGCAGCGCCTCCAGGCGCAGCTGTGGCTCGTTGGCGGCAGCGGCCGCAAGGAAAGCTGGGACTCGTAGTCTTGGCCCCAGCAAACAGCAAACAGCCCTAGCAAGCAGTAAGAAAAACGTCCCAAGTGATTGTGCAGTTACGCTTTGTCCCCAATGTACAAAAACACCACCATTTGGCAAGAGGAGCATAAACAACGTAAAGGATACAACCACAATCTCTGGAGGTGAACGTTATGCCAAGAAAAAAAAATACTGCTGTCAGATGCTGTAGATTCATACAAAATACATGTCTTTTAGGCATGAAATGAGAATAAAATACAAAAGCTCCCCAGAAAGGTAATCCTGTCCCCTAAGACTATGGGGAAAAAGATAATTATCAAAGTGTTATCACAGAATAGGAGACCTGTATTGTGAATAAAGGGGCTTAGCCTATTGGCCAGGGCTCAGAGTGCATGATGATATGGTTTTGGTTGCAACCTGAGGTTAAATAATCATTATGATGGGATTTGAGTTGCACCCCATATTCAGGAAACTGGTGTTTGGAATGTACCTTGAGGTTTGCGGTCCATTATTCATGAAATACCTAAGGGCCTGATTTAGAGTTTGGCGGATGTATTACTATGCCACAAATGTCCTGTTCACCTTATTACAAGTGTGACAGAGTAAGCCACCCGCTAAACTCTAAATTAGCCTTGATAGAGCGCACAGCGCTATTAAAATTTGTAGCGGTGCATTACACTCGAGAATAATATGTACTCACAGATATCCTGTTGTTTTGTTGTAATCCATGTGATTAGATGAAGCTTGTATCGCTATATAAGGACATTAGAATGAAATCTGTAATGCTGTATATGAGAATGATTAGGATTTTGCACATGTTTAGAGAACCAATGTAGTCATTCATGCATATTATGAATATTATGCAATATAGAATGTATTCACTTCTGAATAAGCGGTTCATATAATGACTCGTGAAATGTGTGTGTATTAATGGATGTTCTTAGGTTAGCCAATCTTGTAGGCCTAACTTTAGTTTCTTTAAAGTTTTGTTTCTCCTTGTCTGCTCTCAAGTTATAAGTTCATTAGAATTTATGTGCGTGTAGAGAGGTTTTTTTTCTCATCCATACTGCAGGTGCAGGAATTCGACCTCGTTATTAAGATCTAAGAAGAGACATAGGGAGGAAAGGAATGTCTTTGAAGAGTCTGAACAGATAGAAGGGAGGACACCTGGGAACCAAGGTCGTTGGACGAAACCTGAATTAATTGGAGTTCTGTGGAAAATTACCTAAAGGAGGTGTTCACGGAGCAGGTTACCATGTGACCTGTTAGGGGTGTAACTTTGTCTTTTTGTATTAGGAACAGGGACAGATTCTGGGGACTTCTGCTTTGGACCAAGGAAAGGGAGCATCTTAGAACGAGCTCCGTAGCTTTACGCTATTTGACCCATTTAACGTGAGAGTGCTTCTTGGGAAGTCTTCACGTGCTGACACCTTTTGAAGGAAATCAACTGGGAAGATAAGTAGGGATGCCACTCTAGAAGTAGAGTAGAGACAGATTACTCTTCTAATTCCGAAATATAAATGAAGAAGGATTTGCACGCAGCGTCTATACTCAGTTGTATTCTTGTTTTGGAATTCATTATTCTGTGCCTACTGTGCCGAATGAATTATATTCGTAGGTTTGGTTCTGAATTGGTGTTCATGTATCTCTATACTCTTATATTGAGGTGTACTTATGTTCTGCTCTTTTTGGCCTTATAATAAATTTAGCAAACTTGATTCAAGAGTCTGTGCTCCTTTAGACGCATGGGGAAGGGGAATGTATAATCCGCTATAAATTCTTTTCTCCCCTCCACACTTTCTCAGCAGGCAATAAAGACCATCAGCCAGAGGTTCCTGAGAAAATCTAGAACGTGGAATCTGGCCCCACCAGCCTCTAAGTCTTCACTACAATGGAGGTGAAAAAGACAGTTTGGAGCTAAAGAGGGCAAAATAAAGTAGAAACATGGATGTCATTTAAGGTTGGCCAGAGGTCACAGTTGCGACCCCTGACACTTCTGTTGTGAATCCTGGCCTCAGGAGGCAACATCTGTGCAAAGAACACAGGCATCTTCATATTTCTGTCCATTTTTCATTATAGTAATAGTGAATAATGTTTTATTATTCACTATTAGTGAAAAACAAAATGAAGCACACCTAAATCTGAAACTGGGCCTTTGGTGGCAGTTGTGGTGGCAAAAAATAGCTTTACATTTATGTTGTGTGCGTGCATGTGGGTGAGAATGCATATAACTGAGAGACAGCGCATGTACATGTGAGCAAGTGTGTCTGTATGTGTAAGCATGTGTGTATGAGTGAAAGTTGGAAACAGGTATTGAGTGAGAGTGAGGCCTAGATTTACTATTCCTTGACACAGGGTAACCATGCACTAAAGTTGCAGCACTGCTTTGCGTCAAATGGAGAAAGAAGAAATATGCCATATTTTCTATGTTATGGTGCATTATTTCTCTTCCTGTGTGCTGGCACACTCTTGATAGCCATGCGCTAACACCTACATCCTTGTGCCATGGTGCACGTGTGTGTGCATACTCTGAACCTTAGGTTTTGTACTGGAAGGAGTCTCTTCAGCAGCAGTGACGTCTCCTTTAAATTCTGTGCTCTGGACATCATTCATGTGTACGAGCAGACAGTTGATGCTGCAGGGCCGGCTTCTGCTGTTTTCTATCCCACCTATTCCACTCCTGTGGTGATAATTAAAAAGATAAAGATTAGCTAGCTTCTTGTATCAGTGCACAGATCCAGCTGTCTCGGATATTTTAGCCTTTGGCCCTGAAATATTAGCCATCTAAATGATGCAACACACAACACATAAAATTTGATGAAGTCTCTTCAAAATCCAAAACGCACCTTGCTATAAAATGCAGAGGATTTGATTTTGATAGGTCATATTATATCACTACACTGAGAGGAGCTTATTAAAATAGAGAGCTTTTTTTAACCTAAACCTAGAATCATTCCTGCCCTGCGCTGACAAAATGTTTGTGAACTAAGAGATAAGTAAGTTGTCATGTGCACCATGTATGTGACCCACATTCTTATAGCTAGAGCAACATTATAGTCTATTCATTCAAACACAAAGGGCCCCATTACGATGGCGGGCGGACTTTGTCCGCCCGCCACCGTAACGGAAAACGGGACCGACTGCCAGAGGTGCGGCGGTCCCACGAGGCAAATTAGAATGCGCCCGCCACACTGGCGGGCGCATTCTGGCCTTTAACATTGCGGACGGTGCTGCTGGGTGCAGCTCCATCCGCAATGTTAAAAGTGCATGGTTTGCATTGCCATGCACAACGTGACAGGCACCACGCGGTACCTGCCACCTTGTGTATGGCAATGTAGGGGCGTACCATAGGTACCCCCCAAGTGCAGCCCCTCACTCCCCAACCCCCCGGGGGCCCGTAACAGGCCCCCAAAGCAATTTCCACTGGCCTTTCCATGTCGGCATCGCCGCCGTGGAAAGGCCTTTAAATTTGCACATCATAATATGGATGGCAGTGCCTGCTCGGCACCGCCACCATATTATGCCCCAGATCCGCACAGCAGGCAATCGTAACGATTGCCTGCCTGCGGAAAAGCAGCGGACAGTCTTTCCGTCCGCCGCGGTACCCCCCCCATACTTATATGGCGGGGGGTAAATCAGGTACAGATGGCGGGCGATCCGCCCGCCATCATATTAGGCCCCAATATGTTTGTCGGCTGGGATTGTGACTTCACATATTTGAAGGTGCTTTCATGTTGGATAATGAAGAAATGGAGGACATCTGAAATAAAATTTCCCTAGGTTCATTCTGTTTGGTTAAGCATGGAAGCTGGGATTAATCCCAGGTTTTTTGGTCTCACTTTGCATAAATCAGTCACTAAATGGGTATCTACCTTTCTCTTCTTTTTACACTAAATGTTAGGGCTATGTTGTTAACTCTTTATGCATAATTTACACCTTGCTTATCAAGTACTGGACAGACAGGCATGATGTCTCCTTACCGCATGCCAACTCGTTTGTATTTAAAGGTAACAGTTAAATACTCCACATTTTTAGCATTTTTTTTCATTTTCTTGCTACCATTATCTTAGAATACTTGAGGAATGTACTTTGACTCACAGCACCAGTGGCATAGCCAGTGTGGCGTGGGCCCTAGTACAAGGAAGAAAATGGGCCCCTTGGCCGCTGTCTCCAAGCAGGTGTCATATTGAGTAGAAACTAAGGGTGTGTGATTAAGATGGGTTGTTATTGAAAACTCTGGAATGCAGTGCCTATTTCTCACAGTGCCTGTCACTGGGTCCTAAAGGTGTTCAGACTACATGCACAGATGACAGGCAGTGATGATCACATACATTCAAATTGTAACTCTGGGAAAATGTGTTGAGGAATTTCATAACTTTCAAAGTAAGACATCTCCAAAGGGAAACAAAATACAGTGCTTAAAACAGGTGAGTGAGAGTTTGTTGAAATAAAGGAGATGAAAGGAAGCGTGTGCAGGAGAGAGTAAAAAGGCGGTACTGAAGAGGAAAGAGGTGACACGTGAGATATACATATGGAGGATTTCAGAAAAATGTGGGGACAAGAAGTGTGTAAGTGTCTTACAGAGCGAATGACTGCAGAGAAAACTGGTGTGAAAGGCAGACATTTTCAGTTCACACTATCACAGCAAAATCATTGTTACTCATTTATTTGATGCAGCTAAAAAGCATGAGTAAATCCAAGAGGTCTGGCTTGTTTTTGTTGTAGGTTCAATGTTGTGCTGTGTCTGGCTGTAGTAACAGAAAACTCACAAAGGCACCCATATGCTGGCTAGGTTTGCCACAGTTTGAAGCATAGGATTCTTGTTCACATGTTTGTAGCCATACCTCTTGGGAAGGATGCTGTGTTACAATTCTTTATGCATTCCCCTTTTAGAGATCCCTCACCAGTTCAGTCCATTTAAAGCACTGCTGCATATGTGCAATACTGTTAGGACTTTGTCCAAACTGGCACTTAAGGGAATGGAACCCGCATGTTGTCTGTAGCCTTCCCAAAGGGCTACCATTAAAGTGTGTGCACATCTTTCAATTCCTCCACACATGAATGCAGATTAAGGGAGACTGGTTCAAACATTCCTTCTTCATTCAGATGATAAGAAAGCATATTTGTGGGACACCACATACTCATTAATTATGATATGGTCTCAGGAACCTGGTGTAATTTCAGTCTCAGGTTTCTCGAGTGATGTTTCTTTCTGAAAAATGGCACCTGGGGGTTACAATCTGATGCTGCCTTCTTAATGTATTGTCACAGTTTGATGTAATTTCCTATGGTGTCAAAGTCTGTCATCCTCAATTTGCAGTGCTACCATCTATTGTACTACAAATCAGTTGAAATGCAAGTATTAGAGAAATAACATATTTTTAATTAGAAAGAGTCCCAGTCATATTTTGTGCATGCCACTTACTACATCATTTCATGTGGGATCTTCTAAGGGATCGGATATGGCTTAGTCCTCCCTATGAAGCACTAAAATTGCCCAGCTCTACCACTTGTGCAGTATGAATGCTGGAGAAAAGCTGCATCACAGAAGGTGCAACACACAATGCAGGTTTATAAACTTGTTTAGTGTAACAAATGCTAATAAAGAAACACATGAGCACATGCCTGTTTGGACTAAATTGAAATCCCATGTAAGTGCTACATGCATGGTCGGTTTCTTGGTGCACATAACCTTGGCTGCAGTGTACAGGGACCTTACACTGCCCCACACAGAGCAAAACAATTAGAGGGAATGTTGGCCAAGTGCTAATCCCAGCCCATTGTGAGAGACATCAAAACTTTGAAAACTCAATGACTGCTAAATGTAACAATCGAATCTGGAGCCTTGCTACATTTAGTTTGCCCATAGGTTTGCTGTTTTGCTTTTTAAACCAAGCGGCCTAGATATTTGTGGTGCCTTCTGCCTCTAATAGACTTGTCAAGAGACCCTGTGCAGTGCTTCTGCTGTGGCTGTCATTGATTGCTCACCCATCCAAGATGCATACAACAAAAGGACTGCAGCATGCTATAAGATCCAACACTAACAGTTAGGAGTAGAACTGGTGAGCATTACATGATAATCACATATTGTAACAAACTTTGATCCCAAATAAAGATGCACTGCACAGATGCTGGCTCCAATTTCCATATGGAATCACCTGGAAGAAATGGGAGATAACACATTCTGTTCTACTGGGCATCAGCTTTACCAGAGGTAGCAAATAAATCTTCCTTGCAAACCTATTATGAAACTGGATGACTACAAAATTTACAATGGAAAAAAAGTAATCGCTTGCAAGCCAAACAACAGGATGTGGGAGCACACCGCTGACCTCTCAGGCAAGGTTCGCCCCTGGCATTCTGGTAAATGCAGTCTCTTGTAGCACGCTCCGATATTTTCGAGTGTTTCGCCAAGGTTGGCGCAGATAGTGCTGATCTCTAGACACGTGTTTCTGGTTTATTAACCGTCATCAGTAGAGAATACAGTCTTGTATTTTGGGGTTTGCTGAGTAGGCTGCCAAACATTATATCAGGTCCGGGACCTCTCACTGGCGCGCAGGTGCTTCATCCACGAGCTCGTCAGCTCAATGACTCACGGGAGTACTTTAAATAAACAACAGGATGTGGGAGCACACCGCTGACCTCTCAGACAAGGTTCGCCCCTGGCATTCTGGTAAATGCAGTTTCTTGTAGCACGCTCCGATATTTTCGAGTGTTTCGCCAAGGTTGGCGCAGATAGTGCTGATCTCTAGACACGTGTTTCTGGTTTATTAACCGTCATCAGTAGAGAATACAGTCTTGTATTTTGGGGTTTGCTGAGTAGGCTGCCAAACATTATATCGCTTGCAAGCCAAACTCAACTTCGACTCCAGAAAATCCATCAGAGAATGGGATGGCTGTGAATAGCCAGACATATGCTGTCACCGATTATGAAGATTTATGTACCATGTGGTGAGAAATGAAGCAAAGTCTCCAAATAATAGATGTGAAAACTGATTCTTTAACCGACAGGATGGATTGCATATCCGAGAGACTCAATAAACATGCTTTGCAATTGAGCGAAGAGTATCTGAGCTGGAGGACACAGCTGTAATATGCAAGGACACACAATCTCAAATTGAAAAGGAACTTGCACTGACCAAAGCCAAGAAGGAAGACATGGAGGCCAAATCACGCTGCAGCAATATCAGGATTGTGGGAGTTCCCGAGTCTACCTGACTGAAAGCATGGAAACCTTCGTAGAGCAGTTACTGACAGACCTACTTGGAATATAGACATTCTCTGCACTCTTTATTGTAGAAAGCACACACTGCTCTTTGATGCAGCCATGGCCCTGGCTCGGATGGTCTTACTACTGACTTTTACAAGGTATACACAGACAACCTGACCCTGGAACTCATGACGTTGTTCAAAACAATAGTGAATAATGACTGTCTCCCTCTACCAGTGAGAAGCTGGAATAACAACTATTCTAAATTCGGATAAGCCAGGGCATGTGTGCTCATTCTATTGGCCACTTTTGCTCCTTAATTCTGATACAAAAATATTCAAGAAAATCTTTGGAAATTACCTTTATGCATTTATGGCATATCTGGTACTACTCAGGCGATAGGATTAATTCCCAGGCATACGGCAGCCATCAATCTTAGAACCCCCTTTTAGTACAGTGGCATAACTAGATCCAGACATCCAGGTAGAGACCGCCTTCATGGATGCTGAAAAGGCCTTTGATCAGTGAAATGAAAATTCATATTTACAGTTTTTAAAAAACAGGGAGTTTGTTGTGGTCTGTGGTAGAAATAAACGCTGGTAGCCGAGTAAAGTTCTTAAGTACCTTTATTCCAGTTGTACAGCAAGATGGTAAGTAGGCATATCAGCTAGGTAGACTGGATAAACAGGTAGTAATGATGTAGGTTAGCCCAGTAGTCAGCCCTTGGTCCTATGCCACAGCAGCCCCACCAGGAGCAGCCTGCCTGCTGCTCAGCCCATCTGTAACTGTCATACTTCACTCAGTCAGACACCCAACATTCCACGCATCACAGCATTCCCAACATTCTACTCCAAACACACACAGTGGTTGAGCAGCAGGTGGACTGGTAAACTGCAAGATATAAGAGTACTATGCAATGCATAACACATCCCCCTCCTTTTAAAATGAAAAACGAAAGTGACATTGGTACCAGGGAAAAACAACAATGCAAAGAGAAAACTATATACAAGGAAAAGTACATTTGCAAGAAATAATTCAGAACTCAGGGATGCATAAAAGTATTAAATACCACGAAAGAATCAGAAGCAATAAAACCAGAGAAGAAAGAAATGAAACAATACAGAGTGCAATATAACACATCCTCCCAAAAGAAGATAAAAAAATGAGACAATAAGTGGAGCATAGCAAAGGGTAAACACACCCCGCGACACTAGTCCCAAACTATAAAACATTCTGTTGCACAATGCACAGATTACTAATTTTGCTAAGTTTGCAAAATTACAAATGTAAGGAATGGTTCAAAACCCAGGGAAGTGCAATTAAGTGAACATCACGAGAGGGTATGAGCCATTAAAAGCAGAAAGAATGGATAAAATACAACAACCGAAAAATTGAGTACAGTAACCCATCCTCTCCCAAAAGATAAAATGAGAAAATGTTGTTGCGTAAGGCAAAAGGTAAACACCCCGCCACTAAATATGTTGTTGCGTAAGGCAAAAGGTAAACACCCCGCCACTGTATATGGGTCCAACACCCATGGAAGCACATCCTGTGTATGGATGTCCATTGTATAAATGTAGATGGGACCCAACCCATGCAAACCAACCCTGTGTAGGAATTGGATCCATTGTGCTTTGCACGCGTGGGTTCGCATCCCATCCTCGTCGCCAAAAATATGTTGTGGTCTGTGGTAGAAATAAACGCTGGTAGCCGAGTAAAGTTCTTAAGTACCTTTATTCCAGTTGTTCAGCAAGATGGTAAGTAGGCACATCAGCTAGGTAGACCGGATAAACAGGTAGTAATGATGTAGGTTAGCCCAGTAGTCAGCCCTTGGTCCTATGCCACAGCAGCCCCACCAGGAGCAGCCTGCCTGCTGCTCAGCCCATCTGTAACTGTCATACTTCACTCAGTCAGACACCCAACATTCCACGCATTACAGCATTCCCAACATTCTACTCCAAACACACACAGTGGTTGAGCAGCAGGTGGTCTGGTAAACTGTAAGAAGACAGTACTATGCAGGGCATAACAGAGTTCTTTTTCTTAAGTTAGCTAAAATATTATACAATGAACCCACAGCTCGCATTCGTGTCAATAGCTGTGTACCTTAGCCCATTGATATTAAAAGAGGCATCCAACGTTATGCCCTTTTTCATTCTTGTTATGTGCCTTGGTGCTTGAACCTCTGGCTTGCGCTATCAAACAGAAGACAAATGTTCCCCAGATATAGACTGATTGTGTCTGCCTTACACTGATACTGCAACTTTGGAGACTTGTCCAGACCCAAAATAAATTAGGCAAAATGCCTACTTTGTCATTGACTGAACTACTGTGCCCTGCACACTGGAGTTCCCCTGGAAGTGGTAGACTGAACCTATTTGATAATTAAGCATCAAAGTACATAGGGACCCTGCAGCTGTAATTTATAGCAATTATGGTAAAGCACTGGTTAGGCTATCAGAGAATGCAAATAGATGGATCACACATCCCTTTTCCTTGACAGGAAGAATCACTATCATGAAATGGTGGTTCTCCTACAACGAATATGCGATGTTACATCGCGGTGTTTCCACCGCGATACCTTTACAACGCAGGTACTACAACGCAAGTCGTTACAACGACTTGCGTTGGAGGGCGCTGGATTTAGGAATAGTGTGAATTACTATTCCAACTCCAGTCTACGTACAGTAGGGAAGGTGTTGGAATAGTAATTCACACTATTCCTTACTCTAGAGCGCCCTCCAGTGCAAGTCATTGTAATGACTTGCGTTGTAAAACCTGCGTGGTAAAGGTATCGCGGTGTAAACACTGCGATGTAACCGATGTTTCCCTCCTACAACTGCTATATTCTTCCTGAATATTCTATTGCTTTGACTCTTATATTTTTGGGTAGGTTGCAACAACTAATGATAAACTTAGCCTGGGCAGGAGAGCAACCTAGAGTGGCATGGTCCACATTAATCCTTCCATATCCTCAAGGTGGTTTAGCCGGGCCTGGTTTTGTGAGATATTATTGTTAAACCTAACAGCCTTAGGGTGACCTTCCCCCAATGTTTTGCCTGTCTCCCTCAATTTTTCTGACCTTGTTTTGTTCTGGCTTTAGGACTCTGCACACTTTACCAGTGTTAATGTGATAGTGCTCTCTCCCCTAAACATTGTAATATAGGTTCATCCCCAGTTGACATATTTAATTTACTTATAAGACCCTTATAAAGTGCACTACATGTGCCCAGGGCCTGTAAATTAAATGCTACTAATGAGCCTGCAGCCCTGATTGTGCCACCCACATAAGTAGCCCCTTAAACATGTCTCAGGCCTGCCATATCAACCTGGCAAGTAAGCCCCCTTCATCACAATGTGGAGCGAAGTGACACTCCTGTACCGGATGCACAGCGAATAAATGTCTCATGACAGAAGATTCCACAAATGTATCCATGTTCAATAAAGTTTTATTCCATGTATTCCAACTGTTTTGTCTGTTTGCTCATATCAATTAATCAAGTCACATGAGAGACACAACGTATTTTTACATCTAATGCAGCAGATATGCCACTCCGGGCCTTTTTCTGAAGCAAGAATTCATACGTAAATCATCCTTAGTAGTACATGTTATTCCCAATGCATTTCGGGCATTTTATGCCCTTCGTCAGGGGTTCACTACAATTAAAAACAACATAAACATTAGGATGTTTATCCAGATTTTAATGCATACAATTTAAGTAACAATACAGCCCACAGTTCCTACTTTATTTTAACATAGCCCCCAAGATCAACGTTTTCCCTCTAGTTGTATAATTATACACTACACAGTGCCCAAACAGGCTTCCTTCAAACTGCTTGCGCCCTTCTCCATTTTACTTCCACATCCCTTTTGCAGCCCTCTATAGCCAGTCCCATAGCACTCTATTCTAGACACCATCTTTACACCACTTACCAAGCCTGTACCTAACTGCCTCCTCACACCAAATAAATCACTCTGGAGCATGAACTATCCTGACACCCTTCCATGTATCTGTCCAAACCTCCCACCTTCTAAACCACCTGCTGCACTCCTTCAAACTTCCTTCCTTCTAAACCCCTTTATCTCAACCCCTTTAGTGTGTTCAAACAGAAAACTGACCCGTCCCTTTAAACAAGACTTAATCAGCATTCCACCATACCTTATTCCTCGGTTGCCCGATTCTCCTTCCCGTCATACTCTCACCTAGCGCAAAAACGGTAACGCGCTCACTTTCACCTCCTCCCTTTTAAGTGCTCAAAACTACATACCGCCCCTCCCAGTCAACCAATCGTGTGAGCAGCCAACATTCTCATGCCTACAACTCCCATAACCCTCCTGCAAACAACTCTTCACAAACTATGCTAGAGTGATTAAACTCCTGCCTATACATGTCGCAAGCTCACTACCTCTCGATAAAACCTCCCTGGGCTACTTGCTCGATTGCCCCGCCCACCCGCTGTTGGAATATGAAACGTCAATCATATGATGAAGTGCTGAAGATTATGACACATGTCTATTTCTGTGCGATGCTCTACTTCAAAACTGTAGTTTACATTTCTAAGTTCCTGTTGAAAATCCGTTACTTCTAATGCTCTACATTTATGCATGCCCTCAACCCAAAAATATCCATCGTGCTGTTTTTCAGAGCAGTTCACTCGCTCCCATGTTTAAGGTGACGTTATCTCTCACGTGACAATTCCAATTTGAAATTCCATTTTAATCATTTCTTCACTGTAATCTGTGGGTGCTACTTGTCCGTAGGGCAGACAAATAATATGTTCCAAGAAAGGGGGGTGTCCAAGTGCACACCATTCTTATTTAAATTTCACTCAAGTTGCTCAGTTTAATCTTGTAAGCGTGCAGCCCGGGTCGTGGTCCGCCCTATAACCACGTGTAGAAATTCATCACAATGTGGAGCAAAGTGACACTCCTGTACCGGATGCACACCGAATAAATGTCTCATGACAGAAGATTCCACAAATGTATCCATTTTCAATAAAGTTTTATTCCATGTATTCCAACTGTTTTGTCTGTTTGCTCATATCAATTAATCAAGTCACATGAGAGACACAACGTATTTTTTACATCTAATGCAGCAGATATGCCACTCCGGGCCTTTTTCTGAAGCAAGAATTCATACATAAATCATCCTTAGTAGTACATGTTATTCCCAATGCATTTCGGGCATTTTATGCCCTTCGTCAGGGGTTCACTACAATTAAAAACAACATAAACATTAGGATGTTTATCCAGATTTTGATGCATACAATTTAAGTAACAATACAGCCCACAGTTCCTACTTTATTTTAACATAGCCCCCAAGATCAACGTTTTCCCTCTAGTTGTATAATTATACACTACACAGTGCCCAAACAGGCTTCCTTCAAACTGCTTGCGCCCTTCTCCATTTTACTTCCACATCCCTTTTGCAGCCCTCTATTGCCAGTCCCATAGCACTCTATTCTAGACACCATCTTTACACCACTTACCAAGCCTGTACCTAACTGCCTCCTCACAACAAAAGAGTTGTTTGCAGGAGGGTTATGGGAGTTGTAGGCATGAGAATGTTGGCTGCTCACACGATTGGTTGACTGGGAGGGGCGGTATGTAGTTGTGAGCACTTAAAAGGGAGGAGGTGAAAGTGAGCGCGTTACCGTTTTGCGCTAGGTGAGAGTATGACGGGAAGGAGAATCGGGCAACCGAGGAATAAAGTATGGTGGAATGCTGATTAAGTCTTGTTTAAAGGGACGGGTCAGTTTTCTGTTTGAACACACTAAAGGGGTTGAGATAAAGGGGTTTAGAAGGAAGGAAGTTTGAAGGAGTGCAGCAGGTGGTTTAGAAGGTGGGAGGTTTGGACAGATACATGGAAGGGTGTCAGGATAGTTCATGCTCCAGAGTGATTTATTTGGTGTGAGGAGGCAGTTAGGTACAGGCTTGGTAAGTGGTGTAAAGATGGTGTCTAGAATAGAGTGCTATGGGACTGGCTATAGAGGGCTGCAAAAGGGATGTGGAAGTAAAATGGAGAAGGGCGCAAGCAGTTTGAAGGAAGCCTGTTTGGGCACTGTGTAGTGTATAATTATACAACTAGAGGGAAAACGTTGATCTTGGGGGCTATGTTAAAATAAAGTAGGAACTGTGGGCTGTATTGTTACTTAAATTGTATGCATCAAAATCTGGATAAACATCCTAATGTTTATGTTGTTTTTAATTGTAGTGAACCCCTGATGAAGGGCATAAAATGCCCGAAATGCATTGGGAATAACATGTACTACTAAGGATGATTTACGTATGAATTCTTGCTTCAGAAAAAGGCCCGGAGTGGCATATCTGCTGCATTAGATGTAAAAAATACGTTGTGTCTCTCATGTGACTTGATTAATTGATATGAGCAAACAGACAAAACAGTTGGAATACATGGAATAAAACTTTATTGAACATGGATACATTTGTGGAATCTTCTGTCATGAGACATTTATTCGGTGTGCATCCGGTACAGGAGTGTCACTTTGCTCCACATTGTGATGAATTTCTACACGTGGTTATAGGGCGGACCACGACCCGGGCTGCACGCTTACAAGATTAAACTGAGCAACTTGAGTGAAATTTAAATAAGAATGGTGTGCACTTGGACACCCCCTTTCTTGGAACATATTATTTGTCTGCCCTACGGACAAGTAGCACCCACAGATTACAGTGAAGAAATGATTAAAATGGAATTTCAAATTGGAATTGTCACGTGAGAGATAACGTCACCTTAAACATGGGAGCGAGTGAACTGCTCTGAAAAACAGCACAATGGATATTTTTGGGTTGAGGGCATGCATTAATGTAGAGCATTAGAAGTAACGGATTTTCAACAGGAACTTAGAAATGTAAACTACAGTTTTGAAGTAGAGCATCGCACAGAAATAGACATGTGTCATAATCTTCAGCACTTCATCATATGATTGACGTTTCATATTCCAACAGCGGGTGGGCGGGGCAATCGAGCAAGTAGCCCAGGGAGGTTTTATCGAGAGGTAGTGAGCTTGCGACATGTATAGGCAGGAGTTTAATCACTCTAGTATAGTTTGTGAAGAGTTGTTTGCAGGAGGGTTATGGGAGTTGTAGGCATGAGAATGTTGGCTGCTCACACGATTGATTGACTGGGAGGGGTGGTATGTAGTTTTGAGCACTTAAAAGGGAGGAGGTGAAAGTGAGCGCGTTACCGTGTTTGCGCTAGGTGAGAGTATGACGGGAAGGAGAATCGGGCAACCGAGGAATAAGGTATGGTGGAATGCTGATTAAGTCTTGTTTAAAGTGACGGGTCAGTTTTCTGTTTGAACACACTAAAGGGGTTGAGATAAAGGGGTTTAGAAGGAAGGAAGTTTGAAGGAGTGCAGCAGGTGGTTTAGAAGGTGGGAGGTTTGGACAGATACATGGAAGGGTGTCAGGATAGTTCATGCTCCAGAGTGATTTATTTGGTGTGAGCAGGCAGTTAGGTACAGGCTTGGTAAGTGGTGTAAAGATGGTGTCTAGAATAGAGTGCTATGGGACTGGCTATAGAGGGCTGCAAAAGGGATGTGGAAGTAAAATGGAGAAGGGCGCAAGCAGTTTGAAGGAAGCCTGTTTGGGCACTGTGTAGTGTATAATTATACAACTAGAGGGAAAACGTTGATCTTGGGGGCTATGTTAAAATAAAGTAGGAACTGTGGGCTGTATTGTTACTTAAATTGTATGCATCAAAATCTGGATAAACATCTTAATGTTTATGTTGTTTTTAATTGTAGTGAACCCCTGACGAAGGGCATAAAATGCCCGAAATGCATTGGGAATAACATGTACTACTAAGGATGATTTACGTATGAATTCTTGCTTCAGAAAAAGGCCCGGAGTGGCATATCTGCTGCATTAGATGTAAAAAATACGTTGTGTCTCTCATGTGACTTGATTAATTGATATGAGCAAACAGACAAAACAGTTGGAATACATGGAATAAAACTTTATTGAACATGGATACATTTGTGGAATCTTCTGTCCTGAGACATTTATTCGGTGTGCATCCGGTACAGGAGTGTCACTTTGCTCCACATTGTGATGAATTTCTACACGTGGTTATAGGGCGGACCACGACCCGGGCTGCACGCTTACAAGATTAAACTGAGCAACTTGAGTGAAATTTAAATAAGAATGGTGTGCACTTGGACACCCCCCTTTCTTGGAACATATTATTTGTCTGCCCTATGGACAAGTAGCACCCACAGATTACAGTGAAGAAATGATTAAAATGGAATTTCAAATTGGAATTGTCACGTGAGAGATAACGTCACCTTAAACATGGGAGCGAGTGAACTGCTCTGAAAAACAGCACAATGGATATTTTTGGGTTGAGGGCATGCATTAATGTAGAGCATTAGAAGTAACGGATTTTCAACAGGAACTTAGAAATGTAAACTACAGTTTTGAAGTAGAGCATCGCACAGAAATAGACATGTGTCATAATCTTCAGCACTTCATCATATGATTGACGTTTCATATTCCAACAGCGGGTGGGCGGGGCAATCGAGCAAGTAGCCCAGGGAGGTTTTATCGAGAGGTAGTGAGCTTGCGACATGTATAGGCAGGAGTTTAATGACTCTAGTATAGTTCGTGAAGAGTTGTTTGCAGGAGGGTTATGGGAGTTGTAGGCATGAGAATGTTGGCTGCTCACACGATTGGTTGACTGGGAGGGGTGGTATGTAGTTTTGAGCACTTAAAAGGGAGGAGGTGAAAGTGAGCGCGTTACCGTTTTTGCGCTAGGTGAGAGTATGACGGGAAGGAGAATCGGGCAACCGAGGAATAAGGTATGGTGGAATGCTGATTAAGTCTTGTTTAAAGTGACGGGTCAGTTTTCTGTTTGAACACACTAAAGGGGTTGAGATAAAGGGGTTTAGAAGGAAGGAAGTTTGAAGGAGTGCAGCAAGTGGTTTAGAAGGTGGGAGGTTTGGACAGATACATGGAAGGGTGTCAGGATAGTTCATGCTCCAGAGTGATTTATTTGGTGTGAGCAGGCAGTTAGGTACAGGCTTGGTAAGTGGTGTAAAGATGGTGTCTAGAATAGAGTGCTATGGGACTGGCTATAGAGGGCTGCAAAAGGGATGTGGAAGTAAAATGGAGAAGGGCGCAAGCAGTTTGAAGGAAGCCTGTTTGGGCACTGTGTAGTGTATAATTATACAACTAGAGGGAAAACGTTGATCTTGGGGGCTATGTTAAAATAAAGTAGGAACTGTGGGCTGTATTGTTACTTAAATTGTATGCATCAAAATCTGGATAAACATCCTAATGTTTATGTTGTTTTTAATTGTAGTGAACACCTGACGAAGGGCATAAAATGCCCGAAATGCATTGGGAATAACATGTACTACTAAGGATGATTTACGTATGAATTCTTGCTTCAGAAAAAGGCCTGGAGTGGCATATCTGCTGCATTAGATGTAAAAAATACGTTGTGTCTCTCATGTGACTTGATTAATTGATATGAGCAAACAGACAAAACAGTTGGAATACATGGAATAAAACTTTATTGAACATGGATACATTTGTGGAATCTTCTGTCATGAGACATTTATTCGCTGTGCATCCGGTACAGGAGTGTCACTTCGCTCCACATTGTGATGAATTTCTACACGTGGTTATAGGGCGGACCACGACCCGGGCTGCAAGCTTACAAGATTAAACTGAGCAACTTGAGTGAAATTTAAATAAGAATGGTGTGCACTTGGACACCCCCTTTCTTGGAACATATTATTTGTCTGCCCTACGGACAAGTAGCACCCACAGATTACAGTGAAGAAATGATTAAAATGGAATTTCAAATTGGAATTGTCACGTGAGAGATAACGTCACCTTAAACATGGGAGCGAGTGAACGGCTCTGAAAAACAGCACAATGGATATTTTTGGGTTGAGGGCATGCATTAATGTAGAGCATTAGAAGTAACGGATTTTCAACAGGAACTTAGAAATGTAAACTACAGTTTTGAAGTAGAGCATCGCACAGAAATAGACATGTGTCATAATCTTCAGCACTTCATCATATGATTGACGTTTCATATTCCAACAGCGGGTAGGCGGGGCAATCGAGCAAGTAGCCCAGGGAGGTTTTATCGAGAGGTAGTGAGCTTGCGACATGTATAGGCAGGAGTTTAATCACTCTAGTATAGTTTGTGAAGAGTTGTTTGCAGGAGGGTTATGGGAGTTGTAGGCATGAGAATGTTGGCTGCTCACACGATTGGTTGACTGGGAGGGGTGGTATGTAGTTTTGAGCACTTAAAAGGGAGGAGGTGAAAGTGAGCGCGTTACCGTTTTTGCGCTAGGTGAGAGTATGACGGGAAGGAGAATCGGGCAACCGAGGAATAAGGTATGGTGGAATGCTGATTAAGTCTTGTTTAAAGGGACGGGTCAGTTTTCTGTTTGAACACACTAAAGGGGTTGAGATAAAGGGGTTTAGAAGGAAGGAAGTTTGAAGGAGTGCAGCAGGTGGTTTAGAAGGTGGGAGGTTTGGACAGATACATGGAAGGGTGTCAGGATAGTTCATGCTCCAGAGTGATTTATTTGGTGTGAGCAGGCAGTTAGGTACAGGCTTGGTAAGTGGTGTAAAGATGGTGTCTAGAATAGAGTGCTATGGGACTGGCTATAGAGGGCTGCAAAAGGGATGTGGAAGTAAAATGGAGAAGGGCGCAAGCAGTTTGAAGGAAGCCTGTTTGGGCACTGTGTAGTGTATAATTATACAACTAGAGGGAAAACGTTGATCTTGGGGGCTATGTTAAAATAAAGTAGGAACTGTGGGCTGTATTGTTACTTAAATTGTATGCATCAAAATCTGGATAAACATCCTAATGTTTATGTTGTTTTTAATTGTAGTGAACCCCTGACGAAGGGCATGAAATGCATTGGGAATAACATGTACTACTAAGGATGATTTACGTATGAATTCTTGCTTCAGAAAAAGGCCCGGAGTGGCATATCTGCTGCATTAGATGTAAAAAATACATTGTGTCTCTCATGTGACTTGATTAATTGATATGAGCAAACAGACAAAACAGTTGGAATACATGGAATAAAACTTTATTGAACATGGATACATTTGTGGAATCTTCTGTCATGAGACATTTATTCGCTGTGCATCCGGTACAGGAGTGTCACTTTGCTCCACATTGTGATGAATTTCTACACGTGGTTATAGGGCGGACCACGACCCGGGCTGCACGCTTACAAGATTAAACTGAGCAACTTGAGTGAAATTTAAATAAGAATGGTGTGCACTTGGACACCCCCCTTTCTTGGAACATATTATTTGTCTGCCCTACGGACAATAGCACCCACAGATTACAGTGAAGAAATGATTAAAATGGAATTTTAAATTGGAATTGTCACGTGAGAGATAACGTCACCTTAAACATGGGAGCGAGTGAACTGCTCTGAAAAACAGCACAATGGATATTTTTGGGTTGAGGGCATGCATTAATGTAGAGCATTAGAAGTAACGGATTTTCAACAGGAACTTAGAAATGTAAACTACAGTTTTGAAGTAGAGCATCGCACAGAAATAGACATGTGTCATAATCTTCAGCACTTCATCATATGATTGACGTTTCATATTCCAACAGCGGGTAGGCGGGGCAATCGAGCAAGTAGCCCAGGGAGGTTTTATCGAGAGGTAGTGAGCTTGCGACATGTATAGGCAGGAGTTTAATCACTCTAGTATAGTTTGTGAAGAGTTGTTTGCAGGAGGGTTATGGGAGTTGTAGGCATGAGAATGTTGGCTGCTCACACGATTGGTTGACTGGGAGGGGCGGTATGTAGTTTTGAGCACTTAAAAGGGAGGAGGTGAAAGTGAGCGCGTTACCGTTTTTGCGCTAGGTGAGAGTATGACGGGAAGGAGAATCGGGCAACCGAGGAATAAGGTATGGTGGAATGCTGATTAAGTCTTGTTTAAAGGGACGGGTCAGTTTTCTGTTTGAACACACTAAAGGGTTTGAGATAAAGGGGTTTAGAAGGAAGGAAGTTTGAAGGAGTGCAGCAGGTGGTTTAGAAGGTGGGAGGTTTGGACAGATACATGGAAGGGTGTCAGGATAGTTCATGCTCCAGAGTGATTTATTTGGTGTGAGGAGGCAGTTAGGTACAGGCTTGGTAAGTGGTGTAAAGATGGTGTCTAGAATAGAGTTCCATGGGACTGGCTATAGAGGGCTGCAAAAGGGATGTGGAAGTAAAATGGAGAAGGGCGCAAGCAGTTTGAAGGAAGCCTGTTTGGGCACTGTGTAGTGTATAATTATACAACTAGAGGGAAAACGTTGATCTTGGGGACTATGTTAAAATAAAGTAGGAACTGTGGGCTGTATTGTTACTTAAATTGTATGCATCAAAATCTGGAAAAACATCCTAATGTTTATGTTGTTTTTAATTGTAGTGAACCCCTGACGAAGGGCATAAAATGCCCGAAATGCATTGGGAATAACATGTACTACTAAGGATGATTTACGTATGAATTCTTGCTTCAGAAAAAGGCCCGGAGTGGCATATTTGCTGCATTAGATGTTAAAAATATGTTGTGTCTCTCATGTGACTTGATTAATTGATATGAGCAAACAGACAAAACAGTTGGAATACATGGAATAAAACTTTATTGAACATGGATACATTTGTGGAATCTTCTGTCATGAGACATTTATTCGCTGTGCATCCGGTACAGGAGTGTCACTTCGCTCCACATTGTGATGAATTTCTACACGTGGTTATAGGGCGGACCACGACCCGGGCTGCAAGCTTACAAGATTAAACTGAGCAACTTGAGTGAAATTTAAATAAGAATGGTGTGCACTTGGACACCCCCTTTCTTGGAACATATTATTTGTCTGCCCTACGGACAAGTAGCACCCACAGATTACAGTGAAGAAATGATTAAAATGGAATTTCAAATTGGAATTGTCACGTGAGAGATAACGTCACCTTAAACATGGGAGCGAGTGAACGGCTCTGAAAAACAGCACAATGGATATTTTTGGGTTGAGGGCATGCATTAATGTAGAGCATTAGAAGTAACGGATTTTCAACAGGAACTTAGAAATGTAAACTACAGTTTTGAAGTAGAGCATCGCACAGAAATAGACATGTGTCATAATCTTCAGCACTTCATCATATGATTGACGTTTCATATTCCAACAGCTGGTGGGCGGGGCAATCGAGCAAGTAGCCCAGGGAGGTTTTATCGAGAGGTAGTGAGCTTGCGACATGTATAGGCAGGAGTTTAATCACTCTAGTATAGTTTGTGAAGAGTTGTTTGCAGGAGGGTTATGGGAGTTGTAGGCATGAGTATGTCGGCTGCTCACACGATTGGTTGATTGGGAGGGGCGGTATGTAGTTTTGAGCACTTAAAAGGGAGGAGGTGAAAGTGAGCGCGTTACCGTTTTTGCGCTAGGTGAGAGTATGACGGGAAGGAGAATCGGGCAACCGAGGAATAAGGTATGGTGGAATGCTGATTAAGTCTTGTTTAAAGGGACGGGTCAGTTTTCTGTTTGAACACACTAAAGGGGTTGAGATAAAGGGGTTTAGAAGGAAGGAAGTTTGAAGGAGTGCAGCAGGTGGTTTAGAAGGTGGGAGGTTTGGACAGATACATGGAAGGGTGTCAGGATAGTTCATGCTCCAGAGTGATTTATTTGGTGTGAGCAGGCAGTTAGGTACAGGCTTGGTAAGTGGTGTAAAGATGGTGTCTAGAATAGAGTGCTATGGGACTGGCTATAGAGGGCTGCAAAAGGGATGTGGAAGTAAAATGGAGAAGGGCGCAAGCAGTTTGAAGGAAGCCTGTTTGGGCACTGTGTAGTGTATAATTATACAACTAGAGGGAAAACGTTGATCTTGGGGGCTATGTTAAAATAAAGTAGGAACTGTGGGCTGTATTGTTACTTAAATTGTATGCATCAAAATCTGGATAAACATCCTAATGTTTATGTTGTTTTTAATTATAGTGAACCCCTGACGAAGGGCATGAAATGCATTGGGAATAACATGTACTACTAAGGATGATTTACGTATGAATTCTTGCTTCAGAAAAAGGCCCGGAGTGGCATATCTGCTGCATTAGATGTAAAAAATACATTGTGTCTCTCATGTGACTTGATTAATTGATATGAGCAAACAGACAAAACAGTTGGAATACATGGAATAAAACTTTATTGAACATGGATACATTTGTGGAATCTTCTGTCATGAGACATTTATTCGCTGTGCATCCGGTACAGGAGTGTCACTTTGCTCCACATTGTGATGAATTTCTACACGTGGTTATAGGGCGGACCACGACCCGGGCTGCACGCTTACAAGATTAAACTGAGCAACTTGAGTGAAATTTAAATAAGAATGGTGTGCACTTGGACACCCCTTTCTTGGAACATATTATTTGTCTGCCCTACGGACAATAGCACCCACAGATTACAGTGAAGAAATGATTAAAATGGAATTTTAAATTGGAATTGTCACGTGAGAGATAACGTCACCTTAAACATGGGAGCGAGTGAACTGC
The DNA here is from genome assembly GCA_963921515.1 of Calotriton arnoldi. Lineage (NCBI taxonomy): Eukaryota > Metazoa > Chordata > Amphibia > Caudata > Salamandridae > Calotriton > Calotriton arnoldi. Next base: position 286,339 of record CAWUFW010015889.1, on the reverse strand, counting down.
TCTGAAAAACAGCACGATGGATATTTTTGGGTTGAGGGCATGCATTAATGTAGAGCATTAGAAGTAACGGATTTTCAACAGGAACTTAGAAATGTAAACTACAGTTTTGAAGTAGAGCATCGCACAGAAATAGACATGTGTCATAATCTTCAGCACTTCATCATATGATTGACGTTTCATATTCCAACAGCGGGTAGGCGGGGCAATCGAGCAAGTAGCCCAGGGAAGTTTTATCGAGAGGTAGTGAGCTTGCGACATGTATAGGCAGGAGTTTAATCACTCTAGTATAGTTCGTGAAGAGTTGTTTGCAGGAGGGTTATGGGAGTTGTAGGCATGAGAATGTTGGCTGCTCACACGATTGGTTGACTGGGAGGGGCGGTATGTAGTTTTGAGCACTTAAAAGGGAGGAGGTGAAAGTGAGCGCGTTACCGTTTTTGCGCTAGGTGAGAGTATGACGGGAAGGAGAATCGGGCAACCGAGGAATAAGGTATGGTGGAATGCTGATTAAGTCTTGTTTAAAGGGACGGGTCAGTTTTCTGTTTGAACACACTAAAGGGGTTGAGATAAAGGGGTTTAGAAGGAAGGAAGTTTGAAGGAGTGCAGCAGGTGGTTTAGAAGGTGGGAGGTTTGGACAGATACATGGAAGGGTGTCAGGATAGTTCATGCTCCAGAGTGATTTATTTGGTGTGAGGAGGCAGTTAGGTACAGGCTTGGTAAGTGGTGTAAAGATGGTGTCTAGAATAGAGTTCCATGGGACTGGCTATAGAGGGCTGCAAAAGGGATGTGGAAGTAAAATGGAGAAGGGCGCAAGCAGTTTGAAGGAAGCCTGTTTGGGCACTGTGTAGTGTATAATTATACAACTAGAGGGAAAACGTTGATCTTGGGGACTATGTTAAAATAAAGTAGGAACTGTGGGCTGTATTGTTACTTAAATTGTATGCATCAAAATCTGGAAAAACATCCTAATGTTTATGTTGTTTTTAATTGTAGTGAACCCCTGACGAAGGGCATAAAATGCCCGAAATGCATTGGGAATAACATGTACTACTAAGGATGATTTACGTATGAATTCTTGCTTCAGAAAAAGGCCCGGAGTGGCATATTTGCTGCATTAGATGTTAAAAATATGTTGTGTCTCTCATGTGACTTGATTAATTGATATGAGCAAACAGACAAAACAGTTGGAATACATGGAATAAAACTTTATTGAACATGGATACATTTGTGGAATCTTCTGTCATGAGACATTTATTCGCTGTGCATCCGGTACAGGAGTGTCTCTTTGCTCCACATTGTGATGAATTTCTACATTTGGTTTTAGGGCGGACCACGACCCGGGCTGCACGCTTACAAGATTAAATTGAGCAACTTGAGTGAAATTTAAATAAGAATGGTGTGCACTTGGACACCCCCCTTTCTTGGAGCATATTATTTGTCTGCCCTACGGACAAGTAGCACCCACAGATTACAGTGAAGAAATTATTAAAATGGAATTTCAAATTGGAATTGTCACGTGAGAGATAACGTCACCTTAAACATGGGAGCGAGTGAACTGCTCTGAAAAACAGCACAATGGATATTTTTGGGTTGAGGGCATGCATTAATGTAGAGCATTAGAAGTAACGGATTTTCAACAGGAACTTAGAAATGTAAACTACAGTTTTGAAGTAGAGCATCGCACAGAAATAGACATGTGTCATAATCTTCAGCACTTCATCATATGATTGATGTTTCATATTCCAACAGCGGGTAGGCGGGGCAATCGAGCAAGAAGCCCAGGGAGGTTTTATCGAGAGGTAGTGAGCTTGCGACATGTATAGGCAGGAGTTTAATCACTCTAGTATAGTTTGTGAAGAGTTGTTTGCAGGAGGGTTATGGGAGTTGTAGGCATGAGAATGTTGGCTGCTCACACGATTGGTTGACTGGGAGGGGCGGTATGTAGTTTTGAGCACTTAAAAGGGAGGAGGTGAAAGTGAGCGTCGCTACCGTTTTTGCGCTAGGTGAGAGTATGACGGGAAGGAGAATCGGGCAACCGAGGAATAAGGTATGGTGGAATGCTGATTAAGTCTTGTTTAAAGGGACGGGTCAGTTTTCTGTTTGAACACACTAAAGGGGTTGAGATAAAGGGGTTTAGAAGGAAGGAAGTTTGAAGGAGTGCAGCAGGTGGTTTAGAAGGTGGGAGGTTTGGACAGATACATGGAAGGGTGTCAGGATAGTTCATGCTCCAGAGTGATTTATTTGGTGTGAGGAGACAGTTAGGTACAGGCTTGGTAAGTGGTGTAAAGATGGTGTCTAGAATAGAGTGCTATGGGACTGGCTATAGAGGGCTGCAAAAGGGATGTGGAAGTAAAATGGAGAAGGGCGCAAGCAGTTTGAAGGAAGCCTGTTTGGGCACTGTGTAGTGTATAATTATACAACTAGAGGGAAAACGTTGATCTTGGGGGCTATGTTAAAATAAAATAGGAACTGTGGGCTGTATTGTTTCTTAAATTGTATGCATCAAAATCTGGATAAACATCGTAATGTTTATGTTGTTTTTAATTGTAGTGAACCCCTGACGAAGGGCATAAAATGCCCGAAATGCATTGGGAATAACATGTACTACTAAGGATGATTTACGTATGAATTCTTGCTTCAGAAAAATGCCCGGAGTGGCATATCTGCTGCATTAGATGTAAAAAATATGTTGTGTCTCTCATGTGACTTGATTAATTGATATGAGCAAACAGACAAAACAGTTGGAATACATGGAATAAAACTTTATTGAACATGGAAACATTTGTGGAATCTTCTGTCATGAGACATTTATTCACTGTGCATCCGGTACAGGAGTGTCACTTCGCTCCACATTGTGATGAATTTCTACACGTGGTTATAGGGCAGACCACGACCCGGGCTGCACGCTTACAAGATTAAACTGAGCAACTTGAGTGAAATTTAAATAAGAATGGTGTGCCTTGGACACCCCCCTTTCTTGGAAGTAAGCCCCCTGCCAAGGCCGAACCCTTCCCATTTTATACATATATGTCACCCCTAAGTCAGGCCCTGTATAACCCACAGTGCAGGTTGCAGTGTATTTAAAAGGCAGGATATGTACTTTTAAACTTTACTTGTCTTGGTAGTGAAAAACTCCCAATTTTGTTTTTCACTACTGCAAGGCCTATCTCTCCCATAGGATAACACTGGGATTACCTTGTTATATCTTTTGAGTGTAACTCCCAAATGTGAAGAGAGAGACTTTTCAGGTTTAGAGTCACTGAACTCACAATTTAAAATCACAATTTATGGTGAATTTGATTTTGAATTCCAGGTTAGCAAATGCCACTTTCAGAAAGTTTACATATACTTTAGCCATTTTCTGCCTTCTGCCCGTCTCTGGAATGCACATCTGGGGTGGTTGACAGCTGGGTTCTTGCATTCCCTCTAGACAGTCACACACAAAGGAAGGGTAGGTGTACCTGAGTGGTCATTCTGAGCAGAATGGGAGGGAGTAGCTGACACTTACACCTGAAAGGAGTGTGTCCTGTCCCCACAGAAAGGATTGATAACCCCACTGCAGTATATCTGGAACCAGGACAAGAGGGAGAGCCTCTGGGCACTTAACATATTTCTTTGAAGTCTCCCCCACTTCAGTTCTACCACTGGGTATAAGTACTGGACCTCTGGCACTAACAAATGAGTACACTTCAGGACCTGTGACCACTCTGCCAGGAAGAAGAGGATCTGCTGATCTGCTCAAGGACTGTCACTCTGCTGGAACTACTGTTTGATGAAGCCTTGCCTTGCTGTGCTGCCCTGCTGTCTGCTGCTCTCTCTCTGCCTGGGTGAGAAGGACTGGATCTGCATCACTTGAGCCCAGAGTGACTCCAAGAGCTTGCTGACTTGTCTCCTGTTGCCTAAGTCTCAGGGACACAAAAGACTTAGAACCCTCCTGTTCCAACCCTTGAGCTCATCTGCTAGTGAGTCTGTCCTGTCAAGTGGTGCCACCCCAGTCCTGGACCCTTGGAAGTAGACCTAGGGGTTTGCTCCAATGTAACAGACGTATCCTCTGCTGCGAGAGCATAATTGACGCATTGCCGCTGTTGTGGGAACCGGACTGGCACATCGCACTCAGAACTGCCACATTGCACTCGGAACCACTGCTTCGGAACTGACGCATCATCACCACTGCTTGAAGAAGATCAACACATCACCTCCACAGCGTAAAGAAACCCGGCGCATTGCATTTGGAACTGCTGCACTTTGGAACTGACGCTTCACTCGCAGGACTGATGCATTGTCGCAGTTGCGTGGAGAAATTCGGTGCATAACCTCAAATGCTTGCGGATCACTGGCACATCTTGCTGTTGCGACCAGGATCAAGGTACTTTTTCTCCGGGGCCTGCGTGGGACCTATATCTGGTCTTCACTTCATCGCAGTTGATCTGAACTCCTGACTTTGTCCTGGTCCAGCGTGACCAATTAACTCTTTAGGTGCAACTTGCTTGGAAGCGCAATATTTTGCATGTAATCTTTATAAATTCATCTTCTACCTGACAGATTTTTGTTGGTTTCGGTCTTGTTTTATTTATAAAATCATAATCTATTTTTCTAACTTGGTGTGGAGTCTTCTTGTGGTGTTTTCACTGTGTTATGATTAAGTGTTGCACAAATACTTTACACATTGCCTCTTAAGTTAAGCCTGACTGCTCTGTGCCAAGCTAGCAGAGGGTGAGCACAGGATACTTTAGATTGTGTTGTGACCTACCATGATTAGGATTGTGGTTCCTGCTTAGACAGGGTGTATACCTCTGCTAACCAGAAACCCAATTTCTAACAATTATCATAAATTATTAAATAGCCCAGGACGATTTCATACATAACCGGATATATTCATCAAATGCACATCCTTTTAGGGCTGTAAAAAAATGCTGCAGGCTCAACTACACTGGCACAGATACTATTCATATCTCCTCATGGAAACTGTACCTGCATGTATCTTATTGGAAACACTGAGTATGCCTGGCAATGGTTGCTATGACACTGTGAAGGCAGATTATTATATTCCCCAGATACAAAGCTTGAATGGTGTGCTTGGCTCCCCGTATGTCTAGAGAAGAATACAAATGGAAAAATTCTCAATATTAAAAAATAGGTCATCTATCTTCAGATGCACTTCTATTCTCAGAGGCCCAACTTAAATAGTTATGATCAAATAGTGAACCAGAGTCTGCTCTCAACGGCTCTCAATATGTTCCCCTATTACAGAATTAGAGGTGCCCTACATGTATTACTTTCTGGATTTACCATAGAGCCAAAATCATTCCCACTGCTGAGCTACCTGATGAGTAATACCATTCCAAGCCACTTTATTTTACACTTTTATCATTTGTCCTAAAGCTCCACACCACTAGCACCCTCAAAATCCAAGCAGCAATGGCAATCTGATATAGGCACAGAGATTACAGACGAGCAATGGATGCACTGTTGTGCAACAATCAAAAAGGTCTACATTAATACAAGGCATAGGCTGATACAATTTAAATTCATACAGAGAACCTATTATGCACACCTTAGATTACTTAAATGTCGGCTTAGACCAAACTCCATTTGTCTGTGCTGTCATGACGATGCTGCAGGCTTCACATACTTAGCATGGGAATGCCCTGAAGTATAGAGATAGTGGCAAAAATATTCTCAGAACTGAGTAAAATTATTTCTTTGAACATTTCACTTGATCCACTTCTAGCTCTACTATGATATACCATTTCTATATGCAAATACATCAATTGCACTTTTGGCAAAAAAGAAGAATCACAAAGTGATGGGGAAAAGGCCCCCTCCTATTGATAACAGATTGGATTAAAGATCTAATATGCAGTAATATGATTTCAGCTTTTTAAACAGAGACCTGATCCCTCTAGACTTAAATATATTTGGGCACAACTGCACACATAGTTAGATAGCCCACCTCTCCGCAATGAAACCTGACCATTTTGTGAACCATCTATGTATGTTGATTGTATGTACATTCCTAGAGCTTCTTTCACATATTATTGATGAAAGGCCTAATTATTAATATTGTTGATTCTCATGCACTATATGTACTGTAAATACATGAACCTTTATATGACAGTAAGTGTGCTGTATGACACAATACAAATGTGACCTGTATTGTGGAAATGTATCTGTCCCATTGCAATACTTGTAACTCTTATTTTTTGTTTTGTAATGGAAATACAATGTTTTTTAAAAGTGCAATATGCAGGACCAACTAATTTTGAATAATAATCATCTGCAACATGTCCCAGTCTTAACAGATCAATTACTGATCATTTTGATTAGATATGATGTTACTGGTTGTTTAGAGTGCAGACACCTTTAACCATTCTGGTGGTTACATCAAATGGCACTGCTGGCCATTTCCTTGTCTCCAAGAGAAAGTTAATCCATTGGAGTATGAACACACTTTAAAATATATTGAATTGACTATCAGATTTTAAAAGAACCAACTGAAGTTCTTGTTGTCATTGAATTTGTGTAATTGAGGCTCATTCTTTTTGTAGGGGTTATCAAGGCTGTCACCCTCAGGCAACAGTTATTAAGCAAATGTGCAGCAACAGTATGTTGCAAAGTGGCCATTAATGCAAAAACTACAGCGATGTAAATGCGGTATCCTCAGAGAGTTCAAAGGTCAAAATTCAAGGAAGCAAGAACTTGATTTTTTTAATCAGTCTGAAAATTGCTGACCAATGTTTTATCAAAGATGCTACACATCTAAAGTGTTATTCCATAATGATTCACATTGAGTTTTTGTTAGCATTTCTGAAATATCTGTGTTTTTAAAGTAATAAAAAGATTTCCTTCCATAAATGAGCTAAATGTTGTTTTAGTGATTCCTATGTGATTGCGATATTTGATAATTATTTGAGTGAGAGACAAAGTTGTTGTAGGCACAATTTGTTAATATGTGGGGTATCTTAACACCTGAACTTCCCAAAAATGTATACGTTCAGTTAGATCAGCATTGTTCTCACTGATTAAAATGTATTAAATATTAGGTTCCAGCACACACACTCTCCAAAATGCACATGGAGCTGTAGTGTATTACCTGATGGCCTCGAACGATGATTTTTATTCCTTACTAACTGACCTTTTCTTCCTCCTTCTCTATGCCGAGACTCAAGGATTGTCTTGGGAGCTGATTGACTTACCTGTATAGCACAGATATACTTTCTTGAGCCTTCTTTGGTGTGCCCCAGCTCCTCTTACCAATTCTCCTGTTAAGGAGGCGCCATCCTTGCGAGGAAAAAGGGTGCGGCTGTGACTTGGTAGGCGCCCCATTTCTTCTTCCCAGAGCCTGCAAAACTGCCTGGCAAAACAGGTAAACTGCTTCATTTTTATTTCCTCATTATTATTGTTTTGAAGGTGCAACTGCTTTTTATTACAGACTTTATTACTTTAATATTCTCACCATTTTATGCATATTTATTAACATCTATTTAGTCAGTGAGTCAGTCACTCATATTTTCCTACATACAGTTCTTCTGGATGGAAAATGTAAATATGTCAATGGAAATTAAACCTGCACATAATGCTAATTAATGGAAGCAGTTGACCTCGCCTCCACCTACGAAAGCTATAGTTATTGAACCTCAAGAACCATCTCTCAATAAAATATTGGAAGAAATCCAAGCAATACGTGATAACAATGATACTATGTCATGACACTAAACACAGTCAAAAATAGATTTCTTGCTTATCCGTGATAGTGTCGCACATTGAGATAAATATTAGAGACAACCAAATAAAAATTGCACAAATTACTCTATCAACGTCTAGAACTCCTGCTCTGTCTACAATGATTTTGGATTTAAAAAATTGGAACTGACAATATAATTTACAAATCTTTAACCTCCCTGTGAATTTAAAAGGCCCAAATTGTTGTGTTTCCTTGAAAAACTCTAACCTCAACTTTTAAATTTCAAATTTAATGAGTGATGAACCTCACGGAATAGCATCACACAGGAAAGCTCAATAAACTGAGCCCAGGCAATCTATATTTAAAGTATTATTATGATAAAGAAAGCAGTTTGTGAAATATCATCATTGCTGGTAGAAGGTAATACAATTTACATTCACTAGGATTTTTCAAAAGAAACTGTTGCTTTCTGCAATTATTTTACTTCACTTCCACCAAGACTCAAGGAGTGTGGTTATAAATATGACCTATTTGACCCTGGATATGAAAAGATGGCGTAACAAAATCCTTCCACTTGTCTAAGGACTTTATTGCTTTTCTTGAGAACATCATCCTGTCAGAATGGAAGAACAAAACCACAAAGACTCCTAACATTTTATTCATCTTAATAAGGTCTTTCATATTGTAACTTCAGGAGGCCAGCCCACAGTGGCATGATTATCTTCTGTCTTGTGTTTGCCCCACTGGTTTTCTCTGTTGTTGAGTGTGTATTCATGTCTGTCTCACATGCTTTTTTATGTTGTTTGCTTTCATTTATTACTAAGCTACTATTTAGGGGCCGATTCCGATCTCGGTCGGAGGCGCACCCAATACCATTCGGTCGGGAAAAAAGCCATGCGAAAGCCAGTTTCCCGACCGATCCGTACAGCACACCGAACGAGCAAGTACGATGCGCACAACAGCAAAAATTCCGGCCGAGCCGTACTCACCCAAACCAGGTCCTGTTCTCCGACCGAGGCGAATCCGGAAACGCCGAATCGAGTCGCACGGAAGGGAAAATGCAGCCCCGTCCGGCCGGACAAGTACGATGCGCTTTCCGTACGCGCCGAACCCGTCGCTACGCACGGCACGTCAAAGCATCCGGGAGAGGCGCACATAAGCTCCGAATCGCGCCACAACACGATCCACGGCTACGAGACGAACACAGCACAGACGAGGACGACGCGAAGCGACGAGGACGAAGCGAAGCGACGAGGACGAAGCCAAGCGACGAGGACGACGCGAAGCAACGAGAAGGACGAACGACACGAACCAACCATGAATCCCTTCGTCCCGATCATACCAATATTCTACATCTACTACCGGAACAGGCACGGACGCGTACGGCGCAGAAGGTAAGTCAGACACCAACCACAAAACACATACAACACGTACACGACACATCACACACATACACTGGGAATCTGAATATACTTGCAACAGCAGCACCATAGGGGCGGGATGCCCATCACCAATGCCACATATGCACACAGGGGCCTGAATGCGCGCCACCACCCCAACCCAGGGGGGCTGGATGCCAACCACCCTCAACCAGGGGGGCAGGATGCCTACCACTACTACCACCCTCACCCAGGGGGGCAGGATGCCTACCACTACTACCACCCTTAGCCAGGGTGGCAGGATGCCTACCACTACTACCACCCTTAGCCAGGGGGCAGGATGCCTACCACTACTACCACCCTTAGCCAGGGGGCAGGATGCCCACCACTACTACCACCCTTAGCCAGGGGGGCTGGATGCCTACCACTACTACCACCCTTAGCCAGGGGGCAGGATGCCCACCACTACTACCACCCTCACCCAGGGGGGCTGGATGCCTACCACTACTACCACCCTCACCCAGGGGTGGCAGGATGCCTACCACTACTACCACCCTCACCCAGGGGGGCTGGATGCCTACCACTACTACCACCCTTAGCCAGGGGGCAGGATGCCCACAACTACTACCACCCTCACCCAGGGGGGCAGGATGCCTACCACTACTACCACCCTTAGCCAGGGTGGCAGGATGCCTACCACTACTACCACCCTTAGCCAGGGGGCAGGATGCCCACAACTACTACCACCCTCACCCAGGGGGGCAGGATGCCTACCACTACTACCACCCTTAGCCAGGGTGGCAGGATGCCTACCACTACTACCACCCTTAGCCAGGGGGCAGGATGCCTACCACTACTACCACCCCAACCCAGGGGCGGCTGGATGCCTACCACTACTACCACCCTTAGCCAGGGGGGCTGGATGCCTACCACTACTACCACCCTTAGCCAGGGGGCAGGATGCCCACCACTACTACCACCCTCACCCAGGGGGGCTGGATGCCTACCACTACTACCACCCTCACCCAGGGGGGCAGGATGCCTACCACTACTACCACCCTCACCCAGGGGGGCAGGATGCCTACCACTACTACCACCCTTAGCCAGGGGGGCTGGATGCCTACCACTACTACCACCCTCACCCAGGGGGCAGGATGCCTACCACTACTACCACCCTTAGCCAGGGGGGCTGGATGCCTACCACTACTACCACCCCAACCCAGGGGGGCTGGATGCCTACCACTACTACCACCCTTAGCCAGGGGGGCAGGATGCCCACAACTACTACCACCCTCACCCAGGGGGGCAGGATGCCTACCACTACTACCACCCTTAGCCAGGGGGCAGGATGCCTACCACTACTACCACCCTTAGCCAGGGTGGCAGGATGCCTACCACTACTACCACCCTTAGCCAGGGGGCAGGATGCCTACCACTACTACCACCCTTAGCCAGGGGGCAGGATGCCTACCACTACTACCACCCCAACCCAGGGGGGCTGGATGCCTACCACTACTACCACCCTTAGCCAGGGGGCAGGATGCCCACCACTACTACCACCCTCACCCACGGGGGCAGGATGCCTACCACTACTACCACCCTTAGCCAGGGTGGCAGGATGCCTACCACTACTACCACCCTTAGCCAGGGGGCAGGATGCCTACCACTACTACCACCCTTAGCCAGGGGGGCAGGATGCCCACCACTACTACCACCCTTAGCCAGGGGGGCTGGATGCCTACCACTACTACCACCCTTAGCCAGGGGGCAGGATGCCCACCACTACTACCACCCTCACCCAGGGGGGCTGGATGCCTACCACTACTACCACCCTCACCCAGGGGTGGCAGGATGCCTACCACTACTACCACCCTTAGCCAGGGTGGCAGGATGCCTACCACTACTACCACCCTTAGCCAGGGGGCAGGATGCCTACCACTACTACCACCCTTAGCCAGGGGGGCAGGATGCCCACCACTACTACCACCCTTAGCCAGGGGGGCTGGATGCCTACCACTACTACCACCCTTAGCCAGGGGGCTGGATGCCTACCACTACTACCACCCCAACCCAGGGGGGCTGGATGCCTACCACTACTACCACCCTTAGCCAGGGGGCAGGATGCCCACAACTACTACCACCCTCACCCAGGGGGGCAGGATGCCTACCACTACTACCACCCTTAGCCAGGGGGGCAGGATGCCTACCACTACTACCACCCTTAGCCAGGGTGGCAGGATGCCTACCACTACTACCACCCTTAGCCAGGGGGCAGGATGCCTACCACTACTACCACCCTTAGCCAGGGGGCAGGATGCCTACCACTACTACCACCCCAACCCAGGGGGGCTGGATGCCTACCACTACTACCACCCTTAGCCAGGGGGCAGGATGCCCACCACTACTACCACCCTCACCCACGGGGGGCAGGATGCCTACCACTACTACCACCCTTAGCCAGGGTGGCAGGATGCCTACCACTACTACCACCCTTAGCCAGGGGGCAGGATGCCTACCACTACTACCACCCTTAGCCAGGGGGCAGGATGCCCACCACTACTACCACCCTTAGCCAGGGGGGCTGGATGCCTACCACTACTACCACCCTTAGCCAGGGGGCAGGATGCCCACCACTACTACCACCCTCACCCAGGGGGGCTGGATGCCTACCACTACTACCACCCTCACCCAGGGGTGGCAGGATGCCTACCACTACTACCACCCTTAGCCAGGGTGGCAGGATGCCTACCACTACTACCACCCTTAGCCAGGGGGCAGGATGCCCACCACTACTACCACCCTTAGCCAGGGGGGCTGGATGCCTACCACTACTACCACCCTTAGCCAGGGGGGCTGGATGCCTACCACTACTACCACCCCCACTCATAGGATGGACAATGCATGACACAACAAGCACACCACAACCTAGGGAATGCAAGATTAAGACATCCCCCCACCACCATGACAAGCGTGTGTAGGCTGTGTCAAATGCCTACAACACCGAACATGACTTTCAACATACAATGTGACCCCCTAGCACATGTGCCACACATATATGTGTGTGGCACCCACAATGCAAGCAGCCCATGACCATTGTGGCAATGGGGCCTAAACCCCCATCATCACAGTGACCAAAAGGTAAGTGTGGGGTCCATAGCTGAAGCACATTTTGACCATTGTGGCAATGGGGTCCAAACCCCCATCATCACAGTGACCAAAAGGCAAGTGTGGGGTCCATAGCTGAAGCACATTTTGACCATTGTGGCAATGGGGTCCAAACCCCCATCATCACAGTGACCAAAAGGCAAGTGTGGGGTCCATAGCTGAAGCACATTTTGACCATTGTGGCAATGGGGTCTACACCCTCATCATCACAGTGACCAAAAGGTAATTGTTGACAAAGAAAGAGCTGCAACTGCCAAACTGCATGGATCATTCCTGCTCACAGAACCAAAAACTCATCTGTGGCAAAGTAGTGTATGTGTCCCATTGCAACATAAATTGGGGGAGCCAAATACTGCAGTGCAAATGAAACATTCCTTTGGCCATGTGCAGACAAACAACACCCATGGGGGCTGAGACCGTCAACAGTCATCAATGACACAATGACAGAAGTGACCATCAGAATGCAGAACCACATATTTGCACCAATGGGCACACAAATGCAGATACCCTGTGGAGACAGCAGATGTGAGGTGAACAGATACCATACCATGGCAGCAATGGGACACACAAACCATGATCACTGTGCTGACCGATGACCTAGGAGTCCCAGGGACAGCAGGGGAAACACACCAAACAACATACAGCCAATGGCACACCCAAGATATGCCAATGCAGTGGTGCAGATGCACAAACACAAACAGGCAGACCAACACTGTCATCATACACAGCAGGTGAGGGGTGGGGGTGCCAGTGTCCCCAGGCAACCACACAACACATGAGGAGAGCTGAATACCAATCATACAGATGTGCATACACTGCCACACTAAGGTAACTCATGGATCCAAATCCCCTATGTGGGCAAGCAGGCATTGTCAGGTGAGAGGGAGCACAAAACACACATGTCACACAGGCACGTAGGAACAACAACTGACACAGCAAGTCACAGACACACCACAGCACCACCCCCAGGGCCCCCACAATGTGGTGACCCTGGGCTGAATAAAAATACCACTGTGATGACAAAGCTAAATGTCGTTCACACTATGAACCACAGTCAGGTGTCCTGAGCAACAAACTACCATCACACCTACACAAGCACAAATCAATCAGCATGGCCAGTAAGCCAAGGCCAACATGGAGGCAGGGGCCTAGCCGGGCAACAACTCTCATCTGCACACACTCAACACCACACCCCTCGACCTCCAACAATGTGCAGCAGTGAAGTACACATGCACTGGTGACATTGCACATGCACCCATGACTATTCCAGGGTGGTGGGTGGGAACCAAGGTGTAGAAACACATCACACATGGCCACTCAACAAGACTCCTGAATGTCTGACACACTGCACACTACGCTGTACATGGACATGACGGCAATACCACACCGACCAATGGGATCCCAGCCACAGTCACACACCAATGAAGAAGCCAAGGTCACCCACAACGAACACACATAGACAACTTCCAACATTGCAGCTCTGACCCTGAGGAGTGGCAGCAGTCACACACACAACATGTCACAATCACTGAAAGATAACACAAACTGGAAATCACATGACAGGGGCAAACAACAAGTGCCAAGGGGAAACCTGACTGTGACCCATCTGCGTCTGCACACAAACTCAGCCCTGACAGCAAACACACCTATGGGTGACACCCTGATGACCAGTAATGTGCCATGCACCCACATCACAGAGAACACAGGGAGAAGACTTTGGGGGAACATAGCTCAAGTCAGCAAGCATCACAAACAGGTACAACACTAGGGATCACAGCATGCGCAGATGAATGGAAGTGAACACACAGACATGCACATACAACACACACCTTGGGTGCAGGCAATGTCACACGTGTACACACTGCCATGAGGGGACTCCACTCCTGTGTGAGGAAAGCTGTGCCATATGTTGCCTCAGTAGGGCCCCATCATGTCAGCTGAGCACTTGGTCACACAATCAACAATTAGCACCAAATGAGGGCTCCCATCACATCAGCCTGGTCATGGATGTGCCAACGGAATCATCAGCACAGATCCAACACACTTGTATAGCAATGTTGCACTGACTACACGGATGAGTCCCTCCCCATTGATGCCCAAACCTGCATGTCCACTGGAGATGGCAACACGGTCAGGGAAGTAGACAAATGCAACGATGGCAGGCACAACAGATGTGCAGGGGTGGAAGCCACAGATATGAAATTGCCAATGTAAGTAGGAAACCCATTGCCAAATACTGAACACATGACACCCTCAGATGCTGCTATTGATGACATGGATACACCACATGATAGGACACATTCCCCCTGGACCACATGGGTTCCTGCACAGTAACACTTCATAATCATGAGACCAGATATCACCATCACTGCAGCAAGGGCATGGTTAGCTGCACCAACAACATGTACATCTGAAGCATGAGCACTAGAGAAAAGAAAGTTGCTTTATTCAGCATATGTGTTGAGGCCAAACGAAGTCCTGAAAAAGAGCAAAGGCCAATGGCCAGTCCATTGTCAAAGTTCAAACAGGGTGACACTGGCAGATGTCACCCTACGCATGCCTGCACAATACCAGGGACAATCCACTAGGAGGGGCAACCGGGGGGCAGGCCAGGCACCGCAGGGACAGGATCAGGGCTCACCAGGGGGAGTCAGGGAAGGGGTGGTGGGTGCAGGAGAGCCACTGACAACTGCAGTGGAGGTGTCTGACATGGTGTGTGCCGGCACAACTGGGGGGCATGACACAGATGTCGTGGGTGCCGGCACAACTGCAGTGGACCCTGCAGATGGGGTGGACAGGTCCGCCACTGCAGTGCCCAAGTCAGACAGGGCGGTAGTGGACTCCACTGCAGTGCCTACCTCCAGGGGAGGAGAATGGGGAACAGGCAAGGTGGGTTGGACAGAGGGGGGACACCCTCACCACATCAGTGGCACAGACAAGCGCAGCGGGGGGTGTGGTGCTGGGAGAGCAAGTGGCAGGGGAGAAGGCCGGAGCATCTTGGGGATGGTATATCTGTGGGTGGGGGAACCTGGGGCAGGGTGTGGTGGGGGCACCTGTGCAGTGGGGGCCTGAGGGATGGAGGACGGAGACCTTGTGCCTGAGCTGCAGGGTGGTGGCGGGGTCTTGCTCTTAGCACTCCGGGGGGACTTGCGGGTGGGGGCCTCAGTCCGTCTGCGCCTGGGGGAGGGTGTCCGGGGGCGAGGGGCACTCTGCTCCGTGTGGGTGGGCTTCCTCTTCCCCCGGGATGCTGGAGCAGCTTCATCGGTGGGGAAGAGGCCGAGGTCACAGAGGAAGAGCTGCTGTGACTTTGGGGTTGCAGGTGAGGCAAGGGAGGGTGCTTTGGAGGGAGAGGGAACTGAGGACTGCGCAGTGCATGTGGATGCGTGTGTGTGTTCCAGGGCCCCATCCCCTGTGAGTCTGGCTTCAGTCCCCTGAATGTGCGTGCGTGTGCGTTTTGTCATTGGCGTGTGTGTCAGTGTGCTGGATGTGTGTGTGCTGGTGTGTGCCTGTGCCAGTGTGTGTGTGCCTGGGATGGGTAAGGTGCTGGGGAGTGTGGATGGAGCAGAGGCAGGAGGGGTGAGGGACCGTTTGAGGAGGGACACTGCTGCCGTCAGGGAGGAGTCCATGGACCTATTGCCCCTCTGTAGGTCAGACATGCCCGATGAGATGCCCTCCATGAACGACACCAGCTGAGTCAACAGCGCGGTGTGCGCATGGAGGACACTCAGCATGGCTGTCTGCCCTACATGGAGCTGGCGAAGGAGGTACACAGACTCCTCACTCAGGGCAGCAGGGGACACAGGGGCAGGGGTGCGGTGCCTGGCCCAAAGGAGACACGCTCCCGGACATGGGAGCCTCCACGGACCTGGGGAATGGGAGCCGATGGGAGGGCGGTGGTGGTGCTGGTGGTGGCGGGGACAGCAACACTAGCTGGGGTGTGGTGGCTGCTGACACCCGCCTCCACAAGGGAGTCATCCTCCGAGTTGCTCTGGTCCTCAGCTGAGGTGGATGCTGCTGAGGACTCCTCGGTGTGGCTCCCCTCGCCCTCCGTGCCACTGGGTCCCTCCGACCACTCCTCGGCTGCTGACCCAGTCTGGCTCTCCGGCTCCTCCTGGTCCGTGGAGCTGTCCCCTTCCGTGGCCGTGGATGTATCTGCAAACAATGGGGAAACAGACAGACATCAGTCACCTGCACCAAACGCACACACCACTGTGAGCACAGCACATTACAGAGCAAGCCCTGGCATCATTAGTTGTACATTGCTAAAAGTGCCCTAATTGAACAGGAGAAGTCAATTGTCAGTCTGATGCCAAGCATGGCACTCACATCCCACATGGCCTTGCACCCATCTGTCTGGTGTCTGTTGGATTGCAACACCCCAGTGTTGACACATGCACCAAGTACACAGTAGTTGGACAGTGCAGAGGACACGGTGTGGACACATCACAGCTCTTGCCACTGAGTCAGTACAGGTTTACGGATGTAAGGGATGCCCAGAGTCAAATAGGAAATGCATGTGATGCATTCCAGCGACAGACACCATGATGCACCCATGTCCTGATAGCCAGCGCCACTATGGTGTGCATGTAGCACATGTCACTCCCCTGCAGGATCACCAATCAGTAGACACATGCCATGGCGGAGGCATGACTGCAAAGTCATACATCACTGTCTCAGTGATGTATGACTTTGCAGCCAGACAACAACACTCTGCACTGTGTCACAATAGTAGGTCATGGGGAATGCAAGTCCTGGAGCTGCACAAGTGCACATGTACATCCCCCCACAACACATCCTCTTAACCCTCATCTGTCCAGGTCATACCTATTGGACATATGGGAGACCTGTGACACTACCCTCTGAACCTGAGCCCCTCACACTCTGCTGTGCATGGGGAACAGCTGCCTGAACTTCACATTTACATGCCCCAGTCTGCATGGGCAGCTGATCAGACACCTATGTGTCACACAAGTATCGTCTCCTATGGTCACATCTCCAGTGGCATGCTGAGCCCCTACCAAGAAACTCCACAGCAGTCCTGGCGACTAATCCACAGCACACTGACACAGAGGCAGACACCTGAGGGGTCAAAACACTGTGCACAATGTGTCCTCTGATACACGGGAGTGGGAGTACAGAGTGTATTGTATGGCCTGGAGTAGGCATGACTGTCCAGCCCCACATGAATGAGGGATGAGCCCTGGACTGTAGGCAGCTGGCTAAGTATGTGTGACACACGTCATATACATACTCCTGGGGCCCAAACATTGTTCCCACCCGCAGCATGGGTGTGTGCCAGGTACCCCAGCCACATGTGGTGGATCAGCTCAGCAATTGGACCACAGATCAAAGTAACACGCTGAATACATGTCAGAATACAGGCATTGTGTAAGCAATGGACCCACCCATGATGCCCACCACAGAGTCAGGGAAACAGATGCTGTCTCCCACCTTGAGTCAAGCAAACTGCAAGGACACAGTCCTAAGTGACAGAATTCCCTGCATGTAAGGGCCACACCTGGGTATCAGATGAGGAGTGGGCAGTGCACAATAGAGGGACATGGCTCCTGGACAACATGACTGCTGTACTGTGGCAGTTCAACCTGGCCCGAGGAGGGCACATAACATGTTAGACAGAGTACACAGTGCAGTCTTTGACTCACCCCCTCCTTGCTGCTCTCTGGCCTTCAGCTGCCCATCCAGGTCTGGAAAGACCACCGCCAGGATCCTGAGCATGTGGGGGGTCAGGGTCCGTGTTCCGCCCCTCCTGCGAGGAGGCGACAGCTTCAGCTGGACCCGTGCAATCCTCCGGGTCCAGCCCCGAAGGTCCTGCCACCTCTTTTGGCAGTTGCGGATCCGGCGCTTGTAGACCCCCACGGACCGGACAGCCCGGACGATGTCCTTCCATATCTCATGCTTCCGATGGGCAGAAGCCTGTCAGGATGACAAAGTGATAAGGCCATTACTACACATGCAACATATCCGTGCATGACACAGTTGCATATACATGTCGCAATCACAGGGGCACATGGTGTACCCAGGCAGTGCACGGCTGCCCATGGACAGTTTTCCAGAAGTCACTACATGGTATCATAGCATGGGGAGTAAAACCCTGTTCAGAAGCACTGTCACTGCACCATACCTGTCCAGTGCAAGTCACTACACACTATGGGGGGTGACAACTACTCAGTGAGCCTGCTAGCCAGTGGTGTGCTGACTCTCAGCCTTGCTAGTCAGACAAAATGCACATTCAGAAAGGCAGTGCACAGAACACTCACCTGCTCCCCTGGTGTCCCATACAGCTTGCTGTACTGTGGAAGTAGGCTGTCCAGCAGGGCCTGGTTCTCTTCAAGGCTGAAGGCTGGGGCTCTCTCCACAGTACGTGCCATTGCAGGGTCCAGAGGGGCAGAGACAGCAGCAGTGCAGTGGCAGATGTCGTCCTGGAGCATGTAGTGCAGGCAAGTGGGCTCTCAGGGGAACATGCAGCAATATATATGTGCTGGAGAGGCAGATACTGTCCCTTGTGTCCAAAGTGATAGGTCCAAGTCGTTTGCATCTTCTGAATCTGGCCAATCCATGGAATAGCAGCACCAAAACACGCCCACAGCATCCTTCAAAATTTCAACTTCATGACATACATGATTTTGCAACATTGTTGTGGGTGACCAACTGATTTTCCAGCAACCGACTCGTTCGAATATTCGAAAACGCGTCCGTTGCCAGGCAAGCCCATTGTCAATGGGTGCGCACCGATCGGTCCATTGAGGTACAACGCGCACAGGGGTACAACGCGTACCCGCACACATTGAATGCAATGGGCCGGCCGGAGGCACCGATCGGTCCATTGCAGTACAACGCGCACAGGGGTACAACGCGTACCCGCACACATTGAAAGCAATGGGCCGGCCGGAGGCACCGATCGGTCCATTGCAGTACAACGCGCACAGGGGTACAACGCGTACCCGCACACATTGAATGCAATGGGCCGGCCGGAGGCACCGATCGGTCCATTGCAGTACAACGCGCACAGGGGTACAACGCGTACCCGCACACATTGAATGCAATGGGCCGGCCGGAGGCACCGATCGGTCCATTGCAGTACAACGCGCACAGGGGTACAACGCGTACCCGCACACATTGAATGCAATGGGCCGGCCGGAGGCTACCGATCGGTCCATTGCAGTACAACGCGCACAGGGGTACAACGCGTACCCGCACACATTGAAAGCAATGGGCCGGCCGGAGGCACCGGTCGGTCCATTGCAGTACAACGCGCACAGGGGTACAACGCGTGCACCGCACACATTGAATGCAATGGGCCGGCCGGAGGCACCGATCGGTCCATTGCAGTACAACGCGCACAGGGGTACAACGCGTACCCGCACACATTGAATGCAATGGGCCGGCCGGAGGCACCGATCGGTCCATTGCAGTACAACGCGCACAGGGGTACAACGCGTACCCGCACACATTGAATGCAATGGGCCGGCCGGAGGCACCGATCGGTCCATTGCAGTACAACGCGCACAGGGGTACAACGCGTACCCGCACACATTGAATGCAATGGGCCGGCCGGAGGCACCGATCGGTCCATTGCAGTACAACGCGCACAGGGTACAACGCGTACCCGCACACATTGAATGCAATGGGCCGGCCGGAGGCACCGATCGGTCCATTGCAGTACAACGCGCACAGGGGTACAACGCGTACCCGCACACATTGAATGCAATGGGCCGGCCGGAGGCACCGATCGGTCCATTGCAGTACAACGCGCACAGGGGTACAACGCGTACCCGCACACATTGAATGCAATGGGCCGGCCGGAGGCACCGATCGGTCCATTGCAGTACAACGCGCACAGGGGTACAACGCGTACCCGCACACATTGAATGCAATGGGCCGGCCGGAGGCACCGATCGGTCCATTGCAGTACAACGCGCACAGGGGTACAACGCGTACCCGCACACATTGAATGCAATGGGCCGGCCGGAGGCACCGATCGGTCCATTGCAGTACAACGCGCACAGGGGTACAACGCGTACCCGCACACATTGAATGCAATGGGCCGGCCGGAGGCACCGATCGGTCCATTGCAGTACAACGCGCACAGGGGTACAACGCGTACCCGCACACATTGAATGCAATGGGCCGGCCGGAGGCACCGATCGGTCCATTGCAGTACAACGCGCACAGGGGTACAACGCGTACCCGCACACATTGAAAGCAATGGGCCGGCCGGAGACACCGATCGGTCCATTGCTGTTCAACGCATCACTGTACATGTGACTGGCATATGTCAGCATGCCTGTCTCAGATGGACATATGCCAGCCACAGATAGCTCCCAGGGAGTGAGGGGCACACCTACATCACGACAGCCTGTCCAAACCTTATCATAAGGCATGTAAGGCTGCATTTCCTATTGTGTGTATGTTGGTGTACATGTTGTCCTGTGGGTGTCACCTGTGGGCAGCCACCCCCAGGCTGTGCACGTGTTAATGGGGACAGGATCCTGGGTGTTACGTGTACGTGACCACTGTGATGTGCAACTGTTCATATCTGTGCATGTGCCATGGTCACATTTCACAGTGGTGTTTGTGTATGTCATGTCACATACCCCGTGAGTCCCATGTGGGACGGTATGTTTGAGCCAGGGTGTCCCAGTGGCACAATAGTGATGGCCCTCCACAGTCTTTGTGCATGTAGTGTTTACAATGTCTCTGATTTCATGTGCACAATGGGAGACAGTCTCCACATCCACGTTGTGTGTGCATGGACTCTGATGTTGTGCGTGTGTGTCACAGACGTCCATGGCTCTCCTGCCATGGCAAGTGTGGCCACTACCTGTGGGGGTCATGTTTGTTTTGTTGTGGTGTACACATGATACTCCAGGTGATGCCAGTGTCCATGTGGCATTACAGGGTCCCTGGGAATGTGCCTGTCGTTGAGCTGTGGTGCCTGGGGCACATCTGTCCTCACATGTCACTGGGGGGTGACTGTGACACAGCATCATGATATCCAATGGGCCAACCTGGGACAAATTGATGCCACCTGTAGGACCGTGTTGACAGATGTTGGCCATGTATGTACCATACATGTCGTTCCGGTACTGCACACTTCATGTAGTTGTGCCTCATGATGATGTATGTTGGGATCTTGAGTGTGTTCAATGCCGCATATGTGGGGTGACTGACGATCTTGCTTACTTCTCCTCTGCACTGCAGGGCTCCTGCTGTCCATCGGCCATTCCCAGACCTGGCAACGATGGTGGAACGGGACAGCATCCGACGGTACCGCTTCACCAGGCAGCTGATTGAGGATTTGGCAGTGCAGTTGTCCCCACATTTGCAGCCTGGCCGGCCGTATCCTACAGCGCTGACCCCCAAGGTGAAGGTGATGGCAGCCCTACACTTCTTTGCCACCGGTACCTTCCAACATACTGTGGCGTCTGCTGGTGGGATGTCACAGACCATGTTCAGCCGTGTGCTCCGCGATTTCTTGGCGGCAATGTTGCTCTTCCTGAACCGGTACATCTATTTCCCTAGACTGCGACGACTCACTGACGTGAAGAGTGACTTTTATGCCCTGGGGAGGATGCCGCATGTCATTGGCTCCATTGATGGGACACATGTGGCTTTGGTACCACCACAGGCCCAGGAGCAGGCCTACAGGAACCGCAAGCACTACCACTCGGTCAATGCACTGGTGGTGTGTCTTGCAGACATGACCATCACACACGTGTGTGCCCGTTTCCCTGGTTCAGCACACGATGCCTTTGTGATGAGGAGTAGTCGCATCCCCAGGTTGATGGCACAGATGCAGAACCAGCGTGCCTGGCTTGTCGGTGTGTACTGACTTTGTGCCATTGTGTGTGATCTGATCTGTAGTATTCCGCCCACTTTTCCAAGTCAGCTGATGTGCACTTGTCTGTCCGTAGGTGACTCGGGATACCCCAACATGCCGTGGTTGCTGACACCCCTCAGGAACCCTGTGACACCTGCCCAGATGCGCTACAATGAGGCACATGGTCGGACCAGGAGAGTGATTGAGCGGACCTTTGGTCTCCTGAAGAGCCGCTTCCGCTGCCTGGACAAGACCGGAGGGTCCCTCCCATATGCCCCTGCGAAAGTGTGCAAGATTATCATCGTCTGCTGCATGCTCCACAACCTGGCAGTGCGGAAGGAGTTGCCTCTCATCCAGGATGACGATGACCAACATCCGCCACCTGTGGAGGATCCTGGCCTGGACCACGATGCCAGTGACGATGATGATGATGATGGTGATGGTGATGTCCGCACACAGCTCATCACCAACTTCTTTAGCTGAATGTGAGTATCCTGAGGTGTCATGTGAATGATGTGAGTTGGCATGATGTGTGGGTGGTGCTCTGGTGCTGTTGGAGTGTGTCCATGGGCTACTTGACTGGATGTGTGTTGCGATGTGTGGTGACAGGTGGGCTGTACTCCCCAACAGTGTTGACATGCTAACTTGGTTCTGGGTGGGTATCTTGTAACATGTATTGTGCATGAGTTTTGCTGTTCTGTCCTGTACTCCATTGCTTTTGACTGTGTGTCATTTCTGTCCTTCACAGGGTACTTTCAGATTCGTTTGGTCAACTGTGTCCACCGACAACGTGATTGCACATCCAGGCTGGTAGCAGTTGTGTCCCTACAGGTGATGTGCGCCACACCCATGGACTTCCTTCTGTCTACAGTTGTTGACTGTGTGCCCGCTACCAGGTGGGGTTACCTTGCATCTGTAGTGGTTACGGCATGTTGCTACTGTGTAATAAACCTGTGCTTCACTTAGTGATGTGCGTTGTCTGTGGTCACACATTTGACTGCCATTTGCTTACTGCACCTGTGGGCTACTTGACTACAACTGGGAATGGGTGTGGTGTCTGTGCATTGCACCG
The DNA here is from genome assembly GCA_963921515.1 of Calotriton arnoldi. Taxonomy (NCBI): domain Eukaryota; kingdom Metazoa; phylum Chordata; class Amphibia; order Caudata; family Salamandridae; genus Calotriton; species Calotriton arnoldi. The sequence goes on along the minus strand of CAWUFW010015889.1, from coordinate 263,201 downwards.
TCTTCCCTGGCAACATCAGTGTAGGCAATGAGTCAGATGGCCTAGGTGTGTATGTGTTGTGTAGCCCTGGTGGTGTGTCTCCCTCATATGTGTCACGTTGCCTGTACTCACATGCCTGTGTTGTCCTTGCTGTTGCAGTTCGCATACACAGTGTAATTTTGTTGTTCATCATCCCCATAACAGTACCCACGTTGGAATCACGACAGAGGCAAGTATGGTGTATTATTGTGTTTATTGTGATACATCTGTGATAATAGTGCATAGGATGGATTGTGCTGTACATGAATCTTGCAATCCCAAGTTCCTAGATGAATAGAAAGTCCAGGTAGACAGGATCCCCAGTATCGGGGCCACAGTTGTCTGACACATTGTTCCAACTTGTACTCCCCATGCAATGTGTGGGAGTAGTGTTGCCATCAACAGGGTGAACAGTCTGTGCACAAAGGCGAAAATCCAGAACAGGTTCAGGCTTCCTGGGAGTTGCGCTTGGCCATCAGCCTCTCACTTTCCCCTCCTCGGACGACCCCTCTTCTTGGGGGGGGCCCTCAAGTGCAGGCTGCTGCGGTGCAGGGGACTCTCCGCCAGAGTCCTCCTCCCTCCCTGTGGCAGTTGCAGTTTGTTCGGTACCAGATGTTGTTGGCACACAGGGAGGTGTGGACTGGTTGCTGTTCATCTGGCGGAGGCATTGTAAAATGTCCCTGTGCACCGCCGTCATCTCATGTAGTACATCCCACTTGGACTCCACGCGGGTCATGTGGGAGTCCACACGTGACATGTGGGAGTCCACACGTGACATGTGTGACTCCACATGGGACATGTGGGAGTCCAAGCGGGCATGATGGGCAGCCTGCTGCTGTTTGATGTCTCTGAGGAGCCCCACTACCTGGCTGAGCTCTCCGGTGCTGGACTGGTACGCATCAGCTATGCGTACCAGTTGTGGGTCTTCATGCACACCAGCAACGTCTGCAAGCAGCGACCTCTGTCTCCCACCCCTCCCACCACCCCTGCTGACATGTGCAGTGTGTGCAGTTGCACGCACAGATAACCCTGGTCCACCTTGGGGGTTGGTGGTGGTGGTGGTGTCCATGGCCCCAGGTTGGTCCAGGGTCACTGCGCTGGTGTTGTTCCTTATTCTGTCCATGTCGGCAGGGATGGTATTCGTGGTGACAGTCGTTGGAGGGGTGGGTGCAGGGGGTGCAGCTGGTGGACCTGCTGGTGCTGCAGCTGGTGGTCCTGCTGGTGCAGCATGTTGACTTGCACCGGATGTGCCAGGTTGTTCTTCATCGTCCGAGGAGGACAGAGGCTGTACGACGCCAGTGAGCTCGGCATCCTCTTGAGCCTGGGACTGGGACTCCTCAGCGTCTGCTGCTGTGTCCCTATCATCACCTGTTTTTGGGAGACACAAACAATGTATGTCATGTTTCTGCAGGCATCAGTGGTTGACACACCTGACAGTTGTGACTGTGCCTCGGGGTGCGGGCCTGTACATTGTATTGTCCTAAGTCGTCACAGTCAGGGGTTGATATTGGTGTGGCACATTGTCCTGCATTATTTGGGCATTTCTATGTATTCTCTGGGGTGTGAACATGGTCTGCATTGATTGTGTTTGGTTGACAGCCAGACCTCCTTCCCACCCACCCACCCACCCAGTCAGTTATCCCACCATGGAACGTGCTTGCATTGCAGGGAGTGTAAGTTGTCTCTCAGGATGTCAGTCAGAGGTGTCCTGCTGTTTGTTGGTGCACAGTTGGCAGCAGGGCCTTGTGCTCCCCGCAGCAGTAGCCAGTGTCAGCCATCTTGTGAGTCCTTCTCCACTCCCTGTGATGTGAGCATGGTTCAGGGTGGTGTTGATGGGCCAGTTGTGAGGCTGAGCAATGTCTGTGACTACGACTCCCATCATGCTATTGCCTCCACCCCCCTTCCCAGCATGCCCATGCTTCCTTCCTTTTGACTCTGCTTCCCTGTGGGGTGGGCTGGCTGTGCTGACAGGATGGCTGGGAGTGTTGTCCTGGCAGTTGTTTGGCTAAGAGTCCCAAGAGTGTCCCTGTGCTTCACACAACATAACCCAGGGTGGTGGTGCTTTGTGGGATCTTGTGTTAGGATGGAGGGCATTGCATTCTACCAGGTGGGTACTGTGGAGTTTGTGTTGGGGGGGGTGTGAGGGGAGGTGCTGGTGACTATGGTCAGTGCTGCAAGTCCCCCTTCCCACCCAGCCAGCCGGATATCCCACCATGGAACGTGCTTGCATTGCAGGGAGTGTAAGTTGTCTCTCAGGATGTCAGTCAGTGGTGTCCTGCTGTTTGTTGGTGCACAGTTGGCAGCAGGGCCTTGTGCTCCCCACAGCAGTAGCCAGTGTCAGCCATCTTGTGAGTCCTTCTCCACTCCCTGTGATGTGAGCATGGTTCAGGGTGGTGTTGATGGGCCAGTTGTGAGGCTGAGCAATGTCTGTGACTACGACTCCCATCATGCTATTGCCTCCACCCCCTTCCCAGCATGCCCATGCTTCCTTCCTTTGACTCTGCTTCCCTGTGGGGTGGGCTGGCTGTGCTGACAGGATGGCTGGGAGTGTTGTCCTGGCAGTTGTTTGGCTAAGAGTCCCAAGAGTGTCCCTGTGCTTCACACAACATAACCCAGGGTGGTGGTGCTTTGTGGGATCTTGTGTTAGGATGGAGGGCATTGCATTCTACCAGGTGGGTACTGTGGAGTTTGTGTTGGGGGGGGGTGTGAGGGGAGGTGCTGGTGACTATGGTCAGTGCTGCAAGTCCCCCTTCCCACCCAGCCAGCCGGATATCCCACCATGGAACGTGCTTGCATTGCAGGGAGTGGAAGTTGTCTCTCAGGATGTCAGTCAGTGGTGTCCTGCTGTTTGTTGGTGCACAGTTGGCAGCAGGGCCTTGTGCTCCCCACAGCAGTAGCCAGTGTCAGCCATCTTGTGAGTCCTTCTCCACTCCCTGTGATGTGAGCATGGTTCAGGGTGGTGTTGATGGGCCAGTTGTGAGGCTGAGCAATGTCTGTGACTACGACTCCCATCATGCTATTGCCTCCACCCCCTTCCCAGCATGCCCATGCTTCCTTCCTTTTGACTCTGCTTCCCTGTGGGGTGGGCTGGCTGTGCTGACAGGATGGCTGGGAGTGTTGTCCTGGCAGTTGTTTGGCTAAGAGTCCCAAGAGTGTCCCTGTGCTTCACACAACATAACCCAGGGTGGTGGTGCTTTGTGGGATCTTGTGTTAGGATGGAGGGCATTGCATTCTACCAGGTGGGTACTGTGGAGTTTGTGTTGGGGGGGGGGTGTGAGGGGAGGTGCTGGTGACTATGGTCAGTGCTGCAAGTCCCCCTTCCCACCCAGCCAGCCAGCCAGATATCCCACCATGGAACGTGCTTGCATTGCAGGGAGTGTAAGTTGTCTCTCAGGATGTCAGTCAGTGGTGTCCTGCTGTTTGTTGGTGCACAGTTGGCAGCAGAGCCTTGTGCTCCCCACAGCAGTAGCCAGTGTCAGCCATCTTGTGAGTCCTTCTCCACTCCCTGTGATGTGAGCATGGTTCAGGGTGGTGTTGATGGGACAGTTGTGGGGGGGGCAATATGTGTGAGTGCGACTCCCATGATGCTATTGGCTACACTGACTTGGCCAGCATACACAGAATTCCTTCCTTTGAGTGGTCTTCACTGTGTGTTGGTGTTGTTGTGGTGGCTACATGTGTGGATGTGTGTGTTAGTTCTATTTGTGCCACTGCCTAGCTGTAGTTGTGGTTGTGTTTGTACATGTGTTGGCACAGTTGGATGTGACTTTTTTGATGGCATGTGTTGTGTTTATCTGACTGACATACACATTTTGGGATGATTCTGTTCTAGTTGCTGTGTAATTGCTATGAGTGCATGGTTTGACTCTCCCTTGACAGTGATGTGTGTGTTTTGTGGCAGTTTATTGTGTACATTTGTTGTGTACTCACCAGGCTCTGGGATGTCCTCTAGTCCATATACGCTCACTGGCGGAAGGATGGCCCGCACCTTCTCCTCCCAGGGCCTGAGGTATACTGGCTTGGCAGGAGGGCCACTGCCGGTGTATTGGCTGTTGATGTAGTCTTTCTTGAGCAGCTCCCGGACCCTCCTGCGCACGTCATACCACCTGTTCTGGATGTCGGTCTTTGTGCGCCGACATGGTGATTGGGCGTTCACCCTGTTGATGATCCTCTCCCACATCTTGGTTTTCTGCGACATGGGGGTCTGTTGGACCAGTGTGCCAAACAGCTGTGGCTCCACCCTGAGGATCTCGTCTACCAGGACTTCCAATTCACAATCTAGGAACTTGGGATTCTTCTTGGGGGGCATGGTGATGGGTGGTGATGGTGAGTGATGTGTGTGTTGGTGTGCAGGTGAGGGTGTGTGAGTGTGTGTTTTGCTGGGTGTATGTGAGGTAGGTATTTGTTGGTGTGCTGCTGGTGTGTGGCTTGTGTGAGGGATGAGCTGTGGGTGTGTGGTTGCTTTCTCTTGGGTGCTGGCAGTGAAATGGCATTTGCAAAGGCTCATGGTAGTGATTTGTGTCCTTTATATAGGTGGAGTTGTGGGTGTGTCTTTGTTCTCTGTCCCCACCCCCCCCAGTATTTATTGGCTTGGTAATTGCTTGTTTGGCCTTTTTTGGTTGATTTTTCCTTTGTGCTGTTTGTGTATGTTGGATACGTTCTTGTGACCGAGTCGGACCGTGCATTGGTCTCGTACGGTGTTTTCCGTTTCGTTCACGCTGTGTTTGTGCAGTTTTGTATGCTGCGTACGCGTCGGTCGCGGTGTATTGTGTTGCTTCGGCTCGGTTTTGTATGCGTGTCGGTCGTACGGCTTGTCCTCCGTCCGACTCGGTCGTGTTTTTCGCGCCTTGCATCGTACTTTGCAGGTTGGAGTTGGCGGGTACGATTCGGTCGGATTTGTTCCGGGTGCGTGTCGGTCGGTTGGATTCGCGTGTTTTTCCGGCCGGATTGCTATTTTCCGAGCGGGTCGGTCGGTCGGCTTGGTTTCCTGACGTGTCGGTCGGATTTATCGCGGCTTGCATCGTACTTGGCGTGTCGGGCGCCACTGGTACGTGTCGGTCGGTATTTTTTCCGGATCCGAGTCGGTCGGTGCTTTTTCCGGCCCGAATCGGAATCGACCCCTTAGTCTTACCTGTCCTCTCTTTCTGTCACCTTTTTTTCTTCAAATTCATTAATGACTCTAGACTACGAGCTCATAATTATTACATTAAATGTTAAAGGACTTAGATATCCTGCTAAATACAAGAAAATAAGTGAATACCTCTATAGACATAAAGCAGATATCTTCCTACTGCAAGAAACACATGTTGATGATACAATTCTAGCTTCCATTATTAAAGGATGGATTGGTCACTATGTTTCCTCCCCTGCCAAAGGCAAAATGGAGGACTAGCCATTCATTTCTCTTAAAAAAAACATTTTCAATTTTGCAGAAACACTGTGACAATGATGATCAACTTGTTTAAGTAAAATTACAATTAGATAAGCTGATTTTTCATATTGTTAATATTTATGGTTCTACAATTGATTATATGATTTCCTGGAAAGATATTACTAGAGACACTGTCAAATTAGATAATGTTCCCTTTATAGTTAGTGGAGATTTTAATCTTATTAGAGACCCACTATTGAACAGACTTTCTCTAACTAAATTCACCCCCCAAAATTGTTTCCTACCTTTCAAACATTTTTCAAACTCACTTAATTATTAGATATTTGGAGACTCCACTTTCCTACTCTTGAAGATTTTACTTTCTTTTCAAATCCTTATTTTTCACACTTTAGAATTTTATATTTATTGTCATCTAGGAATTTATGATAATATCTTCTCTCTCTTTGAATTCACAAGATTGACATATCTGATCATGCAATGGTTTATTTTTTCCTCAAACTAGAGAATTTTCCAACTCCTTGTTCTCATTGGTGAATGAATACAGACATTCCACTTCAGCAAGACACTAGAACTAAAATATTGCAATCCATTATACAATTGTTTGCTCATAATAAAGACAATTATACTCCTACTACCATTAGAAGGGATGCATTTAAAGTTGCTATTAGAGGTGCTGCTATTTCAATAGTGTCCTATGAAAACAAAATGGTCAATTCTGAATTATCTAATGTGGAAAAAGATATCTAAATATGAACACATTTTAATTACTGCAACACTATGGATTACAAAATGCAACTACAAAAACTTAGGGCCTGATTACTAGTCTGGCTGGCCATGGACCATCAGACTTGTGATGGCTGTGTTCCGTCTGCCATATTATGATGCCAGGGAATCACCGTTCCCTGGTGGTGTAGCAGCGGCGGGGTAATGCAATATGCTAAGCAGGACTGGCGCATATTACAAGTTCCTCCACTGCCAGCCTTCTCATGGTGGTGAGCCCGCCATGAAAAGGCTGGCAGTGGGGGAACAGCCCCCATGCCCCCCACCATGGGGATGCATTCAGGGGAGCACAACATGTGCCCCCTTGTCTGCTTGCACCCCCAGTTCCAGGACTTCACAGTCCATACCGAACTGGAACATTTTAGCCGTTTCCATTGCGGTGCCCTTTTTCAGGGTACCGCCAAGGGAAAGGCAAAAAGACCTTCCGCCTGCATGAGTTGAACTAGTAATCAGGTTGGCAGTCCTTGTGCTGCTTTGGCGCAGCAGAGCCGGCGGAGAGCTGGCGCAACTGCGCCAAAGTCGTAATCAGCCCATTAAAAATGAATGTATTTCTCTACTCAGCAAACAAGCCAAGTGTCAAATGCTAAAGCTAAACTATTTTTTCAGATGAACAGATGTGATAGAATGCTTGCTAATTATCTACATATTAAGAATGACAAAACACAAATTAATACTATCCACTCAACCTCTGGTCACAAATTAATCTCTCCTAAAGATATATTGGATTGTTTCAATATTATTACTCATAATTATATAATAAAATGTAATTGATTTTCAAATAATTCATGGTGTCCTGTCATGGTGCAATATGACAGTTTTATCTCAAAAGGACAAACCACTTAGACTGCACATAACAGCAGGCTCATTTGTCATACTTAATCAGCACTTTCAAAAACACTATTCATTCTGGTTTGTTAGTATTGGATGCAGAAAAAGCATTTGACAAAGTCAATAGGCAATTTCTATTTTCTGTAATGGAGTCATGGCATTTTGGTCAACCTTTGTATTAACATGGTCAAAGCCATCTATTTTCAACCCCAGCCAAGATTTGTATTAATGGTCTTTCCTCTACTAGTTTTTTACCTTTTTGAGGTACCAGAGGTTGTCCCCTTAAGCATTCAATGCATATCTGAAATGATTAAACACTTTCATATAATTTGGGCCTCAGACATAATTAAATATCTTGGTGTTCCTTTTGGGACTACTTTACAATGTACATTAGAACTCAAAAGTACATTTATTCTAGGCACGCTCACAACAAAAATTGATTGTTGGTCACCTTTCATTTTAACTGGTGGGTGAGAATTAAAGCATTTAAAATTGTTCTGGTCCCACAGATCCCACTTATATTGTGATTGCTACATTTATATTTTCATATATTATTTTATAAAAATGTACAGATAATAACATCTATGGTCATTTGGAAGAATAAACCCCCCAGAATAAAATAATTCAAAACTTCTACGTGATATGGACAATGGTGGTTTTAAACCACCTAATTTTTATAATTATCATACAGCCTTTCTAATAAAACAATAATCTATATGGATTCAGAATTTTACCTCTGTTCCTGCTTCTTCATAGTTTAAGATTGAAGAACATTTGGCTAAGACTTTTCCATTAATTGCACTCCTCACTACTGCTAATATTCACTTCATGCTCAGAAATTCTCAAATTCTTAGAGTTACCAAAAAATCTTTACTACTTTTTGATGATTTATACCACATGAACATTGCATGCTCTAAAAAACTCTCACTCTGGCGGAACCCAAATTTTAAATTAAATCATACATTTAAGTTTTGGAAGGGATGGATTGAGCCTGGTATTTTATACTTTCTGTTATAACCCTTGGGGAACACCTTCTTATCTTTTAGTGATTGCCAACAAAAATCTTCTTTACCTTTCTCAGAATGAACTAACAATGAACTCCTATGTAATACAATACTTAACTTCTTTACTGACACTCTACCAGTGGCCAAAATTCCAGAAATAGAATTATACTTAAACATATTTTAAAAATCTGGAAACATTGCTTCTAGTGTATGTAGGTAATTCTCAATTGCTACATGTTCTACTCTACATTCTAATCTGCAAAATATTAGAAACTTTTCAAATGAACAACTATCAGTTACTTTTTCTCTCAAACAATGGCATTGAATAATACTCTCTCATATTGCATGGTGGCTGCCTGTATCTTTATATCAATCTAATTTTTTATACCATATAATGTTTTATGGATGCCTGCCAATTTATTCAAAGCCAAATAATTGTTAACAAACTCTGTTGGCACTGTCATTTCATACTGCTTCCTTATGACATGTATTAATTGAATGTCCAATTGTTACTACATTTTTGTCTGAAGTTTGGAATGTTATATAAAAGATTTGTACAACTACTGAAAATATTTTGTATTCAATTGTTATTTGCAAATCATTTGTACTAACTTCGACTTTATCTAAGGCCAAACGTAAGGTGTATGATTTTTTTGATTCCATCAGCAATAAAGTCCATCACTGAAAGGAAAGATGCCAACTTGCTATCTGTTCATAGTTGGTGGGCAAGGATTTATTTTTCAAGATTGGATGACAGATTATCCACCATTAACCTGACTCAAACTTTACATAAACATGAACTTTTCTGGAAACGTCTTGATTATTATATTTCTCACAGCATGCAATTCAGTATAATATTATAAACTGTTCCCTATAGATTAAATTATGTATATATATATAATCCAAATGAGGGGAAAGTTTTCCTCGTAACTGGTGCAGCAGGAAACTTACTAAAACAGACAGAATTCTATCCGAGGCTCAATGGAGGGCCGTGAAGATGTCCTTTAAACAAACGTGAGTGACCAGACCCACTGGAGGGTTATATTGTGCTAAATGGACTGCATATACCAGCATGCTTTGGGAAAGAAATGTAAATATAAGGCCCACCGGAGGCCAATAAAAAATGTATAGCACGCAGGGAATGGCAGCGCACGTAATTGTTTTGATCACTCACGACGGCCTCTGAAGAAGGGGACAAATTACTCCGAAACGCGTCAGGCCATAAGGACTTAAAAAGGGATAGAAAGCTGCCTGTTTGTTTATTTGAATAAAGGTCGTTACCTACCTGCAGCGGTGTGCGTCCTTGATTGCTGGGCAATATTGGGTGATATGTCTAACACGGCGGTTCCAGGCCGTGGAGGAATCGCACCACTCTGAAAACCAGCATGGGTCCAAACGAGGGGAAAGTTTTCCTCGTAACTGGCGCAGCAGGAAACTTACTAAAACAGACAGAATTCTATCCGAGGCTCAATGGAGGGCCGTGAAGATGTCCTTTAAACAAACGTGAGTGACCAGACCCACTGGAGGGTTATATTGTGCTAAATGGACTGCATATACCAGCATGCTTTGGGAAAGCAATTTAAATATAAGGCACACAGGAGGCCAATAAAAAATGTATAGCATGCAGGGAATGGCAGCGCACCTAATTGTTTTGATCACTCACGACGGCCTCTGAAGAAGGAGACAAATTACTCCGAAACGCGTCAGGCCATAAGTAAGGACTTAAAAAGGGATGGAAAGATGCCTGTTTGTTTATTTGAATAAAGGTCGTTACCTACCTGCAGCGGAGTGCGTCCTTGATTGCTGGGCAATGTTGGGTGATATTATAATTTAGTAGCTTAGTCACAAGATGTGCTTTTAATATTTGGTACTATTTTTTGGTCTAATGGTTGTATTCTTATATGGCCTATCTATACCAATAAAACATTTTGAACAGGAAAATGTGTTAAATGTTAAAGCAGAATCAACAACTACAATGTGCACTGTACTCCTCCTTATTATTTTACTAAAAAAAACTGTCTGTTTTAATACAAATGGCTATTAATATGCCTGCGACAACTATAACTGTATCAATGCAAACTCTAGAATTGTGTTGTGTTGCAGCATTAAATTTGGCTAATAAATGCGCTGTTTGCATGGAGAATTAAGGAAGCCTATCACAGTACCCATTATGGCACACACAAGTAGTTTATTTTTTTATACCTTTTCACTTTGTGACACATCTCTTTACAACCCTCCCCTTCTTGCTAAAATTAGTGTAAATTGTGGCTCTGACCCATTAATTTAACCAGAGTGCATTTCTGCCTACTTTGTTGCTGCAAAAACATGCCATTCTGCTCTATGTCACACATTTTGTACTGGGTCAGACTATCATGCCCATTGGGGACTATTCAAAAAGGTAACTTACACTGGTGAGCAGTTTAAAGTGCAAATTAACATTATTTCCTGTTGGGTTTTATTTCAAGCCCCTCCCTCCGTTAATTTCTATGGGATGCTGTTGCAATAATAGTGGTTGGTTATGTGTGGTTCTGGACTTACTGCTGCTCTGAGATGGAGTGAATTTAATACTGTTTTAGGTCTTTTTTTAGTATAAAAATTTGACAGGAAGTTTGTCAATAGCAATGGATGTACTCTTTTGTTGGTATGCATCTGTCTCTCCCTAAACCCCTCATTAGCCCTCCCTAAACCCCTCATTATTCTTCTTTAAACCCCTCTTATTTAGTAATAAGTATGCCCCTGTTCCAGCCAGTCCCTTTGTCCCTCCCAAATTTACTAATATGGGCTCGATTACGAGGTCGGTTGGAAAGCCTCCGACCGACTATCGGATTTCCCTAAACCGTTTTGGAACCTATGTTTCCGACCGATTAGGAAAAGTTTCCGACCGACCAATTACGATGCAGGAAAACCGTTTGGGCTGTCCGACTCGGTTCCGGTCGGCACTCGGAGTCCCTAAGTCGTTAAAGCCGAATCGTACAGCTCTATGGACACCATTTCCAACCGAGCTGTTACGATGTCAGATTCTGACAGCCATTCCGAATGGGCCTGCCAGACACGAAACAACTGTCGGAATCTGACTTTGAGGGCCCGTAGCAGGCCCCCCTTCACTCGGAGGCCTCCACTTGGGGGCTGTGGGGGGCCCATGGGACACACCTGTGAAACCATGCACAGTGTGCCTGCCATAGGGTGCAAGGTGTTCCGCAACAACCCCTTTTTTCAATGGGAGCCTGTGTTGTCGATCGAAACACAGGCTCCCATTGAAGTCAATGTGAGTCCTACCGAACAATGTTCAGAAGCATCGAAATCGGTCGGTCAGACTCGCTGAACCCGATTCAGTCGGACCCGATTCCTAAACCGAATCGGTTGGAAAAGTTTCCGACCGACATCGTAATCAAGCCCTAAGTAGTAAGCTTCCATGTGTGTGAATCTTTCCATAGAAAAGATAAGAGAGGTGGAGATGGAGATTTGCACAAGCAAGTTTGAGAATTGCATTTTGTAGTAAATAGCAGTACTCTAGTACTACTTTATGTACCACAAAATGCAGATTGTGAATCAGGCCCTAAGTGTCAACATATGTTCTTGACTCTTCTATTTGTTTTCTAATCTTTGTTGTGTAAAATGCAGTAAAACAAGGGACAAATTAACAACAAATATTAGTTACACTATTCAAGCTGAAGCCCAGAGTGAGAACAAGGTTTCAGCTGCTACTTCATTTACATTTCTAGATCCAACATTGCTTAATTCATTGTCTTATGAACTTAAATCCATGTTTTGAAATTACTTGTAGAAAAAGTGCACTTATATTTGATGATTACAGTCTTTTTTAGAATTGCAATAAAAAAAACACAAAACCGTAAAGGCCTGATATCTGACTCAGGCCTAAATTGATTGTGCAGCTGTTATTGTAATGTTGGATTTTATTGAGGTTATTTTTGAAAGTAGACAACTGATTAACCTGATACCAAGTAACCCTCCCCCAACGAGGCAATTTTATTATATTTATATTCTATTTCGACAATTGTTAACTGCCATTTTATGGCGACTGATTGCTTGTTGGGAATGTGCGTTTTTTAAATGCATCACTGTGTAGTTTGTTCAAAACAATTACAGGAAAAAATGCTGCATACCTTTGTCATTTTTGGAGCTCTGTTAAATGGATTATCTTCCACTGCAGCATTTTAGCAATATAGATGTTTGACTAGTGCTCTTAAAAAAGATATAGATGTTTGACCAGTGCTTTTAAAAGAGAGAATACGCACTTTGTGTTTTTCTCTTTTTTCCTCCTTAGGTCATAAATACACCCCTTACAAGAACTGTATATAGCCTGAAGGTAATTTTTTGGAAACCTAGATTTACTACTTGACCTCATATACTTCAGAGTGTCATAAAATGTGCACTAATGAGACTGCCCTTTGGTGCATGAAAATCATAACATACATCAAAATTACATTTGCAAAATTAAAGGAATATATGGGATAGAATACCTCTGATGTTCATTATAAAGATATTGCAAGTTACTGAGGAGTTCCAAGACCATGTAAAGGAACAAGGCCAAAGGGTGAGTTCTATTATAAGATTTTGGATAGGGTTAGGTGAACAATTCAGCTCTGCCATCGGAGTTCGCGAAGTTTTGCCCACTCCTTGCTACATGAGTATCACAAAGTTCCAACAAAACACTGGAAAGTGCCATGTAGCAAAGTTTTTTCTTGCGCGCGGCTCTACAGCATTAAGTTGGCAAGCAAGAGTGACTATTTCTGTCTCTTTACACGATTTTCAGGTGTTCGAACGCCTCCCAGTGAGATTTTCTCAAAAGGGGTGGTCACAGCAGGTCACGACCATTCACGTTGAGAAAGCTGCCGTTCGAGTAGAAAATCTATTCGAGTGGCATAAAGAAGTAGGACCCTCTGCCGTGCTGTGTGGTGCAGTTGCAGTGCAGTGTGGAACAAGTTCCCTGTGCTAAAACTCAGCGCAAGCAGCACGGAGTCACAAATTCTGCCCACTCACAGCTTTTATGTAATTCTGCGAATATCTGCAGAGTAAACTTCATGAGCTCCTCCCACCCCTAGTTTTGGAGCTCTGAGGTGACTTGCAATATTGTTATCCTTATTGTTAGACCTAACACTGTTGGGTGGTAGTCTCCCAAACTTTTTGCCTTTGCCCCTCCTGTTTTCTGAACCCGTTTTGCTGGCTTTAGGACTCTGTACCCTTTACCAGTGCTAACTAGTGCTAAAGTGTGTGTGCTCTCTCGTTTAAACGTGGTAAATTTATTTGGCTTACAACTACATGCCACATTTAATTTACTTATACATCCCTAGTAAATTGGTACTACAGGTACCCAGTGCTTGTAAATAAAATGATACTACTGGGCTTGCAGCACTTATTGTGCCACACATTTGCCAATTCAACTGGCAAAATAAACCTTTTGTCAAGCCTAAAACACCCTATTTAATACATATAAGTCACCCTTAAGCTAGGCTCCAAACAGCCCATAAGCAAGGGTGCAGTATATTTACAACGTTGGGCATGTACTTTTAAGTTTTACATGTCCTTGTAATGAAAAAACTCACAAATTCATTTTTCACTATTGTGAAGCCTACCTCTCCCATAGGATGTACATTAGGTTACCTTATTTCAGTTAATAAGTGATAACGTTTGTTTGAGAGCAGATAGGAATGTCATGTTTGGTGTCTGAGGAATTGCGATTTATACCCCTCTTTAATGTTAAAGTCGGATTTCAATTCACAAGTCTGAAAATGCCACTTTTAGAATATTCACTAACACAGGGGAGGACCCTATACCACACAACTAGATTGGGCCAGTTAATTACAGAAAAATGAGATATCTAGCTGACCATTTATTGTGCTGTCAACTATTTAACAGACTGAGACCAAAATCGCTAATAAGATGGTCTACATCATTTAATTATTCTTTTATCAAATTCTTATTCATTTAGGAACTACACAAAGTAGGGATGGACAACACTTCATAATTTACATAATGTGAAAATTAAGCTCAGAAAGAATTCAAAACAACAAGTGTAATTATAACACAATCAATTAAGTGATTTCACAAGGTAACAATTCACAAGTGACAAATAAAGTAAAAACATCAAAACTGAAACACATACAAATCAATTAAGGCTACTAAACTTTTAGAATATTGGCACTTTCTTGTCCTAACCAATTGCTGCCTGCAGCCTGTTTCTTGAGTCACATGACCAGGTGTAGTTAGCAGTTGGCCTTTGTATATTCCTCCCAGACAGCGACACAATAGAGAGCCTGGATGTTGGCAGGATTGGCCATACAAGGCAGGATGGGGAGGCAGAGCTGTGCACAGCCCTACTTGCACTTCAAATACATTGCCTCAGCTCACACCCGAAGGACATCTCACTAGCCAATTGTGTCTGCAGACAGACTGGGAAAAGCACAGGAAGACAGGAAATCCAAATGCCTCTGAGGGGTGACAACTGAAGAAGCTTCTCCCATTTAGATATAACTAGGTATAAAATTGGGACCCTCAGACCCACTCTTTAGATCACTTCTGGGCCTGTGGAAGACTCAGAAGGATTGCTCTGCTGCCCTAATGCTTGAAGGACTGCCCTGCTACCCTGCTGCAAAAAGGACTACCCTTCTGCCCTGATGCCTGAGGAAGGAATATTTATCCTGGTGTTTGAACCTAGAACCACCACAGTGATTCCAATGGCTATTGGATTGGCCTCCTGTTCTGAGCTACAGGGATATAAGAGCCAGAGACCTGCCCTACATCTGCCCTACTGCCCAGACTCAACTGGACCTGCCTGTGCCCTACTGCTGGCTTCTGCTATTGGAACCAATGCAGTGCAATGCAACTTGAAACAGGGCCTCACATTGCAGTCCTCGTAGCTGTTCATCAGAACCGACACAGAGCGATGCAACACGATGCTAGACCTCGCATCGCATTCCTTGCAGCTCGTCATTGGAACTGACTCAGCAGAATGCCTCATGACACAGGACCTGGCATTGTAGCTCTCGCAACTCCTCATCAGAAACTACACATGCATCACAATGCTCCTCATCGAGAACATAAGGTGTAATTCTCATTGGGACTAACCTGGTCCCTATAGCCAGCCCGCACTCCATCATGGTCAGCCTGAACTTGTGACTTTGTCCAGATAATCAAAGTTGGCGATTTGTGCTTTTACACACTGTACTTACCTTAAAATGTTGAAATTTCATACCTCCAGTTTGACATATTAGATTTTTGTTGTTTTGGTGTCAGTGAAGAGCTGCACCGCTTTACGTCGAGATGTGTGGAGTTGAGGCAACATTGAAGAAGCCTGATATGCCACTGTGACTTCAACAGGGGGCCATCCACCTTAACTATGGAGATTCCTTGGAGTCCTGGGTCCACACAGGCAGGATGTATTCAGCAGAGCAGCTCACAGCAGCAAAAGAGTCAGGGTGCAGCAACAGTAGGCCTTGGGCAGAGAATCAGTTCTTGGTCAGCAAGCAGATCAGCTGGGCAGACTTCACAGCTGGGCCATCCTACTTCCTGGCAGAATCCACAGGTCCACAAGTAATCTGGAGAGTTGGGTCTGATGGTCCACTATGTCTGCTTGGTGCTAGCTTTGAAAGTGGGAGACGCTTCTAGAGTCCTACCCCCAAAGAAGTGCTTGGAATTTCCTTCCTCCCTGCCCTAGCCCTAGCTTGTCTGGGGGCACAAAAGACTGGTGTGAAACCCTTTGTGAGTGTGCTGAGGCAGAATCTTTGTGACGTGCAATTGTGGTAGGTGACAGCTGCTCCCCCTCATTCTGACAGAGATGGCCCATCCTGCCAATACCGATTCCCTCTTTGTCTCACTGTCTGAGTGGAATACACAAAGATAATTGCCAGTGCACCTGGGCATGTGACCCAGGATACAGGCTGAAGGCACAAAATGGTCTGGACAAGACAATGGCAACTTTCTAAACGTGGCATTTTCAGTATTGTGACTTAAAATCTGACTTTACCATTAAAGAGGTTTTTAAATTACAAGTCTTTGGAAACCACACGCAACATTCCTACCTGCTCACAATTGAAAGTTATCACTTATTAGATGTAATAAGGTTATCCCCCTGCTATTGTATGGGAGAGGTAGGGCTCACAATAGTGAAAAACAAATGCAGGAGTTTTTCACTACAAGGACATGTAAACTTTAAAATTACCTGTCCAACTTTTAAAATACACTGCACTTTGCCCTATGGGCTGTTTAGGGCCTACCCTAGGGTGACTTATACATATTAAAAAGGGAGGTTTAGACCTGGCAAAAGTTTTATTTTGGCAGGTCCAAAAGGCAGTTTAAAACTGTCCACACAGGCTGTTATGACAGGCCAGGGACATGTTTAAAGGGCCTAAGTGGCCTAAGTGGGTGGCACAATAGGTGCTGCAGGCCCACTAGTAGCATTGAATTTACAGGTCAAGGCTACAGGCACTACCACTTTACTATGGATTAATATGTAAATTAAATGTACAAAATGGGTGGAACCCAATTTTGCCATGTTTTAGGGAGAGAGGACTAGCACTTTAGCACTGGTTAGCAGTGGTATAGTGTCCAGAGTCCCAAGTCCAGTAAAACGAAGTCAGCAAAAATAGAAAGATTGAAGGCAAAAAGTTGGGGAAAAGCACTCCAAGGATGTCAGGTTATTCATTGGGATTTCAATGCATGTTTTCTGAGGACCTATTTTTTATGTCTCCTGACTCTCTTGCTCTCTAACGTACTTATTACTGCTTCTCTTTGCTGCGGAAGTATTCCACCTTTTTCCTAAGGAAGCCCAGTTGTCTGCCTATATTTAGTAGGCATTTTGGGGGTATTGAAATGATGGGACACTTTTATCTCTTCTACATTGTCATTTTAGCAATCCCTTAGACATTCCTGGATTGATTCATGAGTTAAACAGTTTTTAGGTTCACAAATTATTTTTTCCACACAGGATAAGTCCACACAGGCCCATGTTAACCTTCAAATGAACAGTTTCTCCTGATGC
Organism: Calotriton arnoldi; assembly: GCA_963921515.1. Taxonomy (NCBI): domain Eukaryota; kingdom Metazoa; phylum Chordata; class Amphibia; order Caudata; family Salamandridae; genus Calotriton; species Calotriton arnoldi. The sequence goes on along the minus strand of CAWUFW010015889.1, from coordinate 246,181 downwards.
ACAGGTGAACTGTGTAGATGAAAAAAATAAGTTATTTTAGTCTAGAAACCAAGGACTTTAAGAGTTTTTGTTGGTCTATGTCATTTTCCCCTTCTTTAACTTGAGCGGACTTCATGCACATTATATTGAGGCATTGCTATAGATAAAATAGCTATTTAAGCAATAAGTAAACGCTCTAACTCTAAATACTTGTCCAGATGCTAGACTGTGTCTTTCAAGGGCATGATTGAATTGGTAAACAAAGCATTTCCCATACTTCACAGGCTTCAATTCTTCTATTTTCCTACTCTGGAGCTAACCCCGTAATACTGTGAGGGTTCCTCACATTGTACCTGTTGCATAATTTTAAAAGGAGAATCAGTTTGATGTGCTTTCACCACAATTCGAACCAGCATACTATTCAAGCATCCCTTATGGTATTTCGAGCATCTCCGTGCTAGTCAGGTCCAGGGGCTATCTACTTTCATGGAACAATTTTCTCCTACAGAGGGTCATTTAGTTTTAGTGTCAACCGTGCTTTCATTAAATAGATATCTGTGAGAAAGTAGTTTGACTTGCTTAACGCTCCCTAGATTTTTTTAGTCTTTGACCCATAATTTGGATCTCTGCTGTGAGTGATTTTCACTGACTGAGTTTCAATCACTGTAAGATCTAGTAAAATGCTTTAAATGTTAGTTTGTCTACCTTTTAAAATAAGGTACGCTATTGCATAGCTTGGGCAAAAGACTCTTCAGTGTTTACAAAAGAGCCTGTCTGGACACAAGTGTGCGACCGTGAGTGTGCTGAGCAAGTGAAACTGTTATCTGACTCAGCTTGTTACCTGCATACAGGTAGAAAATCGTAGATGGGGCCTTTAATAATATGGACTTCAACATTCGATTTGGCATTAAAAAATAAATGTCCCATTTCTCTTTTACTATATTGTGAGTTTGTAGGGCTTTAATGGGAGTTTCTACTACTTTACTTATTTAACACTGTATGTGAAAAGCTGCATCAAAATATTAACTTCACATTGGCTCGCCTAAAAGAAATGATTAAAGTCTCTTTCTGTATGTTAAAGAATGCCCCAGGTACGAACATACTATTAATGTAGCTATATTTGCACTCTTTTATATACTTTGGGAGTTGCAGTATTTCCCTGAGTCGGCCCTAAATGAGATTTGGGATTTGAACTAACCTGCTAGGCCAAGAAAATGTCTTTGCTGATCAGCAGGTAAATTAAATACTCCTCCAGAACATAGGCCAGTTTTACGAGGGTTAGCTTGGAGAGAAAGAAGGTGGCGGAGGTATCTGATTGAGATAATTAACCCACACCTATTGACTGGCTTGGGAATGCCCTTTCAAACAGAAACAAAGGGGACGAAAACAGACCTTGTGCACAAGCACCAGGGGGGCTCGCTTTAAAGTTTCTGGAGGTGAGGTATCAGTTTTCTATGCCAGGTAGGAAGGATGCTAAAGCTCTGAAAGAGCAGTTACTGACCAAAGTTTGAATTCACCATTTTGAAAAATCCCAAAATGCTGTGCTGGGGGATGGATGAGAGTGGAGGGATGATGTGACATTTTTAGATTTTACATAACTGCCCACCTTCTAGAACTCAGCATCTCCACTTTTAAACCCTTGCACAAGGGGAGAACGAGGAAAAACTCTGGGAATTGAAGAATTCAAGGGCCCTTTGTGGATGGACACTGTCTGGAGAGAAGAGACTAAGAACTACTACTTGCTTGAACTCTGTTGGACCTGTGCCTCCAAGACCAGTGGCCCTTGCCTCCCCACTCCCTCTGGTGTACAGTAGAGTGTGGTCTAACTAGGTACCCCAGAGGAAAGGTTTCCCTGGAACTTTTGTGGACAGGTCCTGCTGAGCGTACCTCTGGAGAGGGAGCCCCCTGTTGGATACACAGGCTCCTTACAAGTAGCCAGGAGGCCATGGGACCCGTGGAGTGCAGGCAGGGTGTAAACTGTCTTGGTGGCCATGGGGTGCTGCTGAAATCAACATTCCTGGTGTCTGGGGCCCACCAAAATGAAGCAAACCCCTTCTAAAAGGCCTAACTAGAGAAAGTAAGTAATCCCTGGTCCCTTCGTTTTCCTGGCATCCCTAGTCTCTTTTAACTTAAAGCATGTGGATATGGGCCCCACACAAAAAATAAAGCATGCTATAGATGGTATTATTTCCAATGTGTAGGTACAGAGAGAAAGCCCAGTACAAGTTGGCTGGTCCGACCACTTCTTGCTCCCCTTCTCCGGGCCGTATGTTGGTGCAGTGGCTCGAAGAACTTCTACTCTGGATCAGGGACTAAGATCATGGAATAATGTCTCACTTAGAGATCGTAAAAAGGCACTAGATGAGTCAGGACCTTTGCTTTCGGGTAACATAATTGGCAGCAATAGAGCAATTTGGCTCCTGAAAGTGGCCAACCCAACAGTACCTATGAGGTCCACAAGGAAGGGGCGCAAAGCCCGCTCAGCCAGAAAGTTTACTCAGGATCTGGCTCTGGAGAGAGCAGTTTGTAAAAAGCTCGACAGAGAGTGTAACGTCGTCATTACATCAAGGAGGATAAAATCTGCTGTAAAAATGTCCTATACTTTAATTTTATACGTAATTTCATTTGTAATATCATTTGCAATTTCATTGGTAATTCACTTGTATTTTCATTTGTAATTTCATTTGTGATTCACCTGTTACCTCATGTCATTTCTTGTCATCTTGTCATTTTCCTCATTTTCATTATTGTTCTTGTTTTGAAAAACCCAATAAAAATGATTTTTTTAAAAACCTCAATGTGTACCTCAGGAATATTAATATAGCACGCTGCTCTTTTTACACTCAGTAAATTACAGAAGCTGAAAACGACAGCAAGGAAATCTTTTACATTGTCTCCAGTTTTGTTGGCCTCACAGAAAAGGCCCCTCTTATGGTGTCCGACCAAGATATGCGCACTAGACTTAGGGGTATATTCATAAGAACGTGCGCTAAACATCTCCAAAAATGTTAACACAACTTTACACATCGCAGTCTATCGCGGGAAAATAACCCTGTGTTAACGTGGAATTCACAACACGGCGGTACCATGCGATAGCCTCCCGAAACCGCGGCCAAAGTCCGCAATACAACCACCGCGAAGGCGATAAAAACACAAACCCCAACGCGTAAAAAGACGTGATGTGCCCAAACGCGATATGAAAACAGTGATAACCAGCGAGAGGCCAGCAATACCCGCGCGTAATGCTGGAAAAAGCACAAGAACAGCATATGGAAAATGCCACTAAAAAGGAAATCAACAGCGGAGTACCACGGATGCACCCGACTGACTGCAGAGGACAACATGAACCCCACAATCCCCACGGAGGAACACCCAGGAATCCAGGGCCCGTGGAAGGGCAATGAGAAGAGGAAGAGGAATATGGGGTACCGTCCCCAGGAAAACCCGAGTATCGCCACGGATGAGACAGAACACCACCACCAACTGTACGTCACCTCCAACGTGTCATTGGCAACAAAGAGGCAAAGATGGCACACCCTCTCGGACCATGCGAATGCCGTCGTAGCGCCGAGGAGGACAATGGAAGAGGACAAGAGGCGCAGGACTGATGTGAATGGTAAAACCAAGCAGAAACTCGCTGCCAACACGAAAGCAGCAATGCACCTCGGAGGAGGGGGGCCAGCAGAACACCAGGAGCTCAATAACATGGAGAAGATGGTGGCCACAGTCACCAGTCGGGAGACGGTGACAGGAGTTGGTGATCTGGACACTGCCCAACATGACCCGACACCACATCAACAGGGGGCGTACCGACCAGGGAGTGGGGGACGGGGGAGATGGGCACAATGGCACACATGCACAATCCAGCAGAGCACACTGCACACCCACAATGACTCAGGACCATGTCCCTGATCCCACGGGAACACCTCAGCACACACACAAACACCAAGTAGTCCCACGTACACCATGTGCCCAAAGGGTCACCCACCCAACACATCAACAATCACACAACCAACACATCCACACATGCGAAACACAGCAAACATGCACATACGTCAGCCACTCTGACAATGCAAGAGACACCACATGACGAGTAGCTTGGCTGCAGGCCAATCATCATGACAATGTACACGGCACAACACTGAGGTGGCTGGGTGCGGACCACAACCGAAAAGGAGCAGGTCACACTCGGACACAACCACCTGCACAAACAACCCCTGACGTCAACGACACATCTGCAGACAAACCATGCCCAAGAGCCACAACTCGACAAAGAGCACAAGTTACAAAAGTCTGCAACATCTTATCACTGTGGAAGCTCAGAACTGAAAGGCACACCCCATGAAAGGGATAAGTGGCAGCCAAATCAGAGCCGCAGGAGCGACTCACCCACCGTGCAGCATACACACATAAGAATAAGTGCACCTCGACATTGACAACATCCTGGGACAAACAGCAACACCTCCACAACAGAACACAGGACACAACTGGTGCCGCATATGTGCACAACATGGCCAATCACATCTGGCACAGCAGGAAACTGTGACATGACAATGTACAAGTACAACCTGCAAATAATATTTATTCAGACATGCTGTGCTTGTGGACATTTTGTACTGTCCCATGATTGCCAGGGACGGCCACAATGTGATGTGCTCATGAGAAGAAATTGTTGATGATGGTGTTCCTACGGGCCATTCCTGCCGCAGCTGCAGTGGGATGTGGGCCACCTGCCCCATCGTCCTCATCATCGTCCGGTACTTCTGGAACTTGGATCCATGGGGCATTGGTGCGTACACAGATGATGTGCAACACACAATATGCAACGATCATCTTGCACACGATGTCTGGGCTGTACAGGAGCTTTCCACCTGTGCCGTCCAGGCACCTGAAATGTGACTTCAACACGCCAAATGTGCGTTCCACGATGCTCCTGGTGCATATGTGGGTCGCATTGTACTGCCTCTGGGCGGGTGTGTTCGGGTCTCGGAGGGGTGTCATCATCCAAGGGCAGAGTGCATATCCTTGATCACCTGTGACAGTGCAGAGAGAAAAGAGTCAATACTTGGTTCGGCATGATGTGATGGCAGGCCCACTAGTCCAGTGACGCATGTGCTGGCTGTGTGTGGGGTGAGTGTAAGCCAGCCCTCAGGGAGTAGCTGGTGCTGGCAACAACTCCAACAGTCATCAGGCACTCAGAAATGCAATGTCTGAACAACAAGGAAGCATGACTTGAGTCGCACAGAGTTAGTGGCCCCGGATGCACAGCGACCGATACGGGCCTACCGCCACGGGACGCTGACTTGCGGGAGACTGGGGTAGGGTCATGAGGGCAGAGCAGGGTCTCGTATGTATCAGAGGTGGTTTCTGCAGAGTGCCTCGGGAGAGAATGGGAGGTGTACCCCCAGGGCATGATGCAGAGGGCACATGCCAGCTGTGTTCGGCAACATGGCGGATATGAATGCCACAGACTCATGCCAAACACCAAGTCCGTACCTGCCCATTGCGGATGACAACCCCCAGGCCACAGGCTCAGACACCAACGATGTTCGGCCGGAGGCTGATGGTCACTCACGGCGCACAGGGTTAGTGGCACCAGGTCAGTCCTTGCTACTGGTTGACCTCCTCCGTAACGGTGATTCGTGTTTCCACCGGACTGAGACGCATCTTCCTCTCACTCCTCACCCTGCGTACACTGGCATGGACTCTGCCATTGATTAATGTTGACTCAGTTCAAGATGTGGGACATACTGGACTGCAGTGTAGCCCGGCTGCAGCGGTGGAGTATGTCAACGAATGAGGACTCCTGTGGGCCTGTGTCACGGAGGACAGCGATGGCCTGAGGAGGCTGCCAAGGTCGCGGGCATGGGTCTTGGAGCTAGCACCGGCACGTGGTGGGCCCTCTTTGACACACGACGGTGTCGGCAGGTGAGCAGTGCGGCCTTGGTGCGCTGGGGCGGGCAGGCCTGGTCTGGGTATCAGCGTCCTGGGGTGCAGCAGGCGCACAGGCTCGCAGGCCCCGCTGCTCATGGCATCGGCCTCATGGCGGACTGAGAGGCGCTGCCCTGGCAGTGACGTTGTCCTTTCCGGGAGAGCACCACGCTATGGCCACGGGGTTTTTGTCCACACCCCTGCGCAGGCCTGGCGTAATCCGGGCCAACCCACTACGCTCACGCACACAGGGAGGGACGCAGCGAGCGACATTTCCGCGATCTGACCCACGGCCTGGGGTGACATGGTTGCGTCCACTGTTCACTACTCTCCAGACACCAGCAGTTGATGTCTACATGGACATATATGTGGTTTGCATAGCCAGGTCTGTCCAGCACATTCACGCCTCACTTGTCGTTGTGTACATTCCCATTCATGGGTCACTTGCATCCTTCGCACATGCCTGCTTTCCGCATCTCCACACGTTCAGCTGTTGTGTGGCTGTGGTGCCATGATATAGCTGGATTGTGTACATGGGGAGCCCAGGATCCCAATGGAGTTGTGTTGTCGTGTCTGGTAGGTGGGCATGTTGATTGACATGTTGTATGTGGTTTGGTCACGTGTGCATTCCCACAGTTGTGCGTTGTGTGATGGTGGCTTTGAGGTGTGTGGTGTGTAGATTTGGTACTTACCAACGAGCAGTCCAGTTCCATATGTGCCATCCTGGAAGCGCTGGTTGATGATGGACTGTCGGAAGATGTAGGAATCGTGCACACTGCCTGGGTTGTTTGCGACGACATTGGTGAACATTCCCCGGTGGTCCACTATTGCCTGCACATTGATGGAATGCGTGTGCTTTCTGTTGCGGTAGTGGTGTGCAGTATCCGCAGGGGGCACAAGTGGGACATGTGTGCAGTCAATGGCCCCCAACACATGTGGGAAGCTAGCAATGGCGTAGAAGCCTTGCTTGGTCTCCAGCTGTTCCTGCGCAGTGTGGGGGAAGTGAAGGTACTGGGGTATGAAGCTGATGATGGCATCCAGGACAGGTGTGATGAACTTTGATAGGGCTGGCTGTGAGACTCCTCCGACTCTGGCAGTTGTTGGTTGGAAGGTACCAGAGGCCAACAGGTGCAGCACAGCCAGCAGCTTTGTCTGCGGAGGGATGTTGGTGGTCCGCTGTGTTGGGACCGTCAACCTGTGGGCGATGTGGGTCATGATGCGGAGGATGGTTGTCCTTTTGAGCCTGTAGTGGGCAATGACTTCCTCGGGCCTTAGGTCTGTGAGACTGGTGCGTTTTCGGTAGGTCCGCTGTCTTACTCTGCGCTGTCTCTGTGGTGGTCCGGGGGGGGGGGGTGCGGGTCCGGGTCCTGGGGGTGGTGGCGGTCCTGGGGGTGGTGGCGGTGGGTGTTGTGGCCCTGTTGGGGCTCCGAGCTGCATGATGAGTAGCTCCATGGCGTCGGTTGTTCTTCGGGTGTGGCTGTGTGCGGGGCTACGTTGCCTGCTGCAGGTAGTCGTCCTGCTTTACACCAGTATGAGGCAGGTGTTAAATACCTGCTGCTACTGCGGCTTATCGCGTGGTTTTGACTCGCATCGCAGATCTGGCAGTTCGTTGTGAAAGTGGTGTAGAGGTGTTTTCGTGTTTCTTTGCACGGGAACGCCTACTCTGCATCTCATTAGGGTTAGTTGGTGGTGTCACCCGTGGAGATAAATTTGGGGGAAGTTATCGCGGGAATACTGGCGATGTCTGCAGTTTGCACACGCTTGTGAATGGGGAGTTAAATCTATCTCCACTTTTGTTGCGTTGAGGTGGCGATAAATCGGCAATGAGTCCTTGTGAATATGCCCCTTAGTGACTTCTTTGAGGAGAAACTTCTTAAAATCCAGGCCAATATGGGGAGTCTCAGTTCCCCGTCCATTGCCACAGAGTATGATGATTCTGAGGGGCCGTTAACAGATACTAAGCTGACAATATTCATACCTCCTACGGCACAAGACCTAAAGATGCAGTTATCGGGGTACAAACCGGGATCACCTGAGGATCCATTTCCCCCCATATTTTGGTGGCTGTCACTGACAATATTGCTCCAACATATCACGAGTCGTTTTCCTCCTCACTTCAAACGGGATTCATCACCAAGGCCTGGAAAAGAGCTAATGTTGTCCCTCTGCTGAAAAAGGCCAATGCAGACCCATAGATTTCGACCAATTTTCATCCCGTTTCATTACTGCCTGTGGCAGTTAACATTTTGGAAAAGTGTGTAAATACCCAACTTAACGCTTTCCTTGCCAATGATAATTTACTACACCCATCCCAGTCCAACTTCTGCATCCATCATAGCACTGAGACAGCGCTACTAGAAATTACGGAAGCAATTAAGCTGACCCTGGACCTGGTCTTAATGTGGCCTTTGTGATGTTACATCTATCTGCAACTTTGATACTGTGGACCACAGCATCTTGTTAAAAAGGCTGGAACACCTGGGTGTGGCAGACACTGCCCTTAGTTGGTTGGGCTTATTTCTGGAGGATAGAGAGCAGGCTGTCTGGATTAAACCATGTTCCTAAAAAGGTAAGCAGCTGAGATGGGGGGGGGGGTGCCCCAGGGATCTGTCCTGAGCCCCAACCTCTTTAACATTTACCTGGCCTCCCTGTTGGAATCGTTCGGTATTAGGATTATTTCCTATGTGGACGATTCACAGCTATTATTTACCTATGAAGAAGACTCAGCCACAGCTAGGGAAACCTTTGCATGCTGCTTCAAAGCACTTCTTGATTGGCCTAGGAAGAATAAGCTCCAATGCAACATAGATAAGGCCACGGTCTTATTGTTTGGGCCAAATCCATCTCCTGGTTGGTCGAGGGCCTGGCCTAACAATGTTTCACCTCCACCTCCCCCACGGAGGTGGCAAGTAACCTGGGCATATTGTTTGATGGTGTCTTTCAAGGCCTAAGTCTCCTCAGAGGTGAAATCCTGTGTGTAGGTTCTGCGTATGCTTCAGAAGTTTTTGCAGCTGATCCCTTGGGAGGCACAGGTTACAGTGGTTAGAGCACTGATATTATCCCAGCTGGACGATGCCAATGTCCTTTATCTGGGCATTCCGGAATTTCTAACTCAACGATTATAGGTAGGACAAAAGATGGCAGGATTGTATAAACTCCCTAAACACTCATCTGTATCTCTGTTCCATGACAGACTGCATTGGTTACCTGTGCGTAAGCAAATAACATTCAATGCATTAACCCTGACTCACCAAGCCCTCTACAGTAGGGCCCACCTTACCTGAATGAAAGGATTAAGGCCTAAAGATCCAGAAGAATTTTGCGCTATAGTCAGGCCGGGCTACTAACAGTCCCCAGTTCCATAAAAACAACGTAGAGGGGGGGATCTTCCATTACGATATTGAACGCAGGTATATGGAACCAGCTGCCGAGACAGCTGAGAGCAAGAACTGAAATAAGATGTTTCAAGAATTCACAAAAAACATACTTATTCAGTAATTAGGGTAGTGGGACTCTGGTTCAGGTATCTTCCTCTGCTCATCATTTGATCCTAAAAGCGCCAAGACACTCTGGGAGTAGCTGTGCACTATATACAATATCATCATTCATTCATTCATTCAAACAAGGCCAGAGTTCCCTGTTTTTATCTCCTTGAGAGCCTGGTGAGTTCCCGACACCTGCGGGTTGAGATAAGCTGTACTGCATCAACAGTTCCTTAATCATATGCTGAGGAGGGCCAGTGCATTGTGAGTACCAGCTAATAACTGGAGCTTGTTTCGATCATCTCCCCCATGGGAAGGCCAGGACTCAAGGTGGATTAATTTGTAATAGACACGCTGCACCCCAACTGAAAATACACCTCCCTTTGTAAGACCAATGCCTCTGGGGAAGAATCCATTGCACCCATGGGTGGCCCCTCAATCCCCCTTCTAAATCCAGATTCAGCACATAGAATAAAAAATGTTTAAAAAAGCAAAGATGATACATAAGAGCATATTACATTTAAATAAAAGGGAAAGGACATGGGAAGAGGAAAAAGAAAGAGGATGTTTCCCCAAGGTGATATGAAAGATACGGCTGTGGGCTAAACGTGTACCCCATAGGGCATGGGCCACCGACATTGAATTTGCATATTTAACATTGTCAACAGGAGGGCATTGGCACAGCAAAATGAGTTGATTTGTGCTAGGGGCCAATGAGGAGCAGAGGTGGGCTCGCAGTAACCATACTGGAGCCTTACTTTTGATTTTAAGCTGACTCCTTATAAGTCCACTGTGAAAGCAAAAAGGAGGTGGGGGGAGTCCGAATAACCCGCTATAGCAGAGGCTACACCACTAGAAAAAGGAAACTATGAACAAGGCTCTAGCAGGATAGATACATTAACTTCAAATGAGAGGTCAACTTATTATTTGTACCTCAATGGTGCAAGAGTCACCCTTTAAAATTAAATTGCAATCATTCTAATGATCTGGATTCAATTTCTATTAGAGGCATCGCCATGCTGCAGTCAAGGAAGCCACTGACAACAACAATAGTTCTCATAACAAAATTTACTTATTCAGATTTGCTTGCACACTTTACAAAGAAGACAAAGCGACAGCTGATTGAAAAGTTATAAGGCATATCAACTGGTCTTGTATGCTTGTTACCGTTACTATGAATCAAAACAAATGTGTTTTAATGTGTTTAAATGTTTTAAATCTTTTCTTCAACTTTTAGAAGTATGTTATGTACGTGTTCTATTGGACTTTTTACGATTGTGGTAATACTATTTTGCTTTGTTGATGCCTGTAGGAGTCTTAACCAATACATTTTGACTTGAATTGAATTAACTTGTGTCATGACCATGGTTAATAGCTGAATTCTGGTGAAAGGGTGATAACGTACCATGATTATTTTTTCAAAACATATTTTTAGTGGCATTTAATATTTAATCATGAGGACAGACAGGTATTCTACATCATACATGTCTCATTTCACATTTCTATTTAGAGTAGAACATTGCATCATTCCGTACAGGTTTGAGCTTTACCTATGATTTCAGGATCTGCAGAGTATGCTATGTCAAGCTGTTATTCAATTTCTCCCCAACATTTTATCCTATGTCGAGACTGCACAATGTATGATAAGTGCTCTATAAACTCATGTCGTTGTCGTGAATAAGCTGTTCAGCTCGGAAAGGGGATTATGGAATGCCATCAGTGCACAATAATCTAAAACTAAAACCAAACATTTAACTTAACTTATGCAGGAGAGTGATAGGTGTTGAGATCCGGAGGTTTTATCCGGGGGTGTCCACTCGCCAGCAGATTATTATGGCAAGGAGGTGTTCTAGCTTTATCTAGGTATGTCTGTAGCCTAGACCTTGTTTTTTTGGGTGACGGTCATTCGCGCTAGGAGGGGTGATAGCAGTATTCCTGACGTGCAGGGGGCCACCCTGTCTAGTGTCCTTCCTGAACTGTCCAGCCCCGTTCCTCTATTATCTAATTCCAGAGCTTTCCCATCATTTTGACGATACCCCAGGAAGTCATGTATTTTGGAGTTCCTAGTCATATCAGTAACTGTGTGTTTTATTCTAACTCGGTCGGATCTCCGCTCCTCTCTACTTCGCTACATGTCTGTGTCGGATGTTCCCAGGCAACAAGTATTTCCTTCCACTGTTCGGCTATGGGGAGGCGTCTCAATCCCTTCGATTCCTTCCTGCTTAGGGCTGTACTCTCTCTTCTGGCCCAACTAGTTACATCTCACTTCCAGGCTCCTTTCAGTGGCCCGTTGACAGATTTCCTGGACATTGCTATCCTCCATTTGGCTAACGCCATAGCCACATCTACAAATCTATTCCCCACCTTCCGCTTGGGTGGTCGAGGATAGAGCCCCAGCAAACATACCTTGACCGCAGTATTTAATGTGAGCCCCAATGTATCATATCCCCTCTCAACTCCGCTGCTCGTCTTCTTCCTCCCTCGCCTTCTCTCTGAAGTCCCTGGTGCCCAACGTTTCGGCGGAATCCTTTCAAAGCTTCTGATGCCACTCTGATCGCTCCGGATGGCCGCAGAGGAGCCGGGCGGAGGTTCTACCCTCCTGACTCTCCCCCTGCCTCCGGGCTCGATTACCGCCTCCTTCCCCTACAGTTACCTCGCCTTCTGCGCCTCCCGCTTCTCAACTGGGACGATTTTGGGACTTACAGGAGGTAAGAACTATCGGCACGTGGCGTTTTGAGCTTGTCACTCTCCCGTCCGTGCCGGAGAAGCGCCCATGCTAGTTCCAACTTTGCTGCCTCCTGTTCTCTTGATCTGCTGCCCTGGCGCCCGTAACAGTTCCTCTCGTGACATATCGACAACGGATCGGACACCGCTGCCCAGAACACTTGCTCATGGACGGCACGGCTGTGACTCGAAAATAGACTGCCCCGCCCCTGGCTTTCTGGCTCTTTTCCCCTTCTAGTGCCTCTCCATGAAATCAGCTCTTATTTTTCTTTTTTCTCTGGACTTAGCCCCCTGGCTTTTTGGTCTTGGACCCTTATGCTCCCCTGCCATTTTGGGACTATTTTCCACTGCCTCTCCTACCCTCGATTCCGCCATCTTAGCAATTCCTGTTTCCTGCTGGACGACGTCGCAATTGTCTCTTGTTCGCCACGGACCTGCTCATCGTTCTTCTGATTTTGTTGACATCTCTGGTGCCTTTTCCGTTTTGTTTCCCTCTCACTTCCCTATCCTTATCTGTTTTCCATCCCCTTTCCTTTCTGTGCTCCCCCTTTTTCCTCCCCGGCCCCTTAGGCTGTTTCTTGCCTCCGCTTAACTTCCGTTTTACTGTTATATCTCCTGCTGTTTGCTGCCTCATCACGAGTCCACTCATTGCCATCCTCGAGTTTTCTCATATTCCTAACTCGTGTTTTTTTCGTTACTGTGTAACATTATGTAATTGTTCTGTAACCTTGTGTAACTTGCTTCGTACTGATACTCTGTAAAGCGCTCTAATACCTACGGGTCTAGCCAGCGCTATATAAAACTCAAGTAAATAAATAAATCTTAGATAATACTTTATTCCAAAAAGGATTCAACCCTGTGCAAGTCCAGGTCATATGTAGGAAGTCTGCATCCCTGTGATTACACATTGGGCAACTACGCATTTCCCCTCCGTACGCAACTTGGAGACGGTGGGGTGTCATGTAAGTCATGTGCACAAAGTTGAATTTAATATATTTCAGCCTCGTGTTGCAGGAGATCTTCCTGGGGGATGCCAAGATTCTGCCCAACTCCAAGTCAGTAAGCTCTCTATCTAAGATCGATTCTCATTTCTCTTCAGTGCATGTAGCGGAATAAGGGACGCCCGATCAACGAGGCATAGAACCACTTTACCTGATGCCCAGCAGTGCCTCAGGTAAGTAGTGAGTGCAGTACTCCATGCGTCTCAGGTTCCTCCCGGCCGATCCCCCACAACTTTCCAAAAGTGCAGGTCAGGGCTTCCTACTGCAGGAACTGTCCAGGAGGAAGACCACAGCCTTCCACTAGGTCCTCGAAAGGAACTAATAATTTCTCCTGGTAGCAGTCACCTACTGCCTCCACCCCCACCTCTGTTCAAGCTGTCATTTGTTCGGATGTGAATATCGACCCTGTACCACCGTGGAGCAAACCAACCAAAGGCAACACCGGCGCATATCGAGGGATCCCAGTCCTTTTTGCCATAGATTGTTTTCAACACTGCAGGGCTGTGGTCTGCAGGGTCAACCGGTATGGGACTGTTATTGTTGGGTCGAGCAGCTTGGCCAGTAAGAGGTTGGGGTGTGTGCTAGGCTCCATCAGAAATGTTCCCTCCGTGTTCACTCCCTCTAACCATTGCGCCAGCCATTGCATTTGGAAAGCCAGGAGATAAAGCTCGAAATTTGGCACCCCTAGGCCCACATATGTCATTAAAGCATCTTCAATGAAACTCTTCACTGCCCATCTCCCCAAATAAGATCCCGCAGCAGGGAATGCAATTGTAGAAACCACCCCATGGGCATTAAGATTGGGAGGTTGACAAAAAAACATAGGAGACGGGGTAACATGACCATTTAGGTCAGGGAAATGCTAGCCATGATAGGTAATCGCAAAGAGCGCCAAAGGAGCACGCAGGACCAAAGGGATCGAAGCGCCCTATCTAAGTTACCCTCTCTCAGATCGTCTAGAGAATGGAAGATGTGAATACCCAAGTATTTGAATGTGTTAGGTGCCCAATTAAGATGTACAGGTAGGGCCAGGCATTGGGGCAGGGCAGGGCACCGGCCACAGGAAACAGGTAGGTTTTGTTTTTGTTCACCCGTAAGCCCAACAGGAATTCAAATCATCCCAGAAGGTGTAAAGCTGTGTCGGAACCCACCACAGCATCCTTCAAGTAAATCAGAAGGTCGTCCTCATATAGAGAAATGGCATAATCTCATCCGTCTACTGTCAGCCCCATCCCTACACCTCCCTGGTGGAACAGTGCAGCTAGTTGCTCAATTGCCAAAGGAAATAGAAGGGGCGACAGAGGACATCCCTGCCGAGTGCCACGTGAGATCACATATTGTGCTGATACTGTTTTGCCCATCTTAACCTTTGTCGTAGGACATGCATATAGGACTCACACCCATTTCACCCAACTCTCCTGAGGCCCATGCGCATCTTAGACTCAAATAGGTAGTCCCAGCATTCTGTATTGAAGGCCTTTTCCAGGTCAATCGATAAAATAGCCGCCTGTGTGAGAGATCGTGCCTCTGAGTGATACACCACTGAATAGAGTCTATGCAAATTAAAGGAGGTATTATGGGACGGGATAAACCCAATTTCATCAGTATGTAAAAGGATCCTCATGTAGAGAAGCAATCTGAGCACCAAGATCTTGCTAAGTATCTTGAAGTCCTTGTTAAGCTTGGAAAGTGGTCTATAATCTACTACCCGGGCTCCCGAGACTGTAGTTTTGGGGAGCGGGATCACAAGTGCGTTCCGCGTGGCTTCAGGATGGCTTCCAAGTCTCAGGGACTCAGCTTAAAGAGTCACCAAGTGCGTGCCAATCTGGAAGTGTACATCGAGTAAAAGTCTGCAGGGAGACCATCCGGTCCTGGTTTTACCTGTGGCCATAGTTGTGATAACCTCACGGACCTCCTGTAGTGTAACTGTGCCTCCAAACTCCTCCTGCGCCTGTCCGTCTAGCGTTTGGAGTTGTAGGGGAGTAAGAAAGTCTCTGAGGTCCATCTATGAGACCGACGGATGAGCATAATGTCTCATAGTATTCCCGGAGTAAAGCGTTAATCGCTTCTGGGTCAAAGACAGATACTCCCGCCTCAGACCAGACATGTGTGATCGGTGTCCCTCCGGTCTCTGGTCTGATCAGCCATGCCAGTAGGCGGCCGGCTTTCCCCCCTCTTCCTGTACCCTATCAAGGTATCTCTTATAATCATGGCATCTTAACCTTTCCAGTGTGTCATTTTAAAGCGTTCGCGTTTCCTGCAAGCGTATCAAGGTTGAGCCGTCTGCTCCTTGCATGTTATCTAGTCTGTGCAGTCTGTCCTCTAATTCTTCCAATTCCCTGTGAAGTTCTCCCTGCACCCCAACTGACTTGCCCAGGCAGTGTCCCCGTACCACTATCATAAATGCCTCCCACTCAACCAATGCCATGGATACAGTAGGTGCATTAATGGGGAGGAAGGGTTCAATAAAGGTGCCCAGGGACTCCCTGAAGGGGACATCCTCCAACATCGAGGGGTTGAGTCTCCATAAAGGAATCGGGGAGCGCGTCCCTAGGGGTTGGTGAATCATCAATAATGGACTGTGGTCCGAGATAGTACGTCCCAGATATTCAGTATGTGTGACGGAACCACTAAAGTCTGGGGAGCACTAGAAGGCATCCAATCTAAAGTGTAATTGATGTATGGGGGAAAAAAAGGAATATTCTCTATCCTCCATGTATTGTTCCCTCCAGATATCTTCTACCTCCCAGTGATTCTTCCAGTCACGGAACCCCAATGCTGAACGGTGAGTCTGGGCTCCTGGGAGAGGAGGATGGGAATGGTCCAGGGAAATATCTGCCACACAGTTAAAGTCACCCCCTAGTATCGTGTTCCCTGCTGCTAGATGTGCCATCTGGGCCGAGAGGCCAGAAAGGAAGGCCGCCTGGTCTTGGTTGGGGGCATACACACTCCCAAGCGTGATATCCCAGCCGAACAGCCTCCCTGTAAGGAGCACATATCTACCCTCTTTATCTGCCAAGGTGCATAGTGGTCCAAAAGGGACCCCCGCCCGTATCCAGATTAAAACACCCGGGGTATAGGCTCAGAAAGAGGTCGCAAATATCTGCCCTCTCCACAGTCTACGCAATTTCTCCACTTCGCCCTGTTGAAGATGGGTCTCCTGCAATAGAGCTACTTGCATGCCCCGCCTTCTCAAATAGCTGTGCACATTATGTCATTTAATGATTGAGTCCATCCCTTTTATGCTCCATGTTAGGAACTTCCATGTTTGGTGTGTTGATGTCATGGTGAAAAATGAATTCCCTGATACCATCCACCTCCTTCCCCCTGCTGGATAGTCCCCGAACAAAAGATTAATTTCCTCACCTGAAAAAAAAACAAGTCAAACCATGAGATAAACACTCACAATCAACAACTCCCTGAGCCCAGAGCAGTCTGGCAACAGCCAACCGCTCAAACTGTAGATAAACCATCAGATTCCAATGAGGACCCAAACCAACCAAAGGAGTGGTCCATTGAGGGCATGCGGCCAGATTCGGGAGGAACAGTTACATACGAGAGCTGCACCGGCCCCATTCTCGACCGGGTCCGGGCAAATTCCTGAGCAACTCGGTGGGGTGCCATCGATCATGGGGGGGCCAGAAACTGCATGTGTGGATTCCATTTTCAGGTGATCTCATCTGCAGTCCTCGAGGTTACCATCAGCAGGGTGATACTGTCCCCACGGGAGGAATCCCTCGGTCCCCTTCATGGAGCATGAGCCAGCCTCCGAGAGGGTCCCTTTATCTTGCATGATATCGGCCACTGCCTGGAGGGCCGCAGCTCTTTCTCTCTTGGTTTGTGATGGACTTGGTTTCTTCTGCGAACCTAGTTTGGGTCTCTTCCTGAATCTCTTGCTGGGTCCCTAATTTCGAGGCACCGCAGTGGACCCCATCCTTAAGAGTGGTCCTTCAGATCTGTAAGCCTCAATCCATTCCCATGACATCTTGGGGTCTTCACAAAAATGAGTCTTCCCATCTAGTTTTATACAGAGGCAAGCAGGCAACATTAGTGAGTATTATAGGGCTTCTTCCCACAGTGTTTTCTTGACTTCAAAAAAGAGGTTCGTCTTTGTTGGACTGCCAGTGTGTAATTGGGGAATATGGAGACCTTGCAATTGTCCACCACAAAGGGGCCATCACTTCACGCTTCATGCAGCAGTATGTCTCTGTCTTTATAGAGTAAAAGCTTAGCCACAACTGGGCGTGGGGGGTGCCCCAGAGCCTGCGGCCAGGCTGGTACCTGATGAGTTTTTTCAAGAATGTAGAACTTTGACAGGCCCCCTGGTGCGACCACTGTGCGGAGTCAAGGCTCCAAAGAGGCGATCATATCTCCGCCCTCTACTCACTCAGGCAGGTCCACCACTCTAATGTTATTCCTTCTATTGTGGCTCTCTACATCTCTGGCACTGTGCTCAAGTGTGCGGACTTTGTTAGAGAGTTCTGCTACTTGGAGTGTCAATGCCTGTTGTGGCGGGTTAAGATCAGTAATCGAGGACTCTGCTACTTTCAGCCTTTCAGCCAACTTTTGATGTTCTGTTCTGAGGAGCCCCAACCCCACTGACACAGCACTAATATCTTGGTGTAATGTTGCTGTGGTGTCTGCAATGGCTTCTAATATTCTATTCAACTGTTGTTGTACTGGGTCCTCCAAAACCGAGGTTCCCGGGTTTCCTTGTGTTTGTTCCCGGGAGTCATCTTCCTGATCCGGGGTAGCTCCCACTGGCTTCGATCTGGCATTGCCCATTTCTGACCACGGAGCAGGATAAGTAGCCGCTATTGTAACTACGCCTATGGGTCACCCCTCCCTGAGGTGTCCCTGCAAATGGGGTGATCAAAGGGCATGGGTTCAGATAACAGGGCACAACAAAGTCCTCTTTACTTGCTTAGGCTATCAGTCTCACAGCGAGGCAAGGATCAACCCAGTACGGACCCCTGCTCTGAGCCAAGTCTCTGTAGCAAAACGAATACAAGATGTAACTCAAGAGGAGGTATTCGCATTTGCACAGGCTTCCAGGACATTCCAAGGACTAGGGCAACAGGGTCAGGCCCAAATCTACGGGATCAAGCAGGCAGGTGCTCACCCAGAGGAGCAAGGAGAGGGTGAGGGATCCCAGAAAGTGCTCTTCGTCAGGCTGCACCCCCATAAGGCCACGAGCTAATTCCCTGCAGGAGAGTTTTTCCGCTACTGCCCAGTGCGAGGAGGTCACTGTGCCGGTACTCAACGTCGACCCCGCTCCAGGCTGTCCATCCCCACATCTCTGCAATCTCAACACAGTTTGGTTTTTATATCTAATTAGGGGAGCTGCCCATGGTCCACAGGGAAGAGGAGAGTTATAAAGGATTAGCCGCATCTCACTTCACTTCCTACTCTGGGCATCGACCCAGGCCCCGAATAGTTGCTGCTTTTTAGAGAAGACCGCCACTGTCCCCCACTCCACCATGAGGTCTGGTCAGTCTGCAATCATGTCAATCCGTGTTCCCGTGCTCTGCACTCATGTGTGGGCCCTCCCATATCCAGCTCCATCAGGGCAGTAGGCCCTCACCGGGCCGCAGAGGACCACATCAACCCCTCACCTCTCCTTATTGCCACTCCGCGGCCTCTACGGGTGCCCGGTCCTATTACAAACTCACCAGTGTGGCGGCGCTGTCCCTATCCGGGCTGCAGGAATCATGCAGTGGAAAGGCCCCAGGTGTCTTGATGCCACAGGAGAAGGGAGGCACACAGGGGGCAGGGGCGAGGCCCAGCTGCACCCTGCTTCACACCGTTCACTGGGCCACGACTCAGGCCCTGAGTGTCAGCTGTCTCCACTCACCACACCTGTGTTGATCGGTCTTCCACTCCACCAATCGATTCTCCACTGGTCTGCTTCACAGAGAGGTGTGGTGCAGCGGCCAGGGTAGCTGACTTCGGCGCACAGGGCTCACGGTTCGATCCCCGGCTCCGGCGGCAGCTCAGCTCAGCACCTTGTGACTCTGGGCAATAGCTCACTTAATTTCCACACGGCCCCCAGCGCCTTGAGACCCGTAAGGGTGAGTAGTTCGCCATTTACAAATACGGATTTACATTTACAGATACAGGCATGTCCGTGTGCAGGCCCACCAGGGCCGTAGGCACCTCCAGTGCCGCAGCAGGATGTGTTGGGTCCCGGCCCCTCTACGCCACAGTGATAGTAGGCCCTCTGGAGGCCCCACCACTCCATGGGCCATCCAGCTTGGTGTCGCAGTCCCCCCTTCAGGGCCACGGGATGCACACAGTGGGTCAGGTAGTGTCCAGTGTTCCCAAGTGCAGGCAGTTTGGGCGCCCCACTGTAGCTCAGGGCCTCTCCATCTCTTCTGAACAGAGGCTCCCATTCGCCATCTTGGAAGTGTAGGCCTGACTCCCGGCTCTTCAAACCCAAGCCGTCTGAGCACTCCCAGCTCATGGGCAGCGACCCACTCCCACCGCGGCTCCTCCTGGACTCGGGGTGCACTTCACCGATTATCATGGGGTCTGCGCTGGATGGAACAAGATAAGTGGTGGGCCGTTGCGGAGCAGCAAGCTCACGCATTCGCCATCTTTGGCTGCCAAGCCACGCCCCCTAACATACCATGATAACAAAGAAAGTAAATTCTAGATGGCCCATAAACCAAAATGTACATATACAGAAAGAGATATGACTCTGCCTGAGCAAGGGCTTATTACGAAATCCAGAAATCGGTAACTTACAAAAGGATAGATTTTCATTTCTTTTATTGTACTAAAAGCTATTGAATTGAATTTTTGTTGATGTTCGATTAATTAAACTCATTACATCTCAGCACGCAAGCAAATTAAAAAGCTCAATAAAAAAAAGTTGCATAAAAACAAATGGAGGTAGGCGTATACGTGTATTCGTCTCTCCTGGAAGGTAAAATGTCATTACATTGCGTAGTCTTATCATCACACTGTGTCCCCTACCGTGCCCCACTAATGTCTTTTTCACCAAATCTGCCTCCCAAATATCTTAAAATAATATTATAATTCATGTCACCTAATCATTCACCACAATAAAGCAATGCGGGTCCATGTTCTAAAATGCTCCATGCAAAGAAAGTGCATCCTACTCCATTGCTCCATCAAGACAAAACGCCGTCCATTAACCCTGTCCACTGTCAACTCTTACACAGTGAGCCATTGTGATCCACAATATCCTCTCACCATCCTGATCATTATCATTGTTCAGACCTCATACGTCCTCAAGGTGCAAGTGCTCCATGCAGATAAAGTACTGAATGTACCATTATTCCACCGAGCCAAACAGGTACCCTTCATACATCCCTAGGGCTCAAAGTGCTCCATGCAAAGAGTGCATCGTGCTCCATTGGACTTAATGGACCAAGCCTATATCATCACCTCATCCCTTTCAGCATCTCCTCATTATACCTACTTATTGGTCCCATCATAACTGACCCACAGACGTGAAAGGTGCTCCATGTTGTAGTATCCTAGTTTCCTGTTCATGTTTATGTATACCATTTTCCACCACATGCTCAGCCAGTGGAATGTTACTGTGATGATGTATTACGGAATGTTGGGAGTCTGTGAAGAAAAGCCACAGTTAAGAATGGGCTGAGCAGCATGCTGGCTGCTCCTGGTGGGGCTAGTTCAGGACCTGTACTGTCTTATCTATCTCATCTACATATCTACAATAAATCATCCTGAACTACATCAACCTGTCTGGACTTGAATACTACAATTGTCAATAAGAGAAAGTGCTTCATGCACTATTGACTATACAGGTATGGTCATCTTCCTTTTAAAATCCGTCATGATCATTGTGGATTGCAGATTGCTTCTTTCAAGAACTTTCAAAACTGCCCAGATAGCTGACTTAATTCACCTTTTAAGCAATTTAAAACGACTGCCAAGCAACTCCTCACATTTGGGGTCGAAATATTGGCTTAAGCCATTGGCGCCTCAACGGGTTTTAAGGGCTTACATATTCAGATCACATGTGTTAAGGACTCCTCTGCTTGGTCGCACAATCTGCATCCCACATTACATTCACTCTCCTTTCGGCCATAACAGTAGCACCTTAGAGGGACAAGGCAGAAATGTATTCTCAAGTGTGTATTTTGAGTAGTTGGTGAGAGGCAAGCTCAAACACTCTGGAAGTGCACCCAGGGTGTAAAGGTATGAATATCAAAGGAAATTTGAAAAATAAGGGGTAATGGCTTTTAAAGTCGCTTCACTTCAAATTAAAGTGTCTAAAAGAGTGTGTCTATATTGGGACTTGTATGTTTTTATACAATAGAAACATAGCTGTAATCAAGAGAATATCGCGTATGTTAGGAATCAGGAAATGATTCATGTTCATGTCCAAGTGAAGAGATAGGGAAGGAGTTGAGATCATGTTGAGAACCTGTCGTGCCTGCCACTCCCTGTGCAGCAGCATGCATAGAAGCGAGCTACAAAAACCCTTACTTCAAACATCAGAATGCTTCGCGTTCTAGTGTTTCGGTGGATGGCTGACGTACTTCCGGTCTACGTACGGTGGGTTACGTTCGCTCCTCTGGCGTCTTTCGGCATTTCCTCTCCTCGATGCTCACCTAGCTTCAGCGGCTGCGGCGGTGGTGAACTCTTGCAACTCCAGTCCTGTGGCAACCTCCCACTGGGCTTCATTGACGGCAGCGGCGGTGAGTTCCAGTCACTTTCTTTAAATTCTGGGCTGCGGCGGTGATATTGTCTCTCATCCTGGGCTGGGGCGGTGATATTTTCTCAAATCCGGCGGCGTCACCCATCTATCACTATAACTCCGGTTTCCCTCCCATTGGAACCTGGGTCGCAGTGGTGTTTGAAGCACTCAAGTAATCTTCCCTGAAAATAATAATAAGGGGAGAAATAAAAAAAAAGACAATTTTATTTCTTATTGTTTGTGTCGCTCAAAGCAAAATATATATAACAAGGCAAAATACTTATCTGCAGAGCTGCCCTTATCTGCAGAGAAGCCTTGCTCTGTGAAGACCAGCCTCCTTTTGTTGCGTTCTATATTTACCCCTGCCAATAAGAAGGGAAAATCTTTTTTAAGACACTCTCTCTCTCCAAGAACCATCTCAAGACTGATTCAGGTATATATATTATGTATATATATTTCATTCTCTTTTACATAGTTTACATTACCTTTCCTGTTACTTGAGTCTCAGCCTTTACAACGCTATCACGCCACTTTCTCTCTTTTCCACAGAAGAAGTCAAAGAAATTCATCAACCAGTTGAGCAAGAATTAGGTGGAAGAAGGAACATTTGGAGGTAGTTTAGTAAACATACATTCTTCATTAATCTGCCTTCTCTTTTGCTTGTCAAATACTTATGTTATTCTGTCCTTTCCTTTTAGAGTATCTCTGAAACCCCTGAGTTTGTTCCCGAGATTGAGAACGCTGGTCAACACTTCCTTTTTGGTTTCTTCCCTTCTTCCCCTAGTTTAGCACTGGCACTTTGATGTAGTTGGGTGCTGTGAGCAACCGGTGGGGAGTAGGGATCTATCATCTGTTATATCGCTCCCGTGGAATCGTAAGTAATCCTGACAGCTCCTTTCTCATATGGATGAGGTGATGTGGAATGCCTCGTTTGTGCATTGTGCTATTCCAGATCCAGTGCATGTAACTCTAAAAGTATAACCTTTGAGCTTCTTCTTTTTGCTTTCCTTAATTTCCAGTATGAAGGTGTCCTAGCCCCTAGAGTCACGCTAGCCACCAGAGAGGGTGATGTCAGTCAGTCAGTCAAAATAACTTTATTCGGTTTCAGAAGAAAACCATAAAAGTACACAAGATCAACAGTACCATTTGTAATTGCGATGACCTAGTTACAAAACAGCATGAAAGACAATTTATACAATTTAATTATTAAAAAAGGAATAAAAGTAGATTTAAAAGAGTACATGCCTTAAAATTCAATCTTAGGATTTATCACACTTTAAAAGATAAAACACTTAAGATGTGCGGTGATAGATCTAACTAATCCAGTACAACTACAGCTACTAGTACCGTTTCCTAATAGCCATGGCAACTTTAATAAAATTAGAGACCCCAATGCATATATCAAGAGTGGCCAGAGAATGCAGAAAGTTAAACTATCAATTTGAGAACAAGGCCTAATATTTTTTTAAATCGGGACTAAAAATTTTCTCCTACGCTCTTTATATAAAGTGCAAAATAGCATAAAGTGCCGTGTGCTTTGGGCTACCAAATTATCACAAGGGCAGGGCACTAAGTTGTCTGCCTAACCAATTTGCTTCGGAAATGCCACTAGGAAATGCAAAGTAAGAAGACGAAATCTTGTTAGATAAAAACGTGTCTGGGTATTTGTGGAGAACGTTAAGTAAAATTGCTGCTGAGCGGGGAATAAGCAAAGGGGGCCTGCTACCTCAGGTTGAGAACGGCGAGTGTTTACCCCTGAGGAGTGCAGCTCTTTGATGATCTTTTTCGCATTCTCAATAATACTGGTAGGGTAATCAAAATAGTGTGCCAAGCCTAACTTATAAAAGCTATCCCTGACAAAGCGAAGCCAAGGGATAGTAAAAGCACCCTCGAGGTTAAGACAATCTTTTATAATCTTTCTAGAAAACGCCAGCTCTTCCGATAGCCAGATTTTAGCCCATAGGAGTAAAGGGGCAATATTTATACAATCTTCTAGAAAGTCAAGCCCCAGCTCAAAGTGGCAAAAGCTAGTGGGGGCACTGATTGGAATCATCAGTAGCCTTTTTATAAATGTATTTTCCATGATTTGCAACTGATGACTATTGTGATACCCCCATACGCCTGCTCCATATGTTGCCACAGGTACGCATTTAGCTTTATAGAGTATAACTAGCTCGGTCACCGGTTTGTGTCCCAATTTGCTGGCAAAACGAAAAAGACCCTCAACCACCCTACCTACGTTTTGCCTCCTTGTAGTAACAAGCAGATCCCAATTCAACTTGTTATTAAAAATATTTCCAAGATAATTAAAATTATTCATTTTATCAATCCTCTTGGTACCCACAGCAAAGTTTCTAGTTTTAGTCTGTTTAGGCCCACAGACCATGACATAGGATTTAGTAAAATTAACCTTTAAATCAAGTGGTAACATCAAATCAGAAAGTGCATTAAGAGATTTATGGAGGCCATTGGCTGTTAGGGCCATTAAAACAGTATCATCCGCATATGAGAGAAGCGGTCCCCGAGAACCCCCAATGCGAGGACAGTCAAGATCTTTATGTGACAAGAAGGCATCAAGTCCATCAGTGTATATTACAAAAAGAAATGGTGCTAGGATGCATCCCTGCCGTACGCCCTCTGTCGATGCGATAGGCCTTGTTTTTTCGCCATTAGCGCCACATCTGATAGTTACGGATGTAGAGGCATGAAGCCTGCGGAGAAGAGAAATTAAAGATTCCTCAGCTCCCATTTTTCCCATCAGTGCCCACAGCTTGTCCCGATTTACAGTATCAAAAGCACTGGACAAGTCCATGAAGGCCAGATGAATAGAACCCTTCCTGGCCCTCATGTACTTGCCCATAATCAGGGACAAGTTGAGGCACTGTTCAATAGTGCCCATCCCCCTCCTAAACCCATACTGTGATCTTGCAATTACCCCTGTGTCTGTTGCCCAAGATTCAAGTCGAGCAAGGACAACCCTTCCCAACATCTTCGCTGTGGCATCGATGAGGGAGATTGGTCTGTAACAGGATGGGTCACGTCTGTTACCTTTTTTAAACACAGGGACCACTAAAGCCTCCTTCCAGGATGCCAGGATAGGGCCAGTCACCACTGCTTTGAACACATTAGTTAATAATGGGGCCCACAGCTTAGAATTAGTTTTAAAAAGATCTAATGGGACTCCATCCGGGCCAGGGACTTTCATACTGATTCCTTTAGTTAGGGCTTCCTCAACCTCAGCTACTGAGATTGACGCGCTTAGGAGGAGAGCAGAGGTTAGATCTTGGGGCAAATCCTCACCTGGGGCCTCATATTGGCGGCCTTTGGGATTAAAGATGGCCACATAGTGGGCTTCCCAGACCTCCCCCAAAATCAAGGAGTCCATCCTTGTTGAATAATGGGCGATTTATAGCTTCCCAAAATCTTTTCGAATCCTTAAGGAAGCTAGCTCTTTCCAGATCATCCCAGGCTGAGCGCCTCAATTCTTCTTTCCTCTGCTTCACTATACTTTTGTATGCTTTCTGAGCAAGCTTAATTTGAGCCCATTACCGAGGGTATGCGTGCAATGCCAGCTTAAGGGTTGTATGCGCTCTTGTACATTCTTCATTGAACCATCGTATATCCGGGGGGTCCTTCACCTTAATTGATTTAGTCAGATTTCTAGCTACATCCGAACAAATCAGTTGAAATTCCTGAATGATCTCTGCTGGGGGCAGATCAAAGGCTAAGCACTTCACAATAGAGTCAAAATTAGTTGTAACGATTTTTGCCTCAAACTCAACGGGGTTTATTTTATTCCATTTGAGTGTTGCCCCTTTATTGTGATTGAAGGAAACTTTATAGCCAACAGCATTCCGCGGCTGAGCTAGTACACTAAGGGATGCTGTGAGGGGATTATGATCACTTGCGTTATTTGGATCCACCTCAAAGTCGCCAATAAGTGGTAGGAACTTTCGTGATATGAGCATAAAATCAATAGAGCTCTCCCTACCCCCACCAATAAAGGTGGGGCACTGTATTGATGAGTTGCAAGCTAAATCATTATTAAAGCATAGATCATTCTCCACGATAATTGAGTTTAGAGCCTCTCCCTGGGGAGTATGATTAAAATGCGCCAGGGGCTGCCCCTCAATGTTTAAGATCCCACAAGCATGGCCAGACCTGTAGGGGCAGGTTGAGTAATTAAAATCTCCTACCCAAAGAGTACATAGGGGTTGCCATTTCTCTGAAATGTTGTTAATTGCTGTCTGCAATGCCTCAATAACCTGGGAGGTGTTGTGATTAAAAATATTGTAATACCAGTTCACTACTAGTAATTTAACTTGTAGCAAATTAGAAATCACAACTAATTGAAACCATGGTGTAGAACCAACAACAGTAACTTTTATAGCCTCGTATTTTACTGAAATTAGCATTGCTAACCCTCCTTTGGCCCTGCCTGAGGACGAGGGGGTTGCATTTACTGTATAAGAACAATAGCCATTCAGAACAATGTCCTTCGTGTACCATGTCTCCTGAAGGCAAATAATATCAAAACCTTAGATATAAGTTGACCAGGCCTCATCATTCAATTTAGAGCTGATGCCTGCTATGTTCCATGATATAAATTTAAGAAAAGACGTTTGATGGCCATGCTTTTCCAAGCCCATAACCTCATTATTAATGGCTTGCTTAACTATAAGTGGGAGGGCCTAAGACCTCCCTCATCTTAATATCACTTATAATTATATTGTGGAGTGGGGAACAATTTTCGCAAATTTCCTGGTCCATCTCGCTAGTAATTATTTTAGAGGCATGAATTTCAGTATAATCAGCAATATCCTTATTGAAGAGTGCGTCAGTGTATGCACCCGTCCCTTGAGTACTAAAAGGCAATCCTACTCTCACTGAAACAGCTGGTGGGCTAAAACACTCAGTCAATCAATCTCTAACAGCCCAGAAAGGACATCAAAGTGGTTATGGTGACTGAAAGAAGGGGGCTGTGTGAACCGATTTAGACCAGAGCCCACCCTTGAGGTCTGTTTTCTCACCAAATGATCAGATTGCTGAGGGTAGAAAAATCCCAGCGGGTACACCTCTAAAGGATCTCCGTATGAGCTTTGAAAATGCATTAGAGCAAAATGGACACACCATGCGTTGTTAAAATTAAGCACAAAGCAGTCCCCACCCCCATATTTAGTACTGTAACCCAACCAACTCACTCGCCTGGCCATGATAATATTATCCGACCATTTTATCATCGATGAAATTTTCTTAGAACACCAGTGGGCTGATTTATTAATAAGGCTTTGACAAGTTTCTTCCTGACCATCTGCCAGACAGGCGACCCCCTTCAAAATCAGAGTATATGGTGTGCATTCAGGTGGCAAATTCAACACGCTTTTAGTGCCCCTCCCACCCCTATGATCTCGACCTGACCCCTTTATGGTTGCGAGACCTTGTGGCAGACCAGCCCTGTTATTTGTGGGTACCCTAGATTGATTAGTGTCCCCCTGCCCCACTCTCATAATGTTCCTAACGGTGTTCCTAGCCAAAGAGGAATCTTGGGTTGCTGATACTACAGTATTAATACCAACATTATTAGGCGATGGATCTATGGGAGGAACCTGGTTGATTGCCCAAGATGTAATACTTGTGGAAACCAATTGACTTGGCGGGGCACTAGAGGTGATGGTAATTACATCAGCGTTTCTAGGGCAAACAATATTATCAGTCTTATTGATGGTTTCCGGGACATTGCCTAAGCCTATTAGGACTCGGGCGAGCTGTTGTTCAATACTAGTGAGTCTAGCAAAAATGGGTGTCAAAGCCTCTTGTACAATTCTACCAAATATGTCTATGTTGTTATCAACATTATTATCCGAGTCACTTAATACTTTAGCTCTCCCTCCTCCCGACCCGGTCCTTGAGGGGTTGCCCGCTAAGTGAGTTTTCTTCGTTCTTTTGCCCCTTGGTGAATGGCCCCTTGGTTTACAATCAGTTCCTGCATCTGTACGTTTTCTTTTCCCTCCTTTTGCAGCTTGAGTTAAAGAGGGTTTCTCCACAGGACCGGTGGACGGGTCAGTTCCTTCGTTGGGGGCATGTATAACACACTTACTTGAAATAATTACAGTAGGTGATAGAGGAGGTTGCGGTCTCTGCTCAACAGCATGTTCAGTGGTGGTGATTTGACAGTCAGTTAGGGCAGATGGAGTTGAGCAGGGGGCTAACGACAGTCTGCGTTCAGCTATCTCAATCTCCTTCGAGATCACCCCTACCACTTTTTGTAAATAGCCATCCAATGTTGTGTCTGTTGTTTTTGACGTAGGGGTAGGCTTACGTTTTCCCATTATACAAATTACTGATTAAAAAAATAATAATAATAACGAAGAAAAATAAATATAAAATTGTAAAATAGTTTACCTTAACGCAACCTTCCCTCAATTATGTCCTATGCCGGTAAAAATTCCAAGGGCTAAATGCGGACAAAAATGCTGGAGAACCAAGAGGGTGGGTCCAGTCCAGCCTCCTCCGGGCTCTGACGGGCGCAGACGGGCCTGCCCTTGGCCCCGGCTTGGCCCGGGGAGCCCGCGAGGAATTTTAAAGCGCCTCCGGGCACAAGAGATTGACGTCGGCGGCCGCTTGGGAGGCTGGGACTGGTGGTCCTGGTCCCCCTCTCCCCCTCTGGTGTCAACAGGCAGCAGCAACAAGACGGGCATCCTGCACTGCGGGAGCCCGCAAGGAATTTTAAAGCGTCTCCGGGCGCAAGAGATTGACGTCGGTGGCAGTGGCCGCTTGGGAGACTGGGACTGGTGGTCCTAGTCCCCCTCCCCCTCTCTGGTGTCAACAGGCGGCAGGCAGCAGCAACAAGACGGGCGTCCCGCACTGCGGGAGCCCGCGAGGAATTTTAAAGCGCCTCCGGGCGCAAGAGATTGACGTCGGCGGCAGCGGCCGCTTGGGAGGCTGGGACTGGTGGTCCTGGTCCCCCTCTCCCCCTCTGGTGTCAATAGGCGGCAGGCAGCAGCAACAAGACGGTGATGTGTTTTTAAATGTTGGGTGACATTTTAGTTCATATAACTTGGTGCACTATGCAGCATGTCTTAATGATGCAGGCTTGTAGACAGAGATGGTGCAGTTCTGTCAGGATGGTGGGGGCGTGGTTATAATTATTTAGACATTCAGTGAGTCTCGCTGTTGTGTGCAATATGTTCATTACTGGTACAAAGTGGGAGTTGGTTTTGCCTGCTAGCGCAGCTTTGCAACCACCGTGGTGGTATATGTATAAGGCTTACAAAACTCTGCTTTAAATGCTTGCTTTATTTAGTTCATATCTTTACAACAGCCCTGTCAATTACCACACATCAGGGGTTAGACTAAAGCATTTTAGTGCTGGTGTCCGCGTTACTCCACTAAAATAGTTAGTCACGCATATTACGGTTTCTATAAAGTACAACAAGACACTGCAGGATATAATTAAACAAAAGCAGCCAGCGCACGTAGACTTGCTCTGTGCTCCTTCCCCAGGTTAATTTTGAGCTCAGCCGGGTGAGGAGGTAACTCCTTTCTATAGTGGCTTAGTTGTCACTGTTATTTTGTAATTTGTTTCTGCAGCACTGTCAAAAACAAAATGCTAGGTCCGGCCTCTTTAGTCCACGTGCATTAGGCGTTGACTCCCCTTTGGCAATGAAGCACTAAGCAGGGCCGAGGTCAGCAAGTGCCCCCACAGTCCACCCGTGGAGGCCGTCCTGCTGCAAGGTGTTCTTCTGACCGGGTAGAGTCGCGTCGACACAAGTGCCGGCCACTGTGGCCGTGGAGTTCTTGGGCAGCAGTGAATCACGTTGACACAAGGGTCGGTCCTCACTACTGCGGTTCTGGTACCAGCAGATGCCGGGGACTAGAGCCTCTAGTCTGAAGGGAGTTTCTTGGCACTTTGGTGAACGTTGAAAGGTCTCCAGGGTTTCTTGGAGGCCTTGCAAAGTTTCTGGAAGAACAGCAGGTCCAGTGTTCAAACCGGTTTGAAGTGGTGGGGTTCTTGCCAGGTTCTGTCTGCAGCAGTTCAGGTTCTGGTCTGGCAGCAGTCATCTTACGTTTTCTTCCTTGGTCCATCAAAGTCTAGGGGAGCCATCAAAATACTAAATTTAGGAGGTGTTTGAGAGGAGTAGCAGGTGGGGCCAATGGGCACCTACCTGGGGTGACTACACCCTCTAATATGCTACCCTCCTGTGGGAGGGAACATAGACCTAGCCCTTATTGGAGGGGTCCCCCGTCTTCAAGATGGCGGGACTGAGAGTTGAGTTTCACCTTGGTTCCCCCACCTTAGGAGTGAGGTTGGAAGAGGTGGGCACACCTTCTATCTTTTTGAATTTTCCCACTGGTTTTTCAACCCAAAGTGGGGGTGTAAACCAGGAGCTGCCATCTGCTGCTAGCAGCAAAGGCTGGGTGGTCACATCACAAAGGCGGCAGACCTTTGAAGCTTTCCTCTTTGAGCACTGGTCCATCCTGGGGGAGAAGGCGTGACACCTCTGCCCAGGATGTGCATTGTTTCTGGTCCCAGAGAGCAGGGTCTCTCTACCCAGGGGTCAAGAAACATGTCTAGTGGTGGCTGGATGCCTACAGCTGGTCAGAGACCACACCAGGGCTGGTAGGGATTTAGGGGGCACCTCTGACGTACCCTCTGTGTAAATGGTACAATAAAGAGTAGTTTGGTACCTGTATTCAGTGGAGCCATCATGGTGCAGTGGAGCTCGAGTTGTCAAGTTACCAGCCCATGTACTCTCTATAGCTTCCCTGGCACTTACAATATCAGGAAAATGGGCCCCAATATTGTAGGGGCAATCTGCTCAATGCCGATATTCCCTCACCTGTGGTATAGAGCACCCTACATAAGGGCTGTGAGCCCTGCCAGAGGGTTGACTTATCTATGCCTACAGGCAGTGCTGGTTGGCATGGCACTCAGGCAGGGTGCCATGTCGACTTTGTCATTTTCTCCCTTGTTGGGGCATGCAGCTGCAAGGCAGTGGCATGGTCCCAGTGAGGGGGGTTTCAGGGGACCCTCTTCAGCTCCCAGGCCCTAGGTACCCAGGGTACCATTTACTGGGGACTTACAGGGAGTAGGAGTACCAATCGGGGTTTGTTTCTGGGAAGGAGCACTGGCACAGGGGGCCTGGTTGGCAGGAACCATGTGCACTACATTCGAAACCACATCAAAACCAGGCAAAAAGTGGGGGGCTAACCATGCCAAAGAGGCACTTTCTCGCAGGTGGTGCAAGCTGCTGTGGCCTCCTGGTCAGGGCCCCTGCACTTATTATTTTACAAATTAGGCACTGATTCCACTGTAAAAGTGCCAAGTGCCAAGACGAATTAAACAACTGGAAGAACCTTGGATTATTCAAATGACTTGTTAGGTGCCTCTCAGGTACAGAAATTGAATTCTTCAAGAGTCCAAGCAGCTTTCTCCAAAAAACATAGTCAAAAGGGTATGTTAATTCTACCAGAATGTGGGCACGCTCAGATCTTGATGTGGCTGCCCGCCAACACTGCAGCTCCCTCTCATGAATGTAGCTGGTCAGTTTGTTTTAAGTAAGTTGAAAAGAAATGTTGAATGAGCAGTTAACTTTACTGATTGATACCTGCTCAAGCCTGCAAACTGACGAAAAATGGGGAAATGTGCAGCCTAACTAAATTGTTCCACAAAAGAAGAAAGGAAACTAAACTCCTGCTTCATAACTTACAAACATTTAAAAAAACATATCTTACTAAACTCTGCACAAATAAATATTATTAGCCATTGTAATGCCTCAATTACTTACTGCTAATTGCATAGCATAAAGTCCTACTCCCTTGCTTCCATTCATGACAAATTGAGGCAGCCTTGCCTCTACAGACACCGCACCCCTTCTTAATTTAACTATAAGCACCTCTTCATACCACAACTCCTCCTGTTTAGTAGATGATCGCAACCTCAAAGAGACTCAGTTATCTTTACTGTCAAGGGATGGCGGGAGGGATGTATGAATTGAAGTCAGGGAGTAGGACTCAGAGAAATGCAATTACCTGGTAAGTAAGTGAGGCATTACCCCCTCTTCCCTCCCTCACTTAATTCATGACAAATTGAGACGTAGCAAGAAAAAACACACAGACAGTCAACTGAGGATACAATCAGTCCCCACACTCTGTTTATATATGCAGCATATAAAATAACAACATACTATTACTACATAGCACAAAGCACCTTAGTTCCCAATAACTCCTCCAACACCACCCCTTGAGAATTCCTGTAATAGTTAATGCAGGTGGATGGAGAAAACCATGTTGCTGCTTGGCAGATCCCCAAAATGTAGGCCTTTTGAAGCTCAGCCATTGAAGAAGACATATCAGGTGGACTTCCCCTGGAAATGAAAACTGATTTACTACGTCATATGCAAGAAAGGTCAGGGTCCTCACCCAATGACTTAGAGAAGCAGTAGAAGGCTTTTATCCTTTCTTTTCACTATGAAAATTGACAAAAAGAGAAGCTGAAATTTTAAAGAAAGGAACCCTTTGCATAGTTATTAGAAAAACCCTCCAAACAACAAGGAAATGTAATGTCTGTTCCTCCTCCAAAGTAGGGATAGGGAATAATTCTGGTAAAATCACCTCCTGATCTTTGTGAAAGGATGAGTTGGCCTTCAGACTAAAAGAAGGTAACACTCTCAACACTATCCTTTCTTTAAAGATCTTTCAGTAAGGGAATTTACATGAGAGGACTCCAAGATCACCCAATCTCCTTGCTGATAAAATGGTGACTACAAGAACACCTTCAAAGTCAGAAGCCTTACATCCACTTACTCTAATGGCTCAAAGGAAGGACCCACCAAAGCACCTAAAACCAATTCCAAATTGCAAGATGTGAATTGTTTAGGAAGATCTGGATTTATATTATCAATCCCTTGAAATGGTGAGGAACTAAACCTTTGTCATCCCTCAAATTACCTCAAGAACTTCTAGACACTTTGATGGTGGTACATTGAACCCCAATTGAAGCTACCTTCTTACCTATGGATGCACTATCTTTCAGAAACTGTAGAATCTGAAACAAACCAGCCTCTGTTGGGTCTAAATCCTTTTGCTTGCACCAAACCGAAAAGGGTCTCCAAAGTTTAACATAGGACCTAAGTGTAGCAGGCCTTCTAGATGCCTATAAAGTTGCTGCTAGCTCATCTAACAAACTTCTCTGCCTCATTACCCCTCCTTTCAATCTCAAAGCAGTCAAGTGAAGGTTCCACAACACCTGCAGATTCACAATTGGAATCAAAAGGGTACAGGACTAAAGGGATTTTCCACTCTTCTGACTTCCTTAGACTTACCAACAATGGGTACCAATTCGAGCGGGGATAGGCAGGAACTATCAAAATCACTCGAGTCCAGACTGTGCTGAGTCTTACCAGAAAAGCGCAAATCAGAGAAAATAGGGAAAATGTATGGAAAAGGCCTGAATGCCACCTGCACAGCAGAGAGTCTGCCTCCCAAAACCCTGCTTCCTGTGTCCTGGAACACAATTTCTGGATGTTTGCATTGTCTGCTGTAATAAATAGATCCTTCACATTTCTGAACCAACTGATTGAAGATTTGAGGATGGAGAGAAAAAAGGGTCAATGAAGGAATCTCTTGACGCAAAGTGCCTATTACAGAGTTGTTGATCTCCTGGATGTGAATTGCTATCAACAACAGTGCTATCTTATGTGCCTAGCAGAATAGATATGAGATTTGATTTTAAAACTCAACTACCTGGTAGACAAACCATGCCCAGGCCTGTTTGAAATCTTGCTCCTATAAAAATTAGATCTTGAGTGGGCAACAATTTTTTTCCCAGTTGATTAGGAAGCCATGGTCTTGTAAGACTGTGAGAACTCTGTTTGTGTGACAAGGGACGAGATACTTTGATGATCTGTGAACCAATCGGTGGTCCTGTAATCTACTGTTCAGTTCATTTTGAAGTGGTTAATTATCAAAATCTGGATCACATTTCGCAGTCAATTTTCAGTTCAGGTGACAGTTTTACCTGAGATGTTGGGTTATTTTTAGGATTAAATGTGAGCATGTGGACCACAGCTGCACAGAAGAGTAGACTCACTAATGGGTGCAATGATTCAGCCAGGCAAACCCACCTCCTTCTCTTTGCCCAGGGCTCAATACGCAGGGGCTGTGAGATGCTTCATCTCACAGTGCTTAAACATTGAAACACTTGGGGATGCTACAAGATCTTTGAGAAGTCTTGGGTCAACTCTGGTTACTCAACCGTAAGCAATCTGTTCTTCTCTTTCACTTCTTTCCAGATGCAATAGGTGGACTTCTCCTTCCTCATGCAGTCAGCTCTTCTTAGGTCAGACAAGCTTTGCCCCCTTGTCACTAGGTCACGCAGGCTCCCAGATCACAGGCAGACTCACAACTTTTCTACCAAAATACTCAGAGTTGAAGATATGACTTTTAACCTCTGGGAGACTGACTTTCTGACAAACACCAGCCTTATATGCTAACAGTTCTTTGAGTACTCTGTGGAGCTCTCCCTTTTTCTGGTGTTGAAGAATCTGGAACTGGAACAAAGAGTTGAACCCGGTTCCCCAGCTTCAAGGTCAACCACTCTAGCCTTTAGGCCATATTCCTTCCCTCTAACAACAGAATCTGCTGTCTCACTGTCTTTCCCACACTGTTAACCAAAAAGGCAGTCCTTAGCAATCCCCTTTTGAAAAGGTTACCCTATAATTTCCTTACTTATTTCAAGGAGTGAGTGTGGACTTCTGGTGACGTCACACGCTGTTCGAGAGTGCAGCGAAGCGAAGCTAGATTGTCCCACCTTTGCGGTTTCTGGCTCGCGACCTCAATTTTCCACGGAATGCAGCCACTGCCGTTGGTTGGAGGTGCCGCGACTTTGCGCTCTCTATCTCCCTCCCTCTGCTGAGATCCAACTCAGGGGGAAAGCGAGTGCGAGCGAGCGTGCATGCGAGTGCGGCTGCCGACAGTCGGGGGCTGCTAAGAGAGCGCCCCAGGCATTCCGTGGAGGCGGCTCAGTTAGCTCAGGGTGCAGCCTGCAAAGGTGCCTGGTGGCCCCCACTCACTGCCAGGAAAACAGCACGGCCAAACACTGCCTGGACTCCTTCAACCAAGACCGGACCCACTCACCCCCACCAGTTATACCGCCAGCCATACCACCACACCGCAGCCATCCACGGGGGAATACAGACACAGGAGTCGGAGGAGTTGGAGGCTGGAGGTAGGAGGGAGAAGGATAGGCCCGTGGAGCCGAGAGCAAGTTGCGGAGGGGGGCTGCAGATCTTCTATAGGGGGGAAATTGATGACTGTCGGCTGTTGATGAACAAAGTACCTTTCCAGGGCACAACAGCGATATGCTTCGTGAGATGCGTTGATGGGGGTCCCGCAAGTCGAGGATGTATCGATTTTCTCTATGCTCTGATGGCGATGCATAAGTTCCCTAGATCGTTGACAGAGTCGAGAAGCGTCGAGCGAGTCTACAGATCTCCATGCAGTCGTGGGTGATGCGTTGATCTCTCCAAGATACAGAGGTGGCAATACACTCTCCGATGTGTCGATCTCCGGAGGTGATTTTTCTCCCGCAACCAGGTCGATGGGCCGGCTCCGCTACACACAGATAGGAGATGCATTGAAGTCCATTTTGCAAGTATCTGGGTCACTTCCAGTGAGCCATGCACAGGAGCAGGGGTAGAGACTTTGACATCCCTGAGTCTCATAAAACAAGAGGCAAGCCAGTAGGCCCTTGGAGCACACTTGGAGTGAAGGCAGAGTCCAGCTCTTCTTCAGCAACGTAAGAGAGCAGCAGGGAGCTGGGCAACAAGCGGAAAAGCAGGCCTTCCAGATCAGCGGTCAAGTTGAGTCCTTTAAGCAGCACAGCAGTTCTTCTGGCAGAACTTCAGTTACAAGTTAAGTAGTGTCTGATTTTAGGGGGTCAGAGATCCAGTACTTATACGCAAAAGTGCCTTTGATGTAGGGGTGACTTCAAAGCAGATCCTTGAAGTGCACAGGTCCTCCTTTCAATCCAGCCTTGTCTGCCAGACTATCGATGGGGGGTAAATCAGCCCTTTGTGTGGGGACAGGACACTGCCTATTTCAGTGAAGGGCTATCTCCTCCCTTCCATCCTGTCCAGGCAGGGCCATCAGAATGCAGATGTATATAGATGGGTACTCAAACACAACTATCCTTCTTGTGTTTGTGGCTTTCTAGAGGGAATGCGCAAAGTATACCTGCCACCCACCCCATACGTACATTGGAGACAGGCTGCAAAACACACAGAGCAGTAAGTTCTGAGAAATGTCCACTTTCCAAAAGTGGCATTTCTAAAACAGTAATGTCAAATTCAACTTCACCAGTAAGGAGAATTTATCCTTACCATTCCAAAGACATAACACATGAAGCAACTACTCCTTTATGATCAGGAATTACCACTTAAAAGTGTATAAGGAATTTCCAAATGCTAACCTATAGGAGGAGTAGACCTCACAGTAGTGAAAAACGAATTTAGCTGTTAGTCACTACCAGGATATGCAAAAGATAAAAGTACATGTCCTACCATTTACTCACAGAGCACCCTGACCTAGGGCTACCTAGGGCCTGCCTTAGGGGTTACTTATATGTAGTAAAAGGGGAGTTTAAGGCTTGGCAAGTAGTTTTGAATGCCAAGTCAAAGTGGTAGTAAATTGCACACACAGACCCTGCAATGGCAGGCCTGAGACAGGTTTGAAGGCTTACTTGTGCGGGTGGCACAATCAGTGCTGCAGGCCCACTAGTAACATTTAATTTACAGGTCCTGGGTATATGGTATACCACTTTACAAGGGACTTACAAGCAATTTAAATATGCCAATCATGTATACATAAATTACACACATGTTTAGGGAAGAAGCACATGCACGTTAGCACTGGAGCAGTGGTAAAGTGCTCAGAGTTCTAAGGCCAACAAGAAAATTCAGCAAAACATAGAAGTCAATAGAAAAATGTTTGGGGGAAGACTACCCTAAGGTTGACAGATTTAACACGTCCATTGTCAGGGAAGACTATATCACAACCTCTTGATTGTGCCATATTGTAGGACCTGGCCCTTTCTGCAGGGTTATCGTCAAACTTTTTGCCTTCCTTTTTGTTAGCTTTAGAACTCAGGGCACCTTACCACAGCTAATCAGTGCTAAAGTGCATGTGCACTCTCCTCTAAACAAGGTAAGATTGGTGTACAACTGTTTGGCATATTTAATGTACATATAAGTCTCTTGTAAATTGCAGTAGCGGCCCGTGGAGGGAGTTCCGTGAGGCGGTGAGGCGGGGCGGGGGAGGGGCAGCGTGGGGGGTAGTAAACACCGGAATAGGGATGAACGGAGGTAAGTAAACAATTAAATAAATAAAACGAATTTCGTTGCGCGCGCTGCATCGCATTTTGCGATGCAGTGCATGCAACGAAATTCGTTGACACCCCCAAAACGAGTTCACTTTTGGATCCTGAGGCGACTCTTCAGCCAAGAGGAGCAAAGCCGGCAGGAGGGACTGTCACTTTGTCATTTGCTTTGCTGTGTTGGCCTGCTGATTGCTGTGCTGCCAGGAGGGACTGCCACTTTGCACTGAGCTTTATTGTGTTGGCCTGCTGCCTGCTGCTTCTGCAGTGTGGGAGGAAAGGTCCTGCCCTCTACATCCAATTACCCCAGGAACTCCAAGGGCTTACCAAGCTTGCATCCTGTAATCCTAATCCTGACCCTGATATACCTCTGAAAAAAAACTTGTTGTCCAGAGATTTTCATTTTTGATTTGTGTTTTTGGATCATCAGAGAAGTAATCTAGCTTGGGTAGACATTGCTGATTCGGGACAAATTTTTCTGGACAACATTTTTAAAAATGGCAGATGTGTTCCAGTGATGATGTAATATTTCAGGAACCATGAGACCTATATACTTCATTTTGGTATCAAAGCATAGATTTTGGGGGTCAAGTAGTTTTATAGAGACAGAAATTAACTCCTTGGAACAACCATTCTATCATTTTCCAAAATGGTGGCTATAATAGAGGAAGAAGAGACATATATAGAATGAAACAAACAATAATCCTTTTATGTATTCACCAAACAATGTTTATGATCTAAATATGAAAACAATAATGTTTATCACTCCAGTTTTAGACACATTCTCATAGTTCACTTTGTTCCTTTTTTTCGACAATCACTCATAGTACATTTGCAGAATGTTGAATATTTGAGAAGAGCATATCTACAGAGACATCTCTTTGTAGCACAGATTGTACAAGTACATGTACGTGTAAGTTCTGTGGGTAGAGGCTTTAGAAATTTCATAGGTTTTAGCACCTCATCAATATCTTCCCAATCAAATTAACACAGATCTTTCTCTACATATGCATGATCCAAAACATTTACACATCTTCTGATCAAGTAGAATGCTCTTTTAATGTGTCTATGCAAAGAATATGACATCGGTGGAAGGTCACTTAGTGGGACTGATCTCTTGAACTCACTGTACTGAAGATCGTCAAATTTGTGACAGTCAGAACTTGTTTTCCATACACACACAAGGTATTTTTCTATGTCTTTATAGTCAAAAAAATTTCAGTCTCAGCAAATCCTTTTAGAAACTTCACAGTTGCAGAAGTTAAACCTCCAAGCTTTGTTACAATGTTGCTCATAGTGTCATCACCTCTATGTCTACAAAATCAAAATTATCAAGAGCGGCAATTGTAAACCCTTTCCCGGTAAAGTGACTTGGAAGTGGCGTGCTGTCGGATTCACAAGATTATACAGCATGAGCTGCTAACAAGTTCCTGCTTCATAACAGTTTGGCTTTGCTGATATTAAACAATGATGTAAAAAATGTTAAAACAACATCAGGCATTCTTGTTGACTCCCATGATTTGTGGAGCACTGGGGCATCACAAATTTGTCATTAAGTCCAAAATCTAAATCTTTCAGGACATTTCTCAAAATAATTCATGCTGATTTTACTGCATCCTGTGATCTTATTTGGGCAGCAAGAACTTCATCAGCTGAAAAAACCATAAGTGGCTCATTCTTTTTGTTAGACTGGCAAAAACAAATTCTGTGATTGCTCATTCTCACCAGAACAATCTTAATTCATTATTATGGATCAATACAGTTTCATCAATTTTGTCCATTATTTCTCTGATCTCACTAGGAGTGAACCCATAGCCAGCACTCAAGAGTGGCTTTAAAACTTCATTTGCTTTTCAACGAGTGCTAACTTAACTGATTGCTGGTGGTTACATTGCTGCTGGGAGCTCATTGTATATTCATATTTTTGAATGTATGCACACATGCAGTTTGGGTGGACATACAAATCTGCTGCCCATACATTCACCTCACTGTTTAGATCAGCTACTCAGCTGAAAACTTCATCTTGGAAGACTCTAGCTGCAGATAAAAATGTTTGTCCTTTGAGACTCACATACTCTGTACTTTGTTCTGTTGTCAATCCCTTTGGCCCTTGTTCTGGCTAAACCACAGAGAACACATTGATGATCCTCTGCTTTCTGATCAGTTGTTGGAGGTGGATGAGGGGTAGCCATCAATCTTCTAAGTGGATGGGCATTGGGTTTGGTTGCTGTCGCTTTCTCAGAAACTCGGATTCTTGTTGTGATTCACTGGTTTCTTCTATTTTTTTACACATTTTTTCCAGGCTTTTTTCTTTTGTATATGACTTGTTGTTATAATGATGAAATATTTTATCCTCTTCATCCATCATCTTCAATCTTTGATGAACTACTTCTTGACGTATTTCTGCAGCATCTTGAATTCTCTTCTGTCCAGCCGCAGTTGATGCTAGCTATTCTTTCAGATTAGTTTGGCATATTACACATTTTTCTTTGTTGAAGGAGTCCTCAGATTTTGTAGTTAG
The DNA here is from genome assembly GCA_963921515.1 of Calotriton arnoldi. Classification (NCBI taxonomy): domain Eukaryota; kingdom Metazoa; phylum Chordata; class Amphibia; order Caudata; family Salamandridae; genus Calotriton; species Calotriton arnoldi. The sequence continues at coordinate 206,475 of CAWUFW010015889.1, read as the reverse complement.
CAACACTCTGTCAGGAGGTAAAGATCCTCTGCTACCACCTCCTTCACTCAATTTTACGAATTTGAATCAACGGAATATCTGAAACAAAAACAATATTAAAATAAATTACCAAGATGATGGCTAAAACACAACATTATAGAGCCGTCATTTTGGAAAATGGCGGAAGAGTTGCTCTGAGGAGTTATATTCTGTCTCTATAAGGCTACTTGAACCTCAAAGCAAGCACAAGGAGATGATAGACGGAGCGCTGAAACTTTTCAGACACTCACCCCCAGTCACAGATCTGGGTTGAATCCATCATCGTTCTTTAGCTCACTTCGCCACCCCAGTTCAGACACAGCTATATGCAAATCAGTCTTGACCCTGTGCCTCATGGGAACAGTCCAGCCCAAACTGCTAAGCCAGGTCTTCCCTGGAACGGAAGCAAGTATCCTGGGACCGGTTTTGGGGTAACACCCCTCATTAGCCAGGTTAGCTTTAACCCAGTGGCAAAGTGAGCTACCTGAACCTCAATACCTATGTTTTGACACCAAAATGATGTATATAGATCTAATGGTTTCTGAAATATTACATCATCACTGCAACACATCTGCCTTTTTCAAAAATGTCATCCAGAAAAATCCTGCCCGGGGGGCGTCGCTTGACGCCAAAGAAGATGGCCGCTCGCTAGGGGAGCTCCGCAGCGGCTCGACGGGAGTGGCGGCTTTTCTGGCAGACCTGCGCCGCGTTACTGCCCCTAAATGGAATCCTCTATCCCGCAGCTTTCCAAACTTTTCATGTTGGTGACACACTTTTTTGAGATGCATCATTTTTGGACACAGTAAGGCAGTGTAGTTCGAACCACTTAAGGGGGTTCGGGGGGTTCTCCCCCCGGAAGCAAATTTTGAAATAAAAGTGGGCAAATGGTGCATTTTCAAGCAAATTTGAGACCATGAGGTTGAACACAGGCCCCTGCAGCGGATGCCTTCGTCCACTGAGCCACCAGACCCGGCATACACACATCTTTCTCTCTCTCTCTCTCTCTGTCTCCCTCCCTCTCTCTATCTCTCCCTCCCTCTGTCTGTCTCCCTCTCTCTCTCTCTCTCTCCCTCCCTCTATCTATCTCTCTCTCTCTCCCTCTCTCCCTGTCTCCCTCTGTCTCCCTCTCTCTGTCTGTCTCCCTCCCTCTCTCTGTCTGTCTCCCTCTCTCTCTAACTGTCTCCCTCTTTCTGTCTCCCTCCCTCTCCCTCCCTCTGTCTCCCTCTCTCTCTCTCCCTCTGTCTCCCTCCCTCTCTCTCCCTCTGTCTCCCTCCCTCTGTCTCCCTCTGTCTGTCTACCTCCCTCTGTCTCGCTCCCTCTGTCGCCCTCCTCCCTCTGTCTGTCTCCCTCTGTCTCCCTCTCTGTCTCCCTCTCTGTCTCCCTCTCTGTCTGTCTCTCTGTCTGTCTCCCTCTCTGTCTGTCTCCCTCTCTGTCTGTCTCCCTCTGTCTGTCTCCCTCTGTCTGTCTCCCTCTGTCTGTCTCTCTCTCCCTCCCTCTGTTTCCCTCCCTCTGTCTCCCTCCCTCTGTCTCCCTCCCTCTCCCTCTGTCTCTCTCCCTGTGTCTCCCTCCCTCTGTCTCCCTCCCTCTGTCTCCCTCTCTCTGTCTCCCTCTCTGTCTCCCTCTCTCTCCTCCCTCTCTCTGTCTCCCTTTGTCTGTCTCCCTCTGTCTGTCTCCCTCTGTCCGTCTCCCTCTGTCCGTCTCCCTCTGTCCGTCTCCCTCCCTCTTGTCTGTCTCCCTCTTGTCTGTCTCCCTCTTGTCTGTCTCCCTCTTGTCTGTCTCCCTATGTCTCCCTCCCTCTGTCTCCCTCTCTCTGTCTCCCTCTCTCTGTCTCCCTCTGTCTGTCTTCCTCTCTCTCCTCCCTCTGTCTCCCTCCCTCTCTCTCTCTCCCTCTGTCTCCCTCCGTCTGTCTCCCTCTGTCTCCCTCCCTCTGTCTCCCTCTCTCTCTGTCTCTCTCCCTCTCTGTCTCTCTCCCTCTCTGTCTCCCTCTCTCTCTGTCTCCCTCTCTCTCTGTCTCCCTCTCCCTCTCTCTCTCTCTCGCCCTCTGTCTCTCTCTGTCTCCCTCTCTCTCTGTCTCCCTCTCTCTCTGTCTCCCTCCCTCTCTGTCTCCCTCCCTTTGTCTCTCTCTCTCCCTCTGTCTCCCTCTGTCTCTCTCCCTCTGTCTCCCTCCCTCTGTCTCCCTCCCTCTGTCTCCCTGTCTGTCTCCCTCTTGTCTGTCTCCCTCTTGTCTGTCTCCCTCTTGTCTGTCTCCCTCTGTCTCCCTCTCTCTCTCTCTCTCCCTCTGTCTCCCTCTGTCTGTCTCCCTTTGTCTGTCTCCCTCTGTCTCCCTCCCTCTGACTCTCTCTCTCCCTCTGTCTCCCTCTCTCTCTCTCCCTCTGTCTCCCTCTGTCTCTCTCTGTCTCCCTCTGTCTCCCTCTCTCTGTGTCTCCCTCTCCCTCTCTCTCTGTCTCCCTCTCTCTGTCTCCCTCCCTCTGTCTCCCTCTCCCTCTGTCTCCCTCTCCCTCTGTCTCCCTCCCTCTCCCTCTCTCTCTCCCTCCCTGTCTCTCTCTGTCTCCCTCCCTCTGTCTCCCTCCCTCTGTCTCCCTCCCTCTGTCTCTCTCTCTCCCTCTGACTCCCTCTCGCTCTCCCTCTGTCTCCCTCCCTCTGTCTGTCTCCCTCTTGTCTGTCTCCCTCTTGTCTGTCTCCCTCTGTCTCCCTCCCTCTGTCTCCCTCCCTCTGTCTCCCTCCCTCTGTCTCCCTCTGTCTGTCTCCCTCCCTCTGTCTCCCTCCCTCTGTCTCCCTCCCTCTGTCTCCCTCTCTCTCTCTCCCTCTGTCTCTCTCCCTCTGTCTTCCTCTCTCTCTCTCCCTCTGTCTCCCTCTCTGTCTCCCTCTCTCTGTCTCCCTCTCTCTGTCTCCCTCTCTCTGTCTCCCTCTGTCTCCCTCTCCCTCTCTCTCTCTCTCTGTCTCCCTCTCTCTCTGTCTCCCTCCCTCTCTCCCTCCCTCTGTCTCCCTCCCTCTGTCTCCCTCCCTCTCTGTCTCCATCTCTCTCTGTCTCCCTCCCTCTGTCTCCCTCCCTCTGTCTCCCTCTGTCTTCCTCCATCTGTCTCCCTCTGTCTTCCTCCCTCTGTCTGTCACCCTCTGTCACCTCACCCCAGCTTCCCCGGCGCACACACAGCCGCACCCGAGTACTTCGCAGGTCTTTAAAAGACCATTTACTGGGAGACGTTATGCAATAGATGAGGCATAGTGAGAACAAAGCTTTCAAAGGAATGCCTCTTAATTAGCAGCAGTTATGTGCCAAGTGCCCGTTAATACCGGTGTCATCCCGCGACACACCCACCATTTGCAGGCGACACAGTACTGTGTCGGGACACACAGTTTGGAAAGCTCTGCTCTATCCCATAAAGGATTCTGAATGCCTGCCTGTCATTTCTTCATCACGGGTGAGCGTCTTTGCACCTAAGCTGTGGCGGGAGCATTTCTCTCACGAGTCTCGCGCCCGCCATTTTGTGTGCCTGTTTTCCTCCAGAACTAGCCCACATTTTATTCACAATAGAAACGGGAGCACTTATGGACGGACAATGTGTGAACACATTTTAATGTCCAAACCCTCCTTTTTGTTTTTGTTAATGGGCAACATTTAATATGTGGAGACAATGGAGCTTGGCAAGGTTTACTTTTAATAACTGATTTTTTCACTCAGTCAGCATTACATTGCCTTGAATTCTCACAGAGTTGCGGTGAATGATTGATTGCAGAAGGATCCTTTTCCACATTAATTCTCTGATTTCATCTCAATGAAAAGCGGAAACTAATATTAACCATTTGGACAATACCAATTTGTTGCAGAAAATGCGCTTTTTCCTTACATGAATTTTGACGCTTGTCACTATGTTTAAATAAGTTCTCATTTGAAGCAGGATTGGACTATAACCAAGTTGAATTTCATAATAATTTAAAAGTATTGCCTCGCTTATTGATCCCTACAAGAGCTCTAGTTGTTAATTCAATGACGATTCTCTTTGGCTGCTACAACACGTGCTCTTATCCTGAAACTTCATTTTTTACATCATATTTTCCACGCTGTCTTGCCATTTTCAGTTCTTCCAATGCTCACTCATCATTTTTTGGGGAGAACGAAATATTCTCATAGTGTCGCTAGTTCTTCAATACCTTTCTCATCTTTGGCAGACCATAATCCTTATTCTCTTCTTTCAACGAATATTGAGAACTCTGAAAGTATGTCACCACTTTCCAATAAGGAAACTTTGGTAGCTTCATCCAATATTCCGCTACCCACCAACAAGCTTACTCCTAAATTGACCACTTCATCTATATCTGGAAAACGCATCAAAAAGATCCTCCTTCATCTACTGTGTCTCCTCCACCAGACACTCTGGCAGTGCTTCTGGAAGAAATACGGGCCCTTCAACCCTACATGGAGGAAACGAATACAAGGCTTTAAGCTTTGGATGACAAGTGGTCTACTATGGAGACTAGGGTTATGCAGATTGAACAACAAGTAGACTCTGTTCAGTTTGTGGTGAATCAGGTTCCTTCAATGAAATCCGAAATTGCGCTGCTCAAAAAACATGTGGAAAATTTGGAAAATCGTAACAGGCGTAATAACTTGCGCATTTATGGTCTGGCAGAAGGTTTGGAAGGCTCAGATGCCATTTCATTTTTCAAGTCCTTCCTTCCACAAGTTCTTGGCTTACCTAACTCTCCTGTTTTAAATATTCAAAGAGCACATCGTTTAGGTCGTATTCCAACCATGGCAGCCTCTTCAACCAAACCTCGAGGAGTTAGTTTATACTTCTTGGAATACACAGATGTATTGAAGATCTTACAAGCAGCTAAACTCAAAGGCCGTATTTCATGGCAAGGCTCTAATCTCTTCTTTGCACAGGACTACGCCAAAGAAACAGCAGATCGAAGAAAGAAATTCCTGGAAATGAGGCCGGCACTTCGTTCTATCAACGCCAGATTTGGTCTCTTTCACCCCTGTCTGTTCAAAGTGACATACAAAAATAGAACAACAAATTATGAAGATCCTGCTTTACTACAACGATTTTTGGAGCAATGCAGAGAAGAAGATATGGGTGTCTCCAGATACGCTACTGTTTAATCTTGTGCTGTCATTGGTCTAATATGCTCTGCTGTTCAGATTATGTTGTTTTTGTTCCTTTTTAGTTAAGTCTCTCGAATTTCCCTCTGCTATACTTACCTATTATGTTTTCTCTCTTTATTAGGTGTGGTTATTCCTTCATGCATATCTTTTGTTTTTCCTGGTCTGCTTGGATAATGTCCTCCCTCCCCGGTCCGCCCTGAGTTGCCTGGTTAGTTGTGCCATTTTCCTCATGTGGCTTCACCACCCTCATCTTGTTCATGTCTTTTGTAGTTGGTTATTATATGTTTGGAATCTCTGGTATATGTTTTTATCTGTTATACTTGTTTCTTCTTCCTTTCACCACTTTACCTATCCTTTTTCAGTCACCTCTCTTCCTTTGCTAATGTTTTTTCCATTTCACTTCATTTTTCTATACCTCCCCCTCCTTATCTGCCTATACCTATTTTTCTTACTTTCTCCTTTTTCATAACCACTCATTTCCTCCTTTATGCTATTCATCTTTGCTGGTTTGGTATTGCAAATGTTATGCTGAACATTATGATGTATAGCATACTGTTAAGTTTTAGCTGTTTTAATTACTATTACATTCATTGTATGTCTCATTGACTAATGTAGATGGCTTGAAGAGTTGTTTCATGGAATGTTAACAGTTTGGGTTCTCCTTAGGCCTGGGCGGTAAATTCCGCTCCGCTCGCGGAATTTGCGGAATTTTGGCAATTCCGCGTTCCGCGGAGAACGCGGAATTGCCAAAAATTCTGCGATCCGCGGCGTAGCGGAATTTTTTCCTTGTTCGCGCTTCCAAAATGCGTGTTCGTGCGCGCGGGAGCGACTTACCGGGATCCCTGCGTTCGCCGATGAGTTTTCCTATCCGTTCGTGTGCGCCACAAGATTTTGGTAGCCGGCAGCGCGATCCCGCGAGAGTGTGCGATCGCGAACACGTCATTCGGACGCGCCATCGGACATCCGCGTTCGCAAACAGGAAACACGCATCGCGAGCGGACGGGACAAGTGAAACAAGATGGCTGCGCCAATTGGCGACCGCATGGGCAAGTTTGCGGCGTTATCTCCCCCCGAGCACGCAAACAGCGTCCGCGAACAGGAAAAATGCATCGCGAACGGGCGGAACAAGCAATTCGGCGTGCTCGCGGAATTCTGCGTAGCTCGCGGAGATTTTTTACCGTTTCGCGGAACTTTGCGGGTATTCTCTCATTTATCTAATTTAAAGTGTGATATAGCCTTCTTACAAGAAATTCATGTTTTAGAAAAAGAAATCGCTAAACTTAAACCACAATGGGTTGGCCATGTTTTTGCCTCTCCGGGTACGGGTAATCGTAATGGTGTAGCCATTTTATGTCATAAACGTCTTGACTTACAAATTCTCTCACAAGATTCCGACGATGCGGGTAGATGGTCTTCTGTTTCACTGTTATTGAATAATATCCCTTTGACTTTTCCTAATTTATATGCACCTACTGCCCCAGATGCTGCTTTTTGGCCTACAATACTATCTAAATTGATGTCTTTTTATGATGATTATCGGTTAGTTGGTGGGGATTGTAATTTGGTTATGGACCCTATTATTGACCGCAATTCCCATTCCAGATTCATTCCCTCTCCGATGCACTCTCAATTCACATCCACTATTCAACAAAGATCTCTGGTAGATGCTTGGCGGTTATGCAATCCTAAACTTCGAGAATACTCTTTCTTCTCTCCAGTACACTCTTCCCAATCTCACTTAGATTACCTATTCACTTCAAAAGCACTCACACAACATATCACTCATTCAGATATTGGTTTAATACTGATTTCCAACCATGCCCCTGTTACTTTAGATCTAGATCTTCTTCCTCCTATCCATGGTACTCGCAGATGGAGATTCAACAACTCCCTCCTCTTAGATTCCAAGTTTACCCAACAAATTGAATCTTTTATCACCACTTTTTTCCGTGAAAATGAAACTCCATGCATGTCTCCACAGATTATCTGGGATACTTTTAAAGCAGCCTCCAGAGACTTTATTATTTTCTTCGAGTCCCAACAAAAGAAATCCTCCTTATTCACTTTACAATCACTTACGGCACGCATTAAACAATTAGAACATTCTTTTTTTCCACACAAATTCTAAATCCTGCTTGGATGAGCTAATCAAAGCCAAGTTTGAATTCAACAAAATATCTACTGAAAATGCTAACTCATTTTTGCTCAAATCCTCAGCCAAATATTATGGGGGGCAAAACAAAGCGTTAAAAGTTTTAGCCAATTATCTTAAAGTTAAAAAAGAACGCACCAAAATTAGTTCTATCCTTTCTTCTAACAGTCACTTAGTTTACAGAAATGAGCATATTCTATCAGAATTCACTAAATTTTTCAAACCCTTTACACCCCTGAATTCCCGGTACTTCAGGAGGTTATACTTCAATACTTATCCTCTATTAATCCTCCTTCTTCTTCTGATCTAGATTTTTTGGTGTTAGAAGATGATATCCAAGAGTTAGATATCCTTTCTGCTATTCGATCCATTAAACGCGGTAAAGCTCCAGGACCTGATGGTTTCACAATTGAATTTTATTCTTAATTTTCTTGTATTCTTATTCCGAAGTTACATCAATTATTTCACTTCTTTATTTCTTCCAAAAAGTCCAGTGGCTCTTTTCAAGAAGCTTTGATATGCCTTCTTCCCAAAGAAGGTAAAGATCATACTCTTTGCAAAAATTACAGGCCTTTTTCTCTAATTAATTTGGACTATAAACTTTTTGCAAAAATTCTAGCTTTACGCTTAGAGAAATTTTTACCTTTATTAATTGCAAGAGAACAATGTGGTTTTATTAAAGGTAGACATCTCTCAGATAATACTAGACTTTTCTTTAACGTCCTTACTAAAGCCAAATTGTGTAAAGATTCTTTAGCGGCTATCTCTTTGGACGCTGAAAAAGCTTTCGATAGAGTCGGTTGGTCTTTTATATTTTCCACTTTGTCCTGGTTTGGTTTTGGTCACAAGTTTATAAATTATGTTTCCTTAGTTTACTTTTCTCCTGTTTCTTCCATTTTAGCTAATGGTCTTATGTCCTCTTCCTTTCCTTTATATCGTGGGGTAAGACAGGGTTGTCCTCTTTCTCCTCTTCTTTTTATATTAGCTCTTGAACCCTTGTTAATTAGAATCCGCTCAAATTCTCACATTACTGGTTTTAAATATGGCTCCAATCAATTAAAACTCTCTGTTTACGCATAGGATATTTTGCTCTTTCTATCACAACCTCCGACCTCTCTACCAGCTTTTTTATCGGAAGTACACTCTTTTGCCTCTGTGTCTGGTTATAAACTCAATACCGACAAATGTGAAATCCTCCCATTAAACAAACTATGTTTTTCCATGGATTACATTTCTTTGGGTTTCCGTTGGAACTCGGATAAAATGAAGTACTTGGGTTTATGGTTTAAATCTTCCATTAACGAATCCATCGTAACAAATTTAAGGGAACTACAAACATTATTGAAAAATACCACGTCCAGGTGGAATCCTTGTTTTTATCTTGGTGGGGCCATCTTGACACGATTAAAATGATGTTGGTTCCTATAGTACTTTTTATATCTCTAATCTTCCCATAAACATTCCTAAATCACATTTTATAACAATTTATTCCATTCTATCGAAATTTCTATATAATAATAGGAAGCCTCGTATGTCTTTACACAAACTTAAAAGACCAAAACAATCAGGCGGTGTTAATTTCCCAGATTTTCAAGCCTACCATACCGCGTTCTCTCTTAAACAAGCCTCTCTACTAAACCATTGTGGACTATTATTGAGAAACAATTTCTTCAACCTTTCTCTTTCCAAGAATTTTTATCCTTTACTCATCGGCCTTTGTATCTTTCTCTTCCCATTTTTAATAATAGTTGCAGAATTCTTCAACCTTTACTTACTAATCACCTCTCTCCTAGAGATCGTTTTTTGCAGTCTTCATTATGGTACAATAAACATCTTAAAATCAATAATAGAACTATTTTTTGGAGAGATTGGCATGTTAAAGGGCTTCACTGGGTACATCAACTTTACCAAGATGATACATGTATAACTTTTTCAGTCGCTCAAGCACGTTTTTCTTTGCCTACCTCATGTGTGTCTAAATATATATCTCTAATTTTGCTGATTCAGTCAACGTACAACAATTTAACACCCAATACTTCATCATATTCACCTCCTACTATCCTCTCTGTCTTGTCTCTTTCTCCATCCGCATCCCAAGTTTATAATCATTTATCCTCTTCTCCAGTTACTCGAGATAAAACAGAGGTGGAACTCCTATTGGAGACTGATCTCCAATTGTCCTTATCTATCCCTACCTGGAATAAGGTCTGGATTAAAATTAGGAAATCCTCTAGGGCTGCTAATACTACTCAAACCTTATTTTATATTTACAACAGACTTTTACTAACTCCTGTTTCATTACATAAAATAAATCCTACTCTCTCTCCCTCTTGGTCCGGTAATGCATCCCCAGCTGATTTGCATCACATGCTATTTACTTTCCCTCATGTTCATAGCTTCTGGGAACTAGTTTGGAAACAAATCAATAATATCTTTCATTCACAGATGCCCTTCACTTTTGTTAACATATTTTTAGGTAGTGTATCTTCCGATTGGGAATCATACCCAAACAATTTTCATATTATAGACCTACTCCTTGCGGTTGCTTTTCAACAAATCACTAGGGCATGGAAGAACACCACCAATATCTCTTATCAAGCCTGGGGGTATGGGGTTTGTTATAATCACAGGTTAGATAGAGCATATGCCCATCCCATCTCCCTTGCTTTAAAACGAGAATACCTATGGTAACCTATTACTCATTTTCTAGATATATCTGCAAATGTAACACAAACCCATAATCCCTGAATTGAAGAAGTTCCTAAACCTCCATGAATTCATTTCTGTTGTTTATTTATCTTTCTCGCACAATTTTCCATTTTTAATATGCAATTCATTAGTTATTAATATTTATATAAGTGGTTATGCTAAAATTAATATCTTATAAATGTCATTTTCCTCCCTCCTCCCTTCCCCTGTTTTTCTCCTTCCCTCCCTTTCCATATTACCTAACAGATTATACAGTTAAGATTGTTTTCCCTATATCTGTATTTATTGTGATGTTTTATAATATATCAATAAACTTCCTTGTCAACTAAAAAAAAGAAAAATTCTGCCCGAATTAGCAATGTCTATCTAGGCTAAATTACTTCTCTAATGATACAAAAATTCAAATCAAAAATTCAAATCTCTGGCCAACATTTTTTTTACGGAGGTATATAAAGGGGCCAGGGCTACTGTCAGAAATCTCAGGGCCATAAAAGATTTCACCCGCACACTGCTGCCGTGGGACTCTGCCCCTTTGTGAACCCAGCAGCAAGGCGCTCTGACGAAGACCTGAGCATCTGATCTCCCAGTGTGCTGTATTCACTTGTGTTGGTCAGTGAGTGTTGGGCACTACACGACTTGTGTACCTGGCATGTGCAGCATGCTTTCCAGCCCTTTTAATCAGTGCGTGTTGAGGTCCTTTGCCGACTCCAGGAGAAACTCAGGCTTTGAGATCCAAATGTAGCCTAGCAACACTGAAGCCCTTCTTGAAGACGACCATGGGCGGTGCTCAGTCGCCAAAGAAAATCCTGCTTTGCACGGGGCTGACCTAAGCCGCCTGAGGAAGCCTAAAACCTCCACAATGTGCCCGGGTTGGTACCAGGGCAGAGGACCACTCCCCGCACCTGCCCTACACCAACCAGGCACTGTACCAAGAGGAGCTGTGCGGTCTGCTGAGCACCAGGGTGTACATACCAGGAGCGTAGGTGCGTGCAGAGCCTCGGCTGCTGTTTTGGTGTTTGTTTGTCCCACGCAAGTCCTGAGGGACCACAATCACACAGCCAGCAGGAGTTGGGATTCTCGTGGATTTTCCAGGTCCACGGACCATGCCAGCACTAACTTTTCTGTGATTCTACCTGTGAGGGGAGATATTGCTGTAACTACCTTAAGGGGAGAGACTGCAATTTACTGTCTGAACCATCCTGAAAGGGGAAAACCCAACGTCTTCAGCAGCTGTACCATGTGATCGTGGGAAGCTGCCTTATTGTAATCTTGCATGCAGGGATTTACAGTGTGTGTGTGCCCCTCCATTGTGTTTTGCCCATACTTGGATTGTAGTCTTCAGGGTGAGACCTCAATGGAGGCCCCACTTCGTTGATTTAGGGAATTCACTAAAATTATCGCATAACACATAGTAGGCGCACAGGTGTCCCTGAGCCCTACGTTTCATGCCTAAATACTCTTGTTTGGATGAGGCTCTCAAAATCTACTATACTGCTGTTAGAAGTGCAGAGGCGCTGGATCTTATGTTCTGCGATTACACCAGGTCTCATGTGGTGGCCTCTAAATAAGACTGCATTACCTGGAAAGTGTTTCTGGGTCTCTGGTGATATATGGTGATTCATGTGTTCTCTTAGTCTAACGAAACTGGTGCATTTCATGCCCTGATGTTATAATGTATGTCGTTTTGATTCTTGCATTGCCAGGATAATGAGTATTATTTCAATATTGGCATAGTTTTCACAGTATTTATAATTTATGTTGTTTGGGGTTATGTATAATATACCATATTTTTTTATATAACCCTGTTTGGAGTCTCTTTTGTGGTGTGTGCCTCTGATGATAAGCCTGCCTGCTCTGCGCCAAGCTACCAGAGGGTGAGCACAGGTTATCTTTGGTGGGGATTTAACATGCCCTGACTAAAGTGGTGGGTTCTGCCTGGCTTAGGTGCATACCCTAGCCATCCAGAATCCCCATTTCTAACACATATAAGAACAGAGGCAGTCCAAAATGGGCCACTTTAGCCTCAGCACTTTCACATTTATATCTATACGGAGTTCTGCTACCATACATACTTTATGCAAAACATGCTTAATATGCACACAGAATATCAGTGCAAAGGTCTTGTCTCACACAAGTGGAACTTTACATTAGTGCAACCAGTAGGCGTGACACTCCTGAACCAGAGAAAAAGGTCTGTTCAGTGCTACAACTATAAAGAAAAGGATATGTTTCCTCTGCCACTTAATGGTGCCAACCAAAGAATTTAATTGAGTAATGCAAAGGTTTGCTTGGGAGTCTACAGCAGCCGAGATGAAGCTGCAACTGTAAATCTCAAGGTGAAGGGACTGTAGAAGACATAACTATGATTAGTTACTAAAAGAGAACACTTAGACAAAAGCTGAAAGAAAGTGATGATAATCCCGAAAAAGACTCAGGGGGTCCTTACAATGACAGACAAACTTCAGTCCGTCCCCCATCGTATCGTATTTGGGACTGCCCGCCTACACTGCGGCGGTCCCACAGGGAAAATTATGATGTGACCACCACCGTGGCAGTCGCATTGCCCATGTTTTGTATTGCAGCGGGTGCTACGCTATGCAGCACCCGCCGCAAGACAAATCAGACACCCCACACATATCCCTGCACTATGTGGCAGGCACCATGGGGTGCCTGCCACATGGTGTAGGGATATGTAGGGGGGCACCACAGGTGCCCGCCAGTGCCTATGTCCCTGGCCAAGGGAGGTGGGGGGGCCCGTGACAGGCCCCAAAATCTGTTTCCACCTGCCGTTTTGCGGCGGGTTGACCACCGCAGAACAACCAGCAGAAAGGGATATTGTAATCCCTACGGCAGTGCCTGACAGGCACCGCCGCCATTCTGGGACTACAGGGAGGTCCGACAGGCGGTCGGAGACAGACCGCCTGTCGGGACCGTGGTGGTCGGAGTTTCTGACCGCCACCCGTCCAGAAGCCATTAAAATATGGCGGACGGAGATCCCTGTTCTGATGGCGGGGAGACAGTAACTGACAGCCTGTCGGTAGCGGTTTCCAAGCCATCATAATGAGGCCCTGGGTCTCTTTTTGAAAAAGACTAATGTGGTGGTCTTCGGGCTCTATCAATGTCCCTGAAACTCTTGTGTGTGGAGATATTTTGTTTAGCAAGTTCAGTTACGCATATGCCGATGCTACCATGAACAATATACCAAGTAAGGCCTGTGTTAAGTACCCCCTTTTGCAGATTCTTATGCACTTCACAACAAGAGACGGTTGAAAGGCCAAGTCAGGTCCTGATTGCACTTTATTTATTTTCAGTACGTTTTTGGGTAACTTTAACTCTGTAGGTGAAATGAATATTTGAAAGCAAAGCTATTATTTCAGAATGCAGGGCATGTTTTGGGAATAAAAATGGTACTACTTAATAGTGATCCTTACTTTCACTTACTCTCCTGAGGTATGTTAAACTAATTAAAAGCAGTATCGTTTGCCTTTTCTTGACCTGTGCGCAGCCTGTGATAGTGGTGATAGTAGTATATTGAGAGAAACTCTAGCAAGAGATGGGGTAGATTACATATAGCCCTTGCCTAACTTAGATATGTCGATACCAAAGGGGATGATGGACGGAGCGTTTGAGCAAATCAAACACTCACCCCCAGTCAACTGATCTGGGTTTAATCCATCATCATTCTTTAGCTCACTCCACCACCCCAGTTCAGACATGGCCATATGCAAATCAGTCTGACCCTGTGCCTCATGGGAACAGTCCAGCCCGAACTGCCAAGCCATGTCTTCCCTGGACCGGAAACAAGCATCCTGGGACCGGTTTCTGGCTATTCAGCCGTCATCAGCCAGGCTAGCTTGAATCCAGTGGCAAAGTGAGCAAGGGACCCACGTCTGGGCATACCCTGCCAACTTAGGGTGAACAAAGCGATACCAAAGGGGATGATGGACGGAGCGTTTGAGCAAATCAAACACTCACCCCCAGTCAACTGATCTGGGTTTAATCCATCATCATTCTTTAGCTCACTCCACCACCCCAGTTCAGACATGGCCATATGCAAATCAGTCTGACCCTGTGCCTCATGGGAACAGTCCAGCCCGAACTGCCAAGCCATGTCTTCCCTGGACCGGAAACAAGCATCCTGGGACCGGTTTCTGGCTATTCAGCCGTCATCAGCCAGGCTAGCTTGAATCCAGTGGCAAAGTGAGCAAGGGACCCACGTCTGGGCATACCCTGCCAACTTAGGGCGAACAAAGCGATACCAAAGGGGATGATGGACGGAACGTTTGAGCAAATCAAACACTCACCCCAGTCAACTGATCTGGGTTTAATCCATCATCATTCTTTAGCTCACTCCACCACCCCAGTTCAGACATGGCCATATGCAAATCAGTCTGACCCTGTGCCTCATGGGAACAGTCCAGCCCGAACTGCCAAGCCATGTCTTCCCTGGACCGGAAACAAGCATCCTGGGACCGGTTTCTGGCTATTCAGCCGTCATCAGCCAGGCTAGCTTGAATCCAGTGGCAAAGTGAGCAAGGGACCCACGTCTGGGCATACCCTGCCAACTTAGGGGCGAACAAAGTGATACCAAAGGGGATGATGGACGGAGCGTTTGAGCAAATCAAACACTCACCCCCAGTCAACTGATCTGGGTTTAATCCATCATCATTCTTTAGCTCACTCCACCACCCCAGTTCAGACATGGCCATATGCAAATCAGTCTGACCCTGTGCCTCATGGGAACAGTCCAGCCCGAACTGCCAAGCCATGTCTTCCCTGGACCGGAAACAAGCATCCTGGGACCGGTTTCTGGCTATTCAGCCGTCATCAGCCAGGCTAGCTTGAATCCAGTGGCAAAGTGAGCAAGGGACCCACGTCTGGGCATACCCTGCCAACTTAGGGGCGAACAAAGCGATACCAAGGGGATGATGGACGGAGCGTTTGAGCAAATCAAACACTCACCCCCAGTCAACTGATCTGGGTTTAATCCATCATCATTCTTTAGCTCACTCCACCACCCCAGTTCAGACATGGCCATATGCAAATCAGTCTGACCCTGTGCCTCATGGGAACAGTCCAGCCCGAACTGCCAAGCCATGTCTTCCCTGGACCGGAAACAAGCATCCTGGGACCGGTTTCTGGCTATTCAGCCGTCATCAGCCAGGCTAGCTTGAATCCAGTGGCAAAGTGAGCAAGGGACCCACGTCTGGGCATACCCTGCCAACTTAGGGCGAACAAAGCGATACCAAAGGGGATGATGGACGGAGCGTTTGAGCAAATCAAACACTCACCCCCAGTCAACTGATCTGGGTTTAATCCATCATCATTCTTTAGCTCACTCCACCACCCCAGTTCAGACATGGCCATATGCAAATCAGTCTGACCTTGTGCCTCATGGGAACAGTCCAGCCCGAACTGCCAAGCCATGTCTTCCCTGGACTGGAAACAAGCATCCTGGTACCGGTTTCTGGCTATTCAGCCGTCATCAGCCAGGCTAGCTTGAATCCAGTGGCAAAGTGAGCAAGAGACCCACGTCTGGGCATACCCTGCAAACTTAGGGCGAACAAAGCGATACCAAAGGGGATGATGGACGGAGCGTTTGAGCAAATCAAACACTCACCCCCAGTCAACTGATCTGGGTTTAATCCATCATCATTCTTTAGCTCACTCCACCACCCCAGTTCAGACATGGCCATATGCAAATCAGTCTGACCCTGTGCCTCATGGGAACAGTCCAGCCCGAACTGCCAAGCCATGTCTTCCCTGGACCTGAAACAAGCATCCTGGGACCGGTTTCTGGCTATTCAGCCGTCATCAGCCAGGCTAGCTTGAATCCAGTGGCAAAGTGAGCAAGGGACCCACGTCTGGGCATACCCTGCCAACTTAGGGCGAACAAAGCGATACCAAAGGGGATGATGGACGGAGCGTTTGAACAAATCAAACACTCACCCCCAGTCAACTGATCTGGGTTTAATCCATCATCATTCTTTAGCTCACTCCACCACCCCAGTTCAGACATGGCCATATGCAAATCAGTCTGACCCTGTGCCTCATGGGAACAGTCCAGCCCGAACTGCCAAGCCATGTCTTCCCTGGACCGGAAACAAGCATCCTGGGACCGGTTTCTGGCTATTCAGCCGTCATCAGCCAGGCTAGCTTGAATCCAGTGGCAAAGTGAGCAAGGGACCCACGTCTGGGCATACCCTGCCAACTTAGAGGCGAACAAAGCGATACCAAAGGGGATGATGGACGGAGCGTTTGAGCAAATCAAACACTCACCCCCAGTCAACTGATCTGGGTTTAATCCATCATCATTCTTTAGCTCACTCCACCACCCCAGTTCAGACATGGCCATATGCAAATCAGTCTGACCCTGTGCCTCATGGGAACAGTCCAGCCCGAACTGCCAAGCCATGTCTTCCCTGGACCAGAAACAAGCATCCTGGGACCGGTTTCTGGCTATTCAGCCGTCATCAGCCAGGCTAGCTTGAATCCAGTGGCAAAGTGAGCAAGGGACCCACGTCTGGGCATACCCTGCCAACTTAGGGCGAACAAAGCGATACCAAAGGGGATGATGGACGGAGCGTTTGAGCAAATCAAACACTCACCCCCAGTCAACTGATCTGGGTTTAATCCATCATCATTCTTTAGCTCACTCCACCACCCCAGTTCAGACATGGCCATATGCAAATCAGTCTGACCCTGTGCCTCATGGGAACAGTCCAGCCCGAACTGCCAAGCCATGTCTTCCCTGGACCGGAAACAAGCATCCTTGGACCGGTTGCTGGCTATTCAGCCATCATCAGCCAGGCTAGCTTGAATCCAGTGGCAAAGTGAGCAAGGGACCCACGTCTGGGCATACCCTGCCAACTTAGAGGCGAACAAAGCGATACCAAAGGGGATGATGGACGGAGCGTTTGAGCAAATCAAACACTCACCCCCAGTCAACTGATCTGGGTTTAATCCATCATCATTCTTTAGCTCACTCCACCACCCCAGTTCAGACATGGCCATATGCAAATCAGTCTGACCCTGTGCCTCATGGGAACAGTCCAGCCCGAACTGCCAAGCCATGTCTTCCCTGGACCGGAAACAAGCATCCTGGGACCGGTTTCTGGCTATTCAGCCGTCATCAGCCAGGCTAGCTTGAATCCAGTGGCAAACTGAGCAAGGGACCCACGTCTGGCCATACCCTGCCAACTTAGGGGCGAACAAAGCGATACCAAAGGGGATGATGGACGGAGCGTTTGAGCAAATCAAACACTCACCCCCAGTCAACTGATCTGGGTTTAATCCATCATTATTCTTTAGCTCACTCCACCACCCCAGTTCAGACATGGCCATATGCAAATCAGTCTGACCCTGTGCCTCATGGGAACAGTCCAGCCCGAACTGCCAAGCCATGTCTTCCCTGGACCAGAAACAAGCATCCTGGGACCGGTTTCTGGCTATTCAGCCGTCATCAGCCAGGCTAGCTTGAATCCAGTGGCAAAGTGAGCAAGGGACCCACGTCTGGGCATACCCTGCCAACTTAGGGCGAACAAAGCGATACCAAAGGGGATGATGGACGGAGCGTTTGAGCAAATCAAACACTCACCCCCAGTCAACTGATCTGGGTTTAATCCATCATCATTCTTTAGCTCAATCCACCACCCCAGTTCAGACATGGCCATATGCAAATCAGTCTGACCCTGTGCCTCATGGGAACAGTCCAGCCCGAACTGCCAAGCCATGTCTTCCCTGGACCGGAAACAAGCATCCTGGGACCGGTTTCTGGCTATTCAGCCGTCATCAGCCAGGCTAGCTTGAATCCAGTGGCAAAGTGAGCAAGGGACCGACGTCTGGGCATACCCTGCCAACTTAGGGGCGAACAAAGCGATACCAAAGGGATGATGGACGGAGCGTTTGAGCAAATCAAACACTCACCCCCAGTCAACTGATCTGGGTTTAATCCATCATCATTCTTTAGCTCACTCCACCACCCCAGTTCAGACATGGCCATATGCAAATCAGTCTGACCCTGTGCCTCATGGGAACAGTCCAGCCCGAACTGCCAAGCCATGTCTTCCCTGGACCGGAAACAAGCATCCTGGGACCGGTTTCTGGCTATTCAGCCGTCATCAGCCAGGCTAGCTTGAATCCAGTGGCAAAGTGAGCAAGGGACCCACGTCTGGGCATACCCTGCCAACTTAGGGCGAACAAAGCGATACCAAAGGGGATGATGGACGGAGCGTTTGAGCAAATCAAACACTCATCCCCAGTCAACTGATCTGGGTTTAATCCATCATCATTCTTTAGCTCACTCCCACCACCCCAGTTCAGACATGGCCATATGCAAATCAGTCTGACCCTGTGCCTCATGGGAACAGTCCAGCCCGAACTGCCAAGCCATATTTTCCCTGGACCGGGAAACAAGCATCCTGGGACCGGTTTCTGGCTATTCAGCCGTCATCAGCCAGGCTAGCTTGAATCCAGTGGCAAAGTGAGCAAGGGACCCACGTCTGGGCATACCCTGCCAACTTAGGGCGAACAAAGCGATACCAAAGGGGATGATGGACGGAGCGTTTGAGCAAATCAAACACTCACCCCCAGTCAACTGATCTGGGTTTAATCCATCATCATTCTTTAGCTCACTCCACCACCCCAGTTCAGACATGGCCATATGCAAATCAGTCTGACCCTGTGCCTCATGGGAACAGTCCAGCCCGAACTGCCAAGCCATGTCTTCCCTGGACCGGAAACAAGCATCCTGGGACCGGTTTCTGGCTATTCAGCCGTCATCAGCCAGGCTAGCTTGAATCCAGTGGCAAAGTGAGCAAGGGACCCACGTCTGGGCATACCCTGCCAACTTAGGGCGAACAAAGCGATACCAAAGGGGATGATGGACGGAGCGTTTGAGCAAATCAAACACTCACCCCCAGTCAACTGATCTGGGTTTAATCCATCATCATTCTTTAGCTCACTCCACCACCCCAGTTCAGACATGGCCATATGCAAATCAGTCTGACCCTGTGCCTCATGGGAACAGTCCAGCCCGAACTGCCAAGCCATGTCTTCCCTGGACCGGAAACAAGCATCCTGGGACCGGTTTCTGGCTATTCAGCCGTCATCAGCCAGGCTAGCTTGAATCCAGTGGCAAAGTGAGCAAGGGACCGACGTCTGGGCATACCCTGCCAACTTAGAGGCGAACAAAGCGATACCAAAGGGGATGATGGACGGAGCGTTTGAGCAAATCAAACACTCACCCCCAGTCAACTGATCTGGGTTTAATCCATCATCATTCTTTAGCTCACTCCACCACCCCAGTTCAGACATGGCCATATACAAATCAGTCTGACCCTGTGCCTCATGGGAACAGTCCAGCCTGAACTGCCAAGCCATGTCTTCCTGGACCGGAAACAAGCATCCTGGGACCGGTTTCTGGCTATTCAGCCGTCATCAGCCAGGCTAGCTTGAATCCAGTGGCAAAGTGAGCAAGGGACCCACGTCTGGGCATACCCTGCCAACTTAGGGCGAACAAAGCGATACCAAAGGGGATGATGGACGGAGCGTTTGAGCAAATCAAACACTCACCCCCAGTCAACTGATCTGGGTTTAATCCATCATCATTCTTTAGCTCACTCCACCACCCCAGTTCAGACATGGCCATATGCAAATCAGTCTGACCCTGTGCCTCATGGGAACAGTCCAGCCCGAACTGCCAAGCCATGTCTTCCCTGGACCGGAAACAAGCATCCTGGGACCGGTTTCTGGCTATTCAGCCGTCATCAGCCAGGCTAGCTTGAATCCAGTGGCAAAGTGAGCAAGGGACCCACGTCTGGGCATACCCTGCCAACTTAGGGCGAACAAAGCGATACCAAAGGGGATGATGGACGGAGCGTTTGAGCAAATCAAACACTCACCCCCAGTCAACTGATCTGGGTTTAATCCATCATCATTCTTTAGCTCACTCCACCACCCCAGTTCAGACATGGCCATATGCAAATCAGTCTGACCCTGTGCCTCATGGGAACAGTCCAGCCCGAACTGCCAAGCCATGTCTTCCCTGGACCGGAAACAAGCATCCTGGGACCGGTTTCTGGCTATTCAGCCGTCATCAGCCAGCCTAGCTTGAATCCAGTGGCAAAGTGAGCAAGGGACCCACGTCTGGGCATACCCTGCCAACTTAGGGCGAACAAAGTGATACCAAAGGGGATGATGGACGGAGCGTTTGAGCAAATCAAACACTCACCCCCAGTCAACTGATCTGGGTTTAATCCATCATCATTCTTTAGCTCACTCCACCACCCCCAGTTCAGACATGGCCATATACAAATCAGTCTGACCCTGTGCCTCATGGGAACAGTCCAGCCTGAACTGCCAAGCCATGTCTTCCCTGGACCGGAAACAAGCATCCTGGGACCGGTTTCTGGCTATTCAGCCGTCATCAGCCAGGCTAGCTTGAATCCAGTGGCAAAGTGAGCAAGGGACCCACGTCTGGGCATACCCTGCCAACTTAGGGCGAACAAAGCGATACCAAAGGGATGATGGACGGAGCGTTTGAGCAAATCAAACACTCACCCCCAGTCAACTGATCTGGGTTTAATCCATCATCATTCTTTAGCTCACTCCACCACCCCAGTTCAGACATGGCCATATGCAAATCAGTCTGACCCTGTGCCTCATGGGAACAGTCCAGCCCGAACTGCCAAGCCATGTCTTCCCTGGACCGGAAACAAGCATCCTGGGACCGGTTTCTGGCTATTCAGCCGTCATCAGCCAGGCTAGCTTGAATCCAGTGGCAAAGTGAGCAAGGGACCCACGTCTGGGCATACCCTGCCAACTTAGGGCGAACAAAGCGATACCAAAGGGGATGATGGACGGAGCGTTTGAGCAAATCAAACACTCACCCCCAGTCAACTGATCTGGGTTTAATCCATCATCATTCTTTAGCTCACTCCACCACCCCAGTTCAGACATGGCCATATGCAAATCAGTCTGACCCTGTGCCTCATGGGAACAGTCCAGCCCGAACTGCCAAGCCATGTCTTCCCTGGACCGGAAACAAGCATCCTGGGACCGGTTTCTGGCTATTCAGCCGTCATCAGCCAGCCTAGCTTGAATCCAGTGGCAAAGTGAGCAAGGGACCCACGTCTGGGCATACCCTGCCAACTTAGGGCGAACAAAGTGATACCAAAGGGGATGATGGACGGAGCGTTTGAGCAAATCAAACACTCACCCCCAGTCAACTGATCTGGGTTTAATCCATCATCATTCTTTAGCTCACTCCACCACCCCAGTTCAGACATGGCCATATGCAAATCAGTCTGACCCTGTGCCTCATGGGAACAGACCAGCCCGAACTGCCAAGCCATGTCTTCCCTGGACCGGAAACAAGCATCCTGGGACCGGTTTCTGGCTATTCAGCCGTCATCAGCCAGGCTAGCTTGAATCCAGTGGCAAAGTGAGCAAGGGACCCACGTCTGGGCATACCCTGCCAACTTAGGGCGAACAAAGCGATACCAAAGGGGATGATGGACGGAGCGTTTGAGCAAATCAAACACTCACCCCCAGTCTACTGATCTGGGTTTAATCCATCATCATTCTTTAGCTCACTCCACCACCCCAGTTCAGACATGGCCATATGCAAATCAGTCTGACCCTGTGCCTCATGGGAACAGTCCAGCCCGAACTGCCAAGCCATGTCTTCCCTGGACCGGAAACAAGCATCCTGGGACCGGTTTCTGGCTATTCAGCCGCCATCAGCCAGGATAGCTTGAATCCAGTGGCAAAGTGAGCAAGGGACCCACTTCTGGGCATACCCTGCCAACTTAGGGCGAACAAAGCGATACCAAAGGGAATGATGGACGGAGCGTTTGAGCAAATCAAACACTCACCCCCAGTCAACTGATCTGGGTTTAATCCATCATCATTCTTTAGCTCACTCCACCACCCCAGTTCAGACATGGCCATATGCAAATCAGTCTGACCCTGTGCCTCATGGGAACAGTCCAGCCCGAACTGCCAAGCCATGTCTTCACTGGACCGGAAACAAGCATCCTGGGACCGGTTTCTGGCTATTCAGCCGTCATCAGCCAGGCTAGCTTGAATCCAGTGGCAAAGTGAGCAAGGGACCGACGTCTGGGCATACCCTGCCAACTTAGGGCGAACAAAGCGATACCAAAGGGGATGATGGACGGAGCGTTTGAGCAAATCAAACACTCACCCCCAGTCAACTGATCTGGGTTTAATCCATCATCATTCTTTAGCTCACTCCACCACCCCAGTTCAGACATGGCCATATGCAAATCAGTCTGACCCTGTGCCTCATGGGAACAGTCCAGCCCGAACTGCCAAGCCATGTCTTCCCTGGACCGGAAACAAGCATCCTGGGACCGGTTTCTGGCTATTCAGCCATCATCAGCCAGGCTAGCTTGAATCCAGTGGCAAAGTGAGCAAGGGACCCACGTCTGGGCATACCCTGCCAACTTAGGGCGAACAAAGCGATACCAAAGGGGATGATGGACGGAGCGTGTGAGCAAATCAAACACTCACCCCCAGTCAACTGATCTGGGTTTAATCCATCATCATTCTTTAGCTCACTCCACCACCCCAGTTCAGACATGGCCATATGCAAATCAGTCTGACCCTGTGCCTCATGGGAACAGTCCAGCCCGAACTGCCAAGCCATATCTTCCCTGGACCGGAAACAAGCATCCTGGGACCGGTTTCTGGCTATTCAGCCGTCATCAGCCAGGCTAGCTTGAATCCAGTGGCAAAGTGAGCAAGGGACCCAAGTCTGGGCATACCCTGCCAACTTAGGGCGAACAAGCGATACCAAAGGGGATGATAGACGGAGCGTTTGAGCAAATCAAACACTCACCCCCAGTCAACTGATCTGGGTTTAATCCATCATCATTCTTTAGCTCACTCCACCACCCCAGTTCAGACATGGCCATATGCAAATCAGTCTGACCCTGTGCCTCATGGGAACAGTCCAGCCCGAACTGCCAAGCCATGTCTTCCCTGGACCGGAAACAAGCATCCTGGGACCGGTTTCTGGCTATTCAGTCGTCATCAGCCAGGCTAGCTTGAATCCAGTGGCAAAGTGAGGAAGGGACCCACGTCTGGGCATACCCTGCCAACTTAGGGCGAACAAAGCGATACCAAAGGGGATGATGGACGGAGCGTTTGAGCAAATCAAACACTCACCCCCAGTCAACTGATCTGGGTTTAATCCATCATCATTCTTTAGCTCACTCCACCACCCCAGTTCAGACATGGCCATATGCAAATCAGTCTGACCCTGTGCCTCATGGGAACAGTCCAGCCCGAACTGCCAAGCCATGTCTTCCCTGGACCGGAAACAAGCATCCTGGGACCGGTTTCTGGCTATTCAGCCGTCATCAGCCAGGCTAGCTTGAATCCAGTGGCAAAGTTTGCAAGGGACCCACGTCTGGGCATACCCTGCCAACTTAGGGCGAACAAAGCGATACCAAAGGGGATGATGGACGGAGCGTTTGAGCAAATCAAACACTCACCCCCAGTCAACTGATCTGGGTTTAATCCATCATCATTCTTTAGCTCACTCCACCACCCCAGGTCAGACATGGCCATATGCAAATCAGTCTGACCCTGTGCCTCATGGGAACAGTCCAGCCCGAACTGCCAAGCTATGTCTTCCCTGGACCGGAAACAAGCATCCTGGGACCGGTTTCTGGCTATTCAGCCGTCATCAGCCAGGCTAGCTTGAATCCAGTGGCAAAGTGAGCAAGGGACCCACGTCTGGGCATACCCTGCCAACTTAGGGCGAACAAAGCGATACCAAAGGGGATGATGGACGGAGCGTTTGAGCAAATCAAACACTCACCCCCAGTCAACTGATCTGGGTTTAATCCATCATCATTCTTTAGCTCACTCCACCACCCCAGTTCAGACATGGCCATATGCAAATCAGTCTGACCCTGTGCCTCATGGGAACAGTCCAGCCTGAACTGCCAAGCCATGTCTTCCTGGACCGGAAACAAGCATCCTGGGACCGGTTTCTGGCTATTCAGCCGTCATCAGCCAGGCTAGCTTGAATCCAGTGGCAAAGTGAGCAAGGGACCCACGTCTGGGCATACCCTGCCAACTTAGGGCGAACAAAGCGATACCAAAGGGGATGATGGACGGAGCGTTTGAGCAAATCAAACACTCACCCCCAGTCAACTGATCTGGGTTTAATCCATCATCATTCTTTAGCTCACTCCACCACCCCAGTTCAGACATGGCCATATGCAAATCAGTCTGACCCTGTGCCTCATGGGAACAGTCCAGCCCGAACTGCCAAGCCATGTCTTCCCTGGACCGGAAACAAGCATCCTGGGACCGGTTTCTGGCTATTCAGCCGTCATCAGCCAGGCTAGCTTGAATCCAGTGGCAAAGTGAGCAAGGGACCCACGTCTGGGCATACCCTGCCAACTTAGGGCGAACAAAGCGATACCAAAGGGGATGATGGACGGAGCGTTTGAGCAAATCAAACACTCACCCCCAGTCAACTGATCTGGGTTTAATCCATCATCATTCTTTAGCTCACTCCACCACCCCAGTTCAGACATGGCCATATGCAAATCAGTCTGACCCTGTGCCTCATGGGAACAGTCCAGCCCGAACTGCCAAGCCATGTCTTCCCTGGACCGGAAACAAGCATCCTGGGACCGGTTTCTGGCTATTCAGCCGTCATCAGCCAGGCTAGCTTGAATCCAGTGGCAAAGTGAGCAAGGGACCCACGTCTGGGCATACCCTGCCAACTTAGGGCGAACAAAGCGATACCAAAGGGGATGATGGACGGAGCGTTTGAGCAAATCAAACACTCACCCCCAGTCAACTGATCTGGGTTTAATCCATCATCATTCTTTAGCTCACTCCACCACCCCAGTTCAGACATGGCCATATGCAAATCAGTCTGACCCTGTGCCTCATGGGAACAGTCCAGCCCGAACTGCCAAGCCATGTCTTCCCTGGACCGGAAACAAGCATCCTGGGACCGGTTTCTGGCTATTCAGCCGTCATCAGCCAGGCTAGCTTGAATCCAGTGGCAAAGTGAGCAAGGGACCCACGTCTGGGCATACCCTGCCAACTTAGGGGCGAACAAAGCGATACCAAAGGGGATGATGGACGGAGCGTTTGAGCAAATCAAACACTCACCCCCAGTCAACTGATCTGGGTTTAATCCATCATCATTCTTTAGCTCACTCCACCACCCCAGTTCAGACATGGCCATATGCAAATCAGTCTGACCCTGTGCCTCATGGGAACAGTCCAGCCCGAACTGCCAAGCCATGTCTTCCCTGGACCGGAAACAAGCATCCTGGGACCGGTTTCTGGCTATTCAGCCGTCATCAGCCAGGCTAGCTTGAATCCAGTGGCAAAGTGAGCAAGGGACCCACGTCTGGGCATACCCTGCCAACTTAGGGCGAACAAAGCGATACCAAAGGGGATGATGGACGGAGCGTTTGAGCAAATCAAACACTCACCCCCAGTCAACTGATCTGGGTTTAATCCATCATCATTCTTTAGCTCACTCCACCACCCCAGTTCAGACATGGCCATATGCAAATCAGTCTGACCCTGTGCCTCATGGGAACAGTCCAGCCCGAACTGCCAAGCCATGTCTTCCCTGGACCGGAAACAAGCATCCTGGGACCGGTTTCTGGCTATTCAGCCGTCATCAGCCAGGCTAGCTTGAATCCAGTGGCAAAGTGAGCAAGGGACCCACGTCTGGGCATACCCTGCCAACTTAGGGCGAACAAAGCGATACCAAAGGGGATGATGGACGGAGCGTTTGAGCAAATCAAACACTCACCCCCAGTCAACTGATCTGGGTTTAATCCATCATCATTCTTTAGCTCACTCCACCACCCCAGTTCAGACATGGCCATATGCAAATCAGTCTGACCCTGTGCCTCATGGGAACAGTCCAGCCCGAACTGCCAAGCCATGTCTTCCCTGGACCGGAAACAAGCATCCTGGGACCGGTTTCTGGCTATTCAGCCGTCATCAGCCAGGCTAGCTTGAATCCAGTGGCAAAGTGAGCAAGGGACCCACGTCTGGGCATACCCTGCCAACTTAGGGCGAACAAAGCGATACCAAAGGGATGATGGACGGAGCGTTTGAGCAAATCAAACACTCACCCCCAGTCAACTGATCTGGGTTTAATCCATCATCATTCTTTAGCTCACTCCACCACCCCAGTTCAGACATGGCCATATGCAAATCAGTCTGACCCTGTGCCTCATGGGAACAGTCCAGCCCGAACTGCCAAGCCATGTCTTCCCTGGACCGGAAACAAGCATCCTGGGACCGGTTTCTGGCTATTCAGCCGTCATCAGCCAGGCTAGCTTGAATCCAGTGGCAAAGTGAGCAAGGGACCCACGTCTGGGCATACCCTGCCAACTTAGGGCGAACAAAGCGATACCAAAGGGGATGATGGACGGAGCGTTTGAGCAAATCAAACACTCACCCCCAGTCAACTGATCTGGGTTTAATCCATCATCATTCTTTAGCTCACTCCACCACCCCAGTTCAGACATGGCCATATGCAAATCAGTCTGACCCTGTGCCTCATGGGAACAGTCCAGCCCGAACTGCCAAGCCATGTCTTCCCTGGACCGGAAACAAGCATCCTGGGACCGGTTTCTGGCTATTCAGCCGTCATCAGCCAGGCTAGCTTGAATCCAGTGGCAAAGTGAGCAAGGGACCCACGTCTGGGCATACCCTGCCAACTTAGGGCGAACAAAGTGATACCAAAGGGGATGATGGACGGAGCGTTTGAGCAAATCAAACACTCACCCCCATTCAACTGATCTGGGTTTAATCCATCATCATTCTTTAGCTCACTCCACCACCCCAGTTCAGACATGGCCATATGCAAATCAGTCTGACCCTGTGCCTCATGGGAACAGTCCAGCCCGAACTGCCAAGCCATGTCTTCCCTGGACCGGAAACAAGCATCCTGGGACCGGTTTCTGGCTATTCAGCCGTCATCAGACAGGCTAGCTTGAATCCAGTGGCAAAGTGAGCAAGGGACCCACGTCTGGGCATATCCTGCCAACTTAGGGCGAACAAAGCGATACCAAAGGGGATGATGGACGGAGCGTTTGAGCAAATCAAACACTCACCCCCAGTTAACTGATCTGGGTTTAATCCATCATCATTCTTTAGCTCACTCCACCACCCCAGTTCAGACATGGCCATATGCAAATCAGTCTGACCCTGTGCCTCATGGGAACAGTCCAGCCCGAACTGCCAAGCCATGTCTTCCCTGGACCGGAAACAAGCATCCTGGGACCGGTTTCTGGCTATTCAGCCGTCATCAGCCAGGCTAGCTTGAATCCAGTGGCAAAGTGAGCAAGGGACCCACGTCTGGGCATACCCTGCCAACTTAGGGCGAACAAAGCGATACCAAAGGGGATGATGGACGGAGCGTTTGAGCAAATCAAACACTCACCCCCAGTCAACTGATCTGGGTTTAATCCATCATCATTCTTTAGCTCACTCCACCACCCCAGTTCAGACATGGCCATATGCAAATCAGTCTGACCCTGTGCCTCATGGGAACAGTCCAGCCCGAACTGCCAAGCCATGTCTTCCCTGGACCGGAAACAAGCATCCTGGGACCGGTTTCTGGCTATTCAGCCGTCATCAGCCAGGCTAGCTTGAATCCAGTGGCAAAGTGAGCAAGGGACCCACGTCTGGGCATACCCTGCCAACTTAGGGCGAACAAAGCGATACCAAAGGGGATGATGGACGGAGCGTTTGAGCAAATCAAACACTCACCCCCAGTCAACTGATCTGGGTTTAATCCATCATCATTCTTTAGCTCACTCCACCACCCCAGTTCAGACATGGCCATATGCAAATCAGTCTGACCCTGTGCCTCATGGGAACAGTCCAGCCCGAACTGCCAAGCCATATCTTCCCTGGACCGGAAACAAGCATCCTGGGACCGGTTTCTGGCTATTCAGCCGTCATCAGCCAGGCTAGCTTGAATCCAGTGGCAAAGTGAGCAAGGGACCCACGTCTGGGCATACCCTGCCAACTTAGGGCGAACAAAGCGATACCAAAGGGGATGATGGACGGAGCGTTTGAGCAAATCAAACACTCACCCCCAGTCAACTGATCTGGGTTTAATCCATCATCATTCTTTAGCTCACTCCACCACCCCAGTTCAGACATGGCCATATGCAAATCAGTCTGACCCTGTGCCTCATGGGAACAGTCCAGCCCGAACTGCCAAGCCATGTCTTCCCTGGACGGAAACAAGCATCCTGGGACCGGTTTCTGGCTATTCAGCCGTCATCAGCCAGGCTAGCTTGAATCCAGTGGCAAAGTGAGCAAGGGACCCACGTCTGGGCATACCCTGCCAACTTAGGGCGAACAAAGCGATACCAAAGGGATGATGGACGGAGCGTTTGAGCAAATCAAACACTCACCCCCAGTCAACTGATCTGGGTTTAATCCATCATCATTCTTTAGCTCACTCCACCACCCCAGTTCAGACATGGCCATATGCAAATCAGTCTGACCCTGTGCCTCATGGGAACAGTCCAGCCCGAACTGCCAAGCCATGTCTTCCCTGGACCGGAAACAAGCATCCTGGGACCGGTTTCTGGCTATTCAGCCGTCATCAGCCAGGCTAGCTTGAATCCAGTGGCAAAGTGAGCAAGGGACCCACGTCTGGGCATACCCTGCCAACTTAGGGCGAACAAAGCGATACCAAAGGGGATGATGGACGGAGCGTTTGAGCAAATCAAACACTCACCCCCAGTCAACTGATCTGGGTTTAATCCATCATCATTCTTTAGCTCACTCCACCACCCCAGTTCAGACATGGCCATATGCAAATCAGTCTGACCCTGTGCCTCATGGGAACAGTCCAGCCCGAACTGCCAAGCCATGTCTTCCCTGGACCGGAAACAAGCATCCTGGGACCGGTTTCTGGCTATTCAGCCGTCATCAGCCAGGCTAGCTTGAATCCAGTGGCAAAGTGAGCAAGGGACCCACGTCTGGGCATACCCTGCCAACTTAGGGCGAACAAAGCGATACCAAAGGGGATGATGGACGGAGCGTTTGAGCAAATCAAACACTCACCCCCAGTCAACTGATCTGGGTTTAATCCATCATCATTCTTTAGCTCACTCCACCACCCCAGTTCAGACATGGCCATATGCAAATCAGTCTGACCCTGTGCCTCATGGGAACAGTCCAGCCCGAACTGCCAAGCCATGTCTTCCCTGGACCGGAAACAAGCATCCTGGGACCGGTTTCTGGCTATTCAGCCGTCATCAGCCAGGCTAGCTTGAATCCAGTGGCAAAGTGAGCAAGGGACCCACGTCTGGGCATACCCTGCCAACTTAGGGCGAACAAAGCGATACCAAAGGGGATGATGGACGGAGCGTTTGAGCAAATCAAACACTCACCCCCAGTCAACTGATCTGGGTTTAATCCATCATCATTGTTTAGCTCACTCCACCACCCCAGTTCAGACATGGCCATATGCAAATCAGTCTGACCCTGTGCCTCATGGGAACAGTCCAGCCCGAACTGCCAAGCCATGTCTTCCCTGGACCGGAAACAAGCATCCTGGGACCGGTTTCTGGCTATTCAGCCGTCATCAGCCAGGCTAGCTTGAATCCAGTGGCAAAGTGAGCAAGGGACCCACGTCTGGGCATACCCTGCCAACTTAGGGCGAACAAAGTGATACCAAAGGGGATGATGGACGGAGCGTTTGAGCAAATCAAACACTCACCCCCATTCAACTGATCTGGGTTTAATCCATCATCATTCTTTAGCTCACTCCACCACCCCAGTTCAGACATGGCCATATGCAAATCAGTCTGACCCTGTGCCTCATGGGAACAGTCCAGCCCGAACTGCCAAGCCATGTCTTCCCTGGACCGGAAACAAGCATCCTGGGACCGGTTTCTGGCTATTCAGCCGTCATCAGCCAGGCTAGCTTGAATCCAGTGGCAAAGTGAGCAAGGGACCCACGTCTGGGCATATCCTGCCAACTTAGGGCGAACAAGCGATACCAAAGGGGATGATGGACGGAGCGTTTGAGCAAATCAAACACTCACCCCCAGTCAACTGATCTGGGTTTAATCCATCATCATTCTTTAGCTCACTCCACCACCCCAGTTCAGACATGGCCATATGCAAATCAGTCTGACCCTGTGCCTCATGGGAACAGTCCAGCCCGAACTGCCAAGCCATGTCTTCCCTGGACCGGAAACAAGCATCCTGGGACCGGTTTCTGGCTATTCAGCCGTCATCAGCCAGGCTAGCTTGAATCCAGTGGCAAAGTGAGCAAGGGACCCACGTCTGGGCATACCCTGCCAACTTAGGGCGAACAAAGCGATACCAAAGGGGATGATGGACGGAGCGTTTGAGCAAATCAAACACTCACCCCCAGTCAACTGATCTGGGTTTAATCCATCATCATTCTTTAGCTCACTCCACCACCCCAGTTCAGACATGGCCATATGCAAATCAGTCTGACCCTGTGCCTCATGGGAACAGTCCAGCCCGAACTGCCAAGCCATATCTTCCCTGGACCGGAAACAAGCATCCTGGGACCGGTTTCTGGCTATTCAGCCGTCATCAGCCAGGCTAGCTTGAATCCAGTGGCAAAGTGAGCAAGGGACCCACGTCTGGGCATACCCTGCCAACTTAGGGCGAACAAGCGATACCAAGGGGATGATGGACGGAGCGTTTGAGCAAATCAAACACTCACCCCCAGTCAACTGATCTGGGTTTAATCCATCATCATTCTTTAGCTCACTCCACCACCCCAGTTCAGACATGGCCATATGCAAATCAGTCTGACCCTGTGCCTCATGGGAACAGTCCAGCCCGAACTGCCAAGCCATGTCTTCCCTGGAAAGGAAACAAGCATCCTGGGACCGGTTTCTGGCTATTCAGCCGTCATCAGCCAGGCTAGCTTGAATCCAGTGGCAAAGTGAGCAAGGGACCCACGTCTGGGCATAGCCTGCCAACTTAGGGCGAACAAAGCGATACCAAAGGGGATGATGGACGGAGCGTTTGAGCAAATCAAACACTCACCCCCAGTCAACTGATCTGGGTTTAATCCATCATCATTCTTTAGCTCACTCCACCACCCCAGTTCAGACATGGCCATATGCAAATCAGTCTGACCCTGTGCCTCATGGGAACAGTCCAGCCCGAACTGCCAAGCCATGTCTTCCCTGGACCGGAAACAAGCATCCTGGGACCGGTTTCTGGCTATTCAGCCGTCATCAGCCAGGCTAGCTTGAATCCAGTGGCAAAGTGAGCAAGGGACCCACGTCTGGGCATACCCTGCCAACTTAGGGCGAACAAAGCGATACCAAAGGGGAAGACATGGCTTGGCAGTTCGGGCTGGACTGTTCCCATGAGGCACAGGGTCAGACTGATTTGCATATGGCCATGTCTGAACTGGGGTGGTGGAGTGAGCTAAAGAATGATGATGGATTAAACCCAGATCAGTTGACTGGGGGTGAGTGTTTGATTTGCTCTAGCGCTCCGTCCATCATCCCCTTTGGTATCAGCTTGTTCGCCCTAAGTTGGCAGGGTATGCCCAGACGTGGGTCCCTTGCTCACTTTGCCACTGGATTCAAGATAGCCTGGCTGATGAGGGTTTTGAACCCGAAACCGGTCCCAGGATGCTTGTTTCGGTCCAGGAAGACATGGCTTGGCAGTTCGAGCTGGTCTGTTCCCATGAGACACAGGGTCAGACTGATTTGCATATGGCCATGTCTGAACTGGGGTGGTGGAGTGAGCTAAAGAATGATGATGGATTAAACCCAGATCAGTTGACTGGGGTTGAGTGTTTGATTTGCTCTAGCGCTCCGTCCATCATCCCCTTTGGTATCGCTTGTTCGCCCTAAGCTGGCAGGGTATGCCCAGACGTGGGTCCCTTGCTCACTTTGCCACTGGATTCAAGATAGCCTGGCTGATGAGGGTTTTGAACCCGAAGCCGGTCCCAGGATGCTTGTTTCGGTCCAGGAAGACATGGCTTGGCAGTTCGGGCTGACTGTTCCCATGAGGCACAGGGTCAGACTGATTTGCATATGGCCATGTCTGAACTGGGGTGGCGGAGTGAGCTAAAGAATGATGATGGATTAAACCCAGATCAGTTGACTGGGGTGAGTGTTTGATTTGCTCTAGCGCTCCGTCCATCATCCCCTTTGGTATCGCTTGTTCGCCCTAAGTTGGCAGGGTATGCCCAGACGTGGGTCCCTGCTCACTTTGCCACTGGATTCAAGATAGCCTGGCTGATGAGGGTTTTGAACCCGAAGCCGGTCCCAGGATGCTTGTTTCCGGTCCAGGAAGACATGGCTTGGCAGTTCGGGCTGGACTGTTCCCATGAGGCACAGGGTCAGACTGATTTGCATATGGCCATGTCTGAACTGGGGTGGTGGAGTGAGCTAAAGAATGATGATGGATTAAACCCAGATCAGTTGACTGGGGGTGAGTGTTTGATTTGCTCTAGCGCTCCGTCCATCATCCCCTTTGGTATAACTTAGATATGTCTGCAGCTTATGACATTACGGAACTACGCATGTGTGACTGAAAATTTATTTAAAAGGAGGGCAGTTAATATGGCACCCTTTCCGAATTTTAAGAACTTGATCAGTGAGACAGGACACCATGCAAAAATAAAAGGTGAGCATGCAGCCCGCTTACAACATTAAATCTATATTTTTTCATTCATCTTCCCATAAATCTACTTGAATATAACATTGTTGAGAGTGTTCGCTGATGCATTATGCACACATGACTAGAAAATAATTGAAAAGGAGATGCAGTTAACATGGCGCCCTTTTATGAACTTGATTAGTGAGACAGGACGCTTTGCGAAAATGATAGGTGAGCGTGTAGTCCACATATAATATTAAATGCAATACTAGATAGTTCGTCTCACCATCAATTGTACTGAATACCGATATGTGTGGCGACAACAAGACTATGCATATTGCTCTAATACTAGATAACTACATATTGGTGCAAATGCGGATGGCTTAATATATATAATGTAATATCTGTGCATGAAATAGGAAATCTATATCCGAATACTACCCATAAACTAAATACAAATACGTACGGCAGACAAAATAGGGTCTTTAAAGACACTCTACAGGACTTGTTCCTTTATGGCGAATATGTACCTCTAGATTGTCAAGAAAAACTCAACATTTGTACAATTCTAGATGTATAGTGCCATGTATTAATAATTACTTCATGAAACTGTGATAAAGATGTCTTTCCTGTTTCTGAACTCTCATTAGGTCGTGAGGGAAGATATTGATCGGAATACCCCCTATATAGTGAGCAAATACAAAAAGCATGAAGGAAGGTGCCTTTCATATATGAACATAATTATAATCCCAGCATTGAAAACTGAGGTAAGATTGAGGGTAATGGTTTGACCTGGAATATGAGGATCAGGGTGAGAGAAGGAATCATGAGAAACGGGGCACTGTATAAAGGTATCTCTATATCTGTACACAGGTGGACAGAGAGTTACTGGAAAGGAAATTAAATATGAGGAATACTTCAAGAGAAAACCTTCAAGATCAAAATACAAAAAGGTGACTATTATAATAATTATATAGCTAAGGGCTCTGGTCCTCAAATACCCAATGCAGTAAATTTATATTAAATATAAGTATCTTTCCTTTTAGAATGATCTAATGAAGAAAACTTTACTCTTATGAGGGCTCAACTAGGAAAAGTGTAGAAATAGAAAACCCGCCAATGTTAGGTAGGTAAAATATACAGATGGGTTTTGTAATAGATTACCCTTTTTATACCAAAGCATTTTAATAGGATTCCAATATAGCGAAAGGAAAGTCCCCTGATGTTTCAGTATGAACACGGGGTTCCAAACAGAAAATGATTGATAATGCATGTGACTTGATGAAAAGAAAGTCTCATAAAAAGGTTTTGACCATGGATAATGAATGAGTGGGATATACCATGTTGTGAGGAATGAGTATAGTATTTTGGAGTGAATGAATGAGGAACAGGTAGACCATGAACATGAATGGATATGGGACCAGATATATAATGATAAAAACACTGAACCTGGATATGTAAATTTGTCTTATTTAACATACTGGATTGAATATGTGTAAACATTGTTTTTTATTTATATTTTAGATAAATTCATGTTTTTTACTATAATTGTTTGTCTTGAAGAAGGTGGAGCGAACCAATGAAAAAACACTGAAACGCCATGTCGGCAACTTAAATTATAGATTTGATTTTGATGTGATTTGACAATATATTGGTTTTAACTATCTGTGGATGTGAAGTATTTATTGCTATTGTTATTTACAATAATCAGAAGAAGTGAATTATATTGAGACGGAATTGATGTATTCTGACATTTAAATATTCACTAGCGATTTTAAAAATGTAAAACAAATAATATTTTCAATCCAGTATAATGTAATATTGTACATATCATATTGCAATTTTAACCATAACAAATGTGTAATAAATCAGACATTTTCATATGCACAGTAGTCGGTGTTTAGAAAAAATGTATACATGCTAATTGGCAAGAAAGATGTAACCTATAAGATATATTGAATGAATGGTATGTGTCAGTGAATGAGTGTCAAGAAAAGGGAGTTTTTTCCTATTAGTTTAGGTTGCATATTTGACAACAAGCTGTCTCTGCATAGGGACTAATACTCTGCAATAAACCCACTCAGATTTCCCCTTATTTTGGGGGCATTCAGGACCTGTTTCTAACATACCTGTTCACTATCTTTCTCTTAACTCAGACTGTAACCCTTCCTTTCCTCTTCACAATACAAATCGTTCTACTGTAGTAGACTGTTCCGCTTTGCTTTCCTCCTCACCTCCACTGTGATTCTGCGTTTTGGATCGCTTCTGCATTTTTATGCCTTTGTTGTTACCACTTCACATGTTTTCAAAATGCCCTTGTAAACAAACATTAATAAAAAGGGCCTTAATTAAAGCTGTGTACTTACTACATTCAAATTACTTACTACGTGTCCAATTTAGCAAACATTCGGAATATATTAGGCTCATCACTGTTGCTAATGGCGATAGACAGTGCTTGGGTCAATCTGTTTTTAAACTAATCTTGAAAGTTGATATTACACGCTTGGATTTATGTGGCTGCAATCCATGACTGAAATTGAGTTCTTCTATGTTGTCTATTGTATGCTAAATGTCTGATGCTTACCGACTCACAAAATAGGGTTTGTACATTGCACAGACCTATTTAGCGGGCGCAAACGGGCCGATTTCCCATTTGCAACCGCTAAAAAAGGGTCGTACATCTGGCCCTAAGTTTTTTAACAGGGATCTTCTGCCCAACTTTGCCAAATTGTTGCCCTCAATGTGAAGGATGATGAGCACAGGCACTGGTAGCCCACAACTTCCTTGATGACCTGCATAAATCGTCCAAGCGTGACCACATCTACCGGCCGAGTGGAACAGTAAACCTGGTTCTGCTGCATGACCATAGAACAGATTCTGTGTGAAAGTTGACATTTCTCATTGCATGAAGGAATCACCAGAGATCCACACACTGGCTGTAGTCAAGTGACCTAATGCAAAACTGACAGAAGATAAAATGTATAGCTCGGACTCGAACTCGGACAAGACGGAGGTCCTCATCCTCGGCTCCACCCCCTCCGCCTGGGACGACTCATGGTGGCCGGCCGCGCTGGGAGCCGCACCGTCGCCCACTGACCACGCACGCAACCTGGGGTTCATCCTGGACTCATCGCTATCAATGACCCAGCAAGTCAACGCAGTCTCCTCCTCCTGCTTCAACACCCTCCACATGCTCCGTAAGATCTACAGATGGATCCCCACCGGAACCAGAAGGACGGTCACCCAGGCCCTCGTCAGCAGCAGACTGAACTACGGCAACGCCCTCTACGCGGGAACCTCGGCCAAACTCCAGAAACGACTACAACGCATACAGAACGCCTCCGCACGCCTCATCCTCGACATCACTTGCCACAGCCACATCACACCCCACCTGAGAGATCTGCACTGGCTCCCCGTCAACAAGAGGATCACCTTCAAGCTCCTCACCCACGCTCACAAAGCACTCCACAACACCGGACCAGCATATCTCAACGAACGACTCACCTTCTACACACCGAACCGCCAACTTCGCTCCGCTGACCTCGCCCTCGCCACCGTTCCCCGCATCCGACGAGCGACCGCCGGCGGCAGAACATTCTCCCACCTCGCCGCCAAGACATGGAACACCCTCCCCATCCGCCTGCGACAGACCCAGGACCTGCTGACCTTCAGGAGACTTCACAAGACCTGGTTGTTCAAGCAGTAGCAGCACCCCCCCACCCCCCCAGCGCCTTGGGACCCTCACGGGTGAGTAGCACGCTCTACAAATGGATTGATTGATTGATAGCATTTCTTAAATAATCCAGTGGAGACCAACTTTACCTACATTATGTTAAGATGCACATAGAGCTTGTTTCAGTCGGACTTCCCCTTGCCAATCCTTTTGATCATCTCAGAGTTAAACCCCACTTCCACCACAGATTTTGTTGCCCCTATCCTAAAGGAATGTGAACTGAAACTACCCACTAGATGCCTGCAGCCTCAATATACTTGCCCCACACTTGAATGAGCTGGTATTTCCTGAGTGACATGTACCAATAGAGTGTTAGATGCCACCTGAGGTTGTATCTAAAAGAGTTTGTGTACCACGATGACCTTAGGATTACTTGATACTCTTTTCTTAAATGATAAATCTTACAATAATGTATAGTGACTGCCAGATCATCACCTAGCCCGGAGACGTGGTTGAGTAAAGCCCCCCCATGGATGTCTTGTTTGGATCTTGCCACAATTTCAGACACCCTAAATGCCCTGTTAAATGTGAGAGAGAAGGCTGTGGTGAACAGTGCAGATTCATAGTCTGACCTGCAGACCATGTGTAAGACCCCTATAATACTTCCCAACTTATCCACATTGAAGTAGCAGCGTCTTTGAGCTGGGATTGATCCTTCCAACCTGTCCCACTCACAGGGCACCTTCTTAATTTAGAAGGATTGCAAATGGTATGATTCTCGCCCACCTCCCAGATTTGCGAAAACGCTACTGCTGAGGTATGTCACCTGGTGAATACTACTGATGGACCTTGTACATGCATGTGTTCAAGAAACCCCAGCCAGTTATTTAAATGAAGAGCTGCACTTCAGGAGTGCCTGCAGTAAATGCAATGTAACTGTGAAAAGCCTTCTCATATGCCCTATTTGTCTTAGCTGGGAGGCTGGCCAAAATAAGATCTTAGAGAGCTATGCTCCAAGCTTCCATAGATGCCCAGGGAAATGTGTGGGTTCTGTCTCTGCTTCCAGGTGGAATCACCGGAAATCCTGTAACTTGAGACGATGCAATGCATCAGCTGCGTTTTTTTAAATGCCAAGTTCATGCTTTGCTTTAAACATAATGTTATTCTTCAGACACATAAAGACCAATTCTTTTATAAAACTGAGCACCTTTTGCATTTGGCATTCTGGAAATTAATGGATTCAACTATAGCATGTTATCTGCAGATCTGCCAACTCACACAGTGCCACCATGTGTCACATGATTTCAGCTCCCTTCGCACTGTCACCCAGTGAGTAGCAGGTAAGGCAAGCAAGAAGTGACAGAGTGGATTTCCAGCTCATCTTTTGAGGCTGCCAACAGGTGATGTCCATTAAGGGTGTGTGAAAACATACCAGGACATTACCAGCAGCCTAAACAACCTATTGCTCTCCCGTTTTTTTGAGGAAGGAGAAGGTCGATGGGGGCAGGGGGCAGGGCAGATAGCCCTCTCTGGAAGTTCTCAGCATGAAGCCCTGCCCCTTCAAGGCAAAGCCCTATCCTCACACTCCAAATGTTTTTCTCAAGTTGGCAGGTCTGCATCTGACCGGAATGGCACAGAATGATTGTGAAATTGGTCAGTCCAAGTATGTAAGTCCACCACAATGGGAAATAGTTCCAAAAATAGATAAGCACAAGCAAGCTTTGTGCTCTTGCCACCAGCAAAACACAAATGCCCCCAAAAATTATGTGCACAGATTAGTTGCAATATGTTGAATACAAGCATGATCTCGAGAATAGGATACAGTAAAGTGATTATTTCAAGGCCCAGCTGCCCTCAGCATAGTGAACAAAACAAAACCTCCATGCCACTGCTCAGGATGCCAGCATGCATTCACCCCCAACCAGAGAGCTGTCCTTCTGAGACACATGGACACACTGTCACTCACCGTCCTGTCAGTTTGCAGGACCGCCCTGCCTTACTGTACATCTCCTGTTGCCCGTTCTTGTCTCAGATGTCTGGTAGTGGCAACTGGCAGGAAGACACAGTTCTAAAGGAACTGCCAACGTTTCTACTGCTACCGCTGCTGGAGCCCAAAGAGAGGTAAAATTCCAGCAAGCCAATGGTCAAAGGTGGTCCAGAGGATGGCAATGGAGGCCCAAGGGGACACAGTCCAACTCAATGCTCCACCAGAAAAAAACAACTCAGGGCCAAAAGCAGGAATGGGGTTGCATCTGGGTCGCCAGTGGGAGCCAGGCACCAATGTGGTGATGAGGTAACATCACCCATTATTTAACCTGCTCTAGCTCTCCTGTCGGTCACCCAGGCAACCCGCTGACCTCCTGGCAACCAACAGTTGCTGACCACGTGAATCCTGTGAAATTCAAATATTACAACCACAGTTGGGTGCTGCAATTGAGCGGTCAGATCCAGCCTTCACCTGTCTCCAGTGCCCACCACTTCATGATGTGGCCCTTAATCCAATGGATTAACAACCACTTACATATAGTTCTCATGTTTGTCCAGACTCTATAGTGCTTGAGAATATTTAACAAAGTTATAGGATGGTGGAGCATGCCTTGACAAGACAGAATACCATTGCATGGACCATAATTTTGAGATTGATCTCAGGGTCCAAGGCCTTCTCTGTCTTCACATGTGGCTGAAATTGAAATCTAGGCACCCAAAGCAATCAAAACAGACATCTTCCTGCACTATTCAAACTCCTTAACAATAACTTAGGATTCAAATATCATGTAAGTAATGTAAGCATGGTGCTGTTGCAGATCTTCTGGTTCTGATGGCATACTGAATGCCAGTGTATGTGCAGTACTGGCAGGTTCAAGTTGTATGTGTGAAAAATCCAAAGTGTTGGTGCAATAGAGTGTAAAAGATGACATGCATATGTTATTTTATGTCATGTTATGTTATGTTATGTTATGCACATCTGTAGAGCACACTATCACCCGGTAGGGTATCCTGGCGCTGAGAAGGTGTGAGCCTAGGCAACCCTAGGGCCTAGTGGGACTATTTTAAAAGCCTGATCTTCAGTCTCTTGCTGAATTCAAGAAGTGAGGAGGTTTTTGATATGCATATGGTGAGTGCAGATAGGAGCCAGGATGAGCAGAGGAGTCTAGATGGTTTGTGAAAGCAGATGTGATTGTTGAGGTGTGCTGTGCCAGTGTTATGTAGTGCCTTGAAAGTGTTGATGAGAAGTTTGAATTATGCTTGCTTGTGTATGGAGAGCCAGTGGTGCTCCTTCAGATGTGGTGTGATGTGAGTACGGAGTGGGAGGTCGAAAGTGATTCTGACTGTCACAATCTGAATAGTCTGCAGCCTTCTGCTGAGGATTTGTTGATCCTCAACCTATTCTGGGTATGGAATCATGAGACGGTGACAGCGTTGACGTTGGCGGTCATGCTGCGTTTGCTGTTGATGAGTATCCTGAGGTCCTTGGTGTGGTTGGTGTGGGGTGAGTGTTGGTCCTAGCTCTGTTTGCCACTCGGTGGAGTACCATGGTAAAGTGATCACAATTTTGTTCTTGTCAATGTTTAGCTTTAGGCAGTTGGTCTTCATCCAGTGAGTGGTTTAAATCATGCAGGCATTGAACGTGGTCTGGGTACTGAGTGTCTTTCTGTGAGGGAGAGATTGAGTTGCATGTCATCCACTTAGAAAATGATGTTGATGATGTGTCTCCTCTGTCCAGAGTCATGCAGATGTCATCCATGGTGGCAATAAGGGCAATTTCCATGCTGTGGTTGAGTCTGAAACCCGACTGAGTAGTGTCGAGGAGTTGGTAGTCATTGAGGTATTCGATGAGGAGTCGGTTGATGATGTTCTCTAAGACCTTGACTGGGAAATGGTAGCAGGGAGAATGGCCTATAGTTGGCGAGCATAGAAAGGTCCATTGAGTGTTTCTTCAAGCATCTGGTAAGGTCACAGAAGAGGTGGAGGCATTTAGAATAGGGTTGAGCATGGCGCTGATGGGTTGCAGTCCTCTGAAGTAGGCTTGGTGGGGGCAGGGATCCAATGGGGCCCAGAATAGATGGACTTCATAGTGGCAGCAGTTTCTTCCAGGTTGATGACAGGCCATGTGGTTACACTAGCCACTTCAAATAACAAAATATGTGTCTCAATTCTCATTCTCAAGCCCATAAGCCCACAACAACCATCTGCTCCTCTCTCATTTTTGAATTCACACTTATGTACTATTAATTATTTATTTATGCACTTAGTTATTTATTTTCATTAAACGTTTTACATAGCACCAATACACTATGTCGGATTAGCACACTCTACATCATAAGCACAACATGCAAATCACAAACACAGTAAGCTACATGCCCAACTTCCTTCTATGCTCTTGAAGAATACCCTTGCTGCATTGATACAGCCATTAATGTTTGTCAGATAGGGTGCCGTGCTAAAAAACATAGCTTTGTATATATGGCTTTATTATATAAACTGGGAAGGGTTGTGCTATTTTCTTTGATTTGTGATCATTTACATTTTGTTTGAATAATTCTCGGGAATATGTCTGAAATAAATATTTTCATATTATTCCTGTTTTCGCTAGTATACTGAGTCTACTGCAACTTAGATTTGTTCTCCATTGTGGTGAATTTCTTTTATAGTGTGTGTTGGAAAGTGGTTTATTAGTAGTGATAAGTAGTAATTTACCACTAGTACTAAGGCCACAAACAGAATAAAAGGTTCAGACAAACTGTCAATAAATTACTCCTTTGCTCAACCCTGGGTAGCTGGCAACGAGCAGACAGGCGTAGCTTAGGAGACTGGTGTGTAAAGCATTTAGAAACACCAATACATTAGATAAGTAAGATACAGCACAAAATAAAAATGCAACTCCAATTTATAAAAGTAGATTATACATTTATGAACAAATAGACACCAGAGGACAAAAGTCCAATAGAGGGAACCAGGGATTTGAATTTTTGAAGATTAAAAGTAAAGATAGCACTTAGACGCAAATAGAGCTCAAAGAGTTAAAAAAAAAAGTTATGCTGGACTTACGGTCAGGAGGAATTCTTTGTACTTCTGGTGTAACTTCTCCTGTACACAATGAGTTAGGATGTATTCTTTAAGAATTAAATCAAACAACCCTTCATAAGTACTCACTTTGTTACCTTCAATCCAGCCCTCTAGTGCCTTCACTGAGATGTCAACAATGTCTACCCAGGACTGTGTGCTCACTTTCTGGGTGTCCCTGAACTTTACCCTGTACTGCTCTATGGTGAGACCAAATTTCTTGCCTAGGCATCTCTTCACGTGTGGTTAGGATTTCCTCTCCTCCCCCCGGGTCAGGAGCCTATCCCTTCCAGCTACTGGGATTAATTCCCGCAGAAGTGAACCCCAATACTTGGGGTGGACCCCTCTCATCTCAAGGGCCCTCTCAAATGCAGTCAGCCATTTGTTAATGTCATCCCCCTCTACATACATATGGACTATCTCTTTGGGGAACTTGGGATCAAACCCACCAGCCCTGAACATCTCAATCTCTCTTGAAGCAAGTCAAACTCCTTAGTACTGTAGTTCCTAATGTGCAGCAGGTAAAGCCCTTCAGAGTGCAATCCCTTGGGGTGCAGACCAGGGTTCCAGCAGGGCAGTCCTTCTTCTACTTGTAGTTTCAGGCAGCAGATCTGAGGAACTATTCAGCTCTCCTGTATTTATTTACAGTTTCTGGGCATCAAGCAGGGGGGCACCCCTGACCAAAGAGATGTAGGGTGGCAGCCAGGTGTATGACCACTTTCTCCTAAGTGTGGCATATTCTTGTCCCAGAAAGCA
This sequence comes from Calotriton arnoldi, assembly GCA_963921515.1. NCBI lineage: Eukaryota > Metazoa > Chordata > Amphibia > Caudata > Salamandridae > Calotriton > Calotriton arnoldi. Next base: position 164,340 of record CAWUFW010015889.1, on the reverse strand, counting down.
CTATTCTCTCAACATCCAACATGGAGACAGTCTCTCCTTTGAGGTTAGATCTGGCTAAGCCAACCTACTGGTGTGGCAAAGTTTAACACACCCCTTCCAACACCCTGACAAATCTAATTACTGAGGCTCCTGTGTCGCTAGAGGTGCAGGATGTGGGGGTTAGCTTGTGCTTGTCTCCATTCACTACAATGGAGAAAAACAGAATTGGTCATTTTGACCTTACCAGAGCATATAAAAAATTGTTTATAAGGGCCATGCTTATAGTTACAAGGCACCCTACCCCTGGGGCACCTAGGGGAGCCCTTAAGGGTGGCGTATGTATAACAATAAGGTAGTTTGAGGCTTTGGAAGTACCTTTAAATCCAAATTCGAATTTGCATATAAATGTAATGTAAAGGCAGCATCAAAGGCAGTGCAGCCTTTAAAATGACAGCAGGCAACACAGTAGTGCACACTTACATACATTAAGTCTACTGGGTCTCTAACCTTACATGCCCTATTATATACTAGGGACTTACATCTAGGCTGTCAGTACCAATTATAAATACACCTAATTTGCATATCCTTATAATCAGAGCACTAGTCCTGGGCCTGGTAAGCAGAGCCAGGGCACAGTCATTTATCATCAGCACCAAGCAAAATAATGATGGTGATCAGGGCAAAAAGGATGACTTTCTCACAGTGTGTACATACTTTCCGATTGATAGATTTGCCCCTTTCATATCGGTTTGGCTTAATAAACTGCCCCTCTCAGGTGCCTATGATCAGGGGTGACTCCTCCGTTATGGCGGAGTAGCTTTGCCCCACTGCTGAGATACAGCAGAGAAGAATGTGAAAAAGAAAATGATAATAAAACAATTTTAATATCATTTTATATTTTTCTCACCTTGCCATTGACAGCTGAGTCTTAGGGCAGAGCCATCCTGAGAGCGTTACAGCGTCAGCAGGAGAGAGGAGGAGTGGTGGGGGCACTGTAAGTGTGCTTGTCAGTTTGGCCGGCCGTCTTAGGATGGCCAAACATGGCATATGCACATTGACAGAATTGGGGGTCTCTAGTTGACAAAGGTAGACACCTTGCCCAAGTAGGGACCCTTGCTTCTAGTCAGGTAAAGGGAGTTACACTCTCTAGATAAACCGTGCTCACACCCTTGGTGGCTTGGCACAAGCAGACAGGGTTATCCTAAAGGCAATGTGTAAAGTATTTGCACCCAATGCACACTAACACGGTGAAAACACCACAGGAACTAAAACCACACCAGTTTAGAAAAATAGTAATATTTTATCTAAATTGCTACAAGATTAAAAATGACAAAAATCCAACATGCAAGTTATCACAATAACACTCTTTTTAAAAAGGAAATTACAGTGCAAAGAGGGGACCCGTTCATGGTTGAGAGAGCACAAGTTTACTCACACTGACTGCTGTTATGCGGTCACCGGGCCATTTCGCAGCAGCCCTACAACTCCCATGACAGCTCTTCCAAGAGCTCCTCTTACTCACTGGAACGGGGCCCTGGATCGGGTTACAGTAGCAGAGGAGTGTCTCTGGCCTCCTGCTCTGCTTAAACACCAGGCAACAGCTGCACCTTTGAAGGCCCTCAGTCCCGGGGTCTTCATGCAGTTTTCCAGCTGGGTGCATGGCTGCCATCCCTCACGGCAGCCGTGTCAACAACGCCATACTTCCTCTTTGGTTCTGGGGCACGCAGGGCGGGGCTGGACTCCCTCCTCAGCCTGCGTGGCAGTTGCTTCGGCAAGGATGGGATGTCCACAGGTTCTTCCAGGTGCTGGGCTCCCTCTTCAACCCTGCACCGCAGTTGGTCTGGCAACACGGGGACACCCTCAGAGTTCTTTCTTCTTGGCCCAAGCACAGACCATGCTTGCGGTGATCACCTGGCAATGCGGGGGAAGCCTGTTTGGAGTTTCCGCACCTTAGGCCTGGCTCACGCCGCCAAGGTGTTTTTCAACACGGCACAAGCTGGTGCCGCAGTTCAACTTCCAGCATGACACATGCTGGTGAAGCTGCTCCGCTCATAAAATGGCACACACTTCCTCAGCACCTCACCTCAGATATTGTGGTGGGAGGAGGAAGAGCAATCCTTGTTAATCTTCAAGTTCAGCACGGGGAAGAATTTGTTTTCCCTGAGTTTTTCACAACAGGAGGCAAGCACACACAAGCCCTTGGAGATCTTCTCAAGCAGGATACCACAGCAGGGGAAAAAGAGTCAGTCCTTTTGCTCTGCCCACAGACAGAAGCAGCAACTGCAGGCCAAGCCACCCCTCACACCACAGAAAGAGTAGTGGTCCTCACAAAGATCTTCAGCTCTTCTTCTTGGCAGGGTCTTCTTGTTTCCCCAAGTGATCTAAAGTTCTGTTGTTTTAGATCTAATATTTATATTCCATTTTCTCTTTATAGTCTTTGTTTCAAGAGTCTCTAAGCTCAGTAAAACCAGTTCTGTCCTCCCTGGTCCCGCTTCACTACAGGAGGTAGAGACAGCGTTGTGCAGATCAGACACAGCCTATTCAGGTGCTAGTGAAAACTCCTCTCACCACTCTAAATGCGGAAAGGTTTATTCCGCCTGGCTATGAGCAACCCAGGCAGTGGTGACCGGAACATGTAAGAGTGGTGGGACGGTGAGACAGGGGGGAGGTTGACAGATGACGGGATAGGTAAAATTAAATAAAAAATTAAATACAACCACTAACCTTCTGCTCGCCACATCGCCGACTCAGCGATGCGGTGAGTGCAAGGTAAGTGGTTTTATTTCATTTTTTATTTCGTTATACCTATCCCGTCATCTGTCGACTTCCCGCCCACCCTGCCCCCGCCCTGCCCCTGCCCCGCCCCAACGATCTTACCTGTGCGGGCCACCACTGAACCCAGGAAAGGCAGGACACACCTCAACCCCCCCTTGTGACTGTCTACAGTGAATGCACATCCCCAGCTCCTGCCACTCCAAAACCAGACAGTGAATATACAAACAGGCAGAGGCACACAGGATGGTTAGACAAGAAAATGCCCACTTTCTAAATGTGGCATTTTCAAACATATAATTTAAAAAACACCTTTACTAAAAAGTGTGTTATTAAATTCTGAGTTCAGAGAGCCTAAACTCAATTTCTCGATCTTGTCCCAATAGAAAGTTACACTTATAATATGTTACAAAGCAGCCCCCATGTTAACCTATGGGACAGACAGCCTTTCAATAGTGAAAAACGAAATACACAGTATCAGGACATGTAACACACACCAGCACATGTCCTACCTTTCACATACACTGCACCCTCCCCATGGGGGTACCTGGGGCTTACCTTAGAGGTGCCTTACATGGAAGAAAAGGTAAGGTTAGGGCCTGGCAAGTGGATGCACTTGCCAGGTCGACAGGGCAGTTTACAACTGCGTGTACAGACACTGCAGTGGCAGGTCTGAGACACATTTACAGGGCTACTCGAGTGGGTGGCACAACTAGTGATGAAAGCACACTAGTTGCATTTGATTTACAGGCCCTGCCACACTCAGTGCATTTTACTAGGGACTTACCAGTGAATCAAATATGCCAATCATGGATAGCCAATGATAATCACAATTTACCAGAGAGCACTTGCACTTTGACACTGATTAGTAATGGCAAAGTGCTCAAAGCATCTAAGCCAGCAAAAAACGAAATCAGGCACACAGTCAAAAATGCAGGAGGTAGAGGCAAAAAGTCAGGGGAAACCACACCAAGAATGCCAAGTCTAATATTCTCATTCATGCTGCCCCTGTTGGGCGTCTGCCAGTGCTCAGTGGGAAGGGGGCTATGTTAAAGGTTGTTTAGTTTTGTTGCGTTACAGACAGGGGATGATTGGAATGCATTACTTGCTGGCGACTGTGCCAGACCTTGCCGGGCCTTACTGTACCGAATGGGCCTATGGTCAGAAGCATGTTATTCTCCATAGAGGACTCGGGGGCTGGCCCCTCGGTGGGCTGCGCCTCCATTGGTGTAACGATATGATGCCCACTGTTGGGTCTTGCCCTGATCTACTGCTGGGACCTGGTGATGTTGTATCCTCGCAGATTACCCTGAATGAGTGGGTGGACGGATGTTCTGGACGTGTCTCTCTAGTGAGGGGTCAATGGGACGGCCCTAGAAACATGCCTATAAGCCATGGGTTCGTCACGACTAGCGGGGTTTAATTTATTGTCCTGGAATGTTAACGGCCTTGGGGATAAGATCAAGAGAGGAATCGTATTGCAATATATCAAAAGACACCTGCCCGATGTGGCTCTGCTCCAGGAGACGCTCCTTCTGGGTAACACATGCCAGGCAATGACTAGGTGGGGGTATAAAATGGTGGCACATTCAGGCTTTGGTTCTGGTTCTCGCGGAGTGGGGATATTGCTGCGGAAAAACTTTCCCATGAAAATCACCTCTACAAAGCTGGACATCCAGGGTAGATTCGTAGCAGTTACCGGGTGCTGGGAAGGGCGGACACTTAATCTTGTGTCGGTGTATATCCCTCCAGGTCTACAGGGTCCAGCCTTCAAGGATTTAGGCGAATTTTTGCTTTTGCTACCCGAAGGAAGGCTCTTTATTGGGGGGCACTTTAACTCCATAGTGTCGGATAGCTTGGATAGGTGGCCGCCCAAAACTCTACCAGTTACACGCACACGGGTCAACAATTTTCTGACAGCGCTGGGCCTTGTTGACACCTGGCGGGCGTCTCACCCCGCCGAGAGACAATATACATTCTACTCTGGGGCCCATAAAACTCAGTCGCGCATAGACTACATAATTACACCGGCGGATCAGATAGGTCACGTTAGAGAAACCACACACTTGGCCCGCGGTATCTCGGACCATGCACCCTTGTGAACTCGGATTGAAGAAGGGGAACCGCAGGTAGGGAGAATAGCCCCAATAAATCCCTGGTATCTGAAGGTCCCCAGGATACGCAAAAGCATTATTAGTGACACGGAGCACTACTTTCATGAAAATGAACATTCGGTAGATTCGGCAGTGATGCTGTGGGAGGCCTATAAAACGGTTATACGCGGAACTGCCGTCTCCCAAATTGCCACCTCCAAGAGAGAAAAGCGTGACGATCTCGACCGGTTGGAAATGGATATCTTAGCGATAGAAAATAGCCTTCAGGAGACTGACTCCGAAGAGAAAAGGCATGAATGGTTACTCAAGCAAAACGAGTTTAGGCGATAGCGAGGGACGCGGCATTGGCACAACATAGGGCTAAACAGTGTAGGATCTATGAGATGGCGACAAAGCGGGAAAGCTGCTCGCGTGGCTCGACCGCAGGGAACAGGCGAGTCGCATAGTGGTTGAACTGGCCACGAAAACCGGTGGCCTGACCTCTGACCCACAGGACATCGCTAACAAGTTTGCCGATTACTTCAAGGGCATATATACTTCCCGCACGAAGTACACTGAACCCGAGGCACTGTCCATGCTCCACGACATCCCCCTCCCTCGGCTTTCCGATGAGGAGCGAACTGAGCTTGACAGAGAGCTGGAAGTTGGGGAGGTAGAGAAAGCTATCCATGACCTGCATGGGGGGAGAGCCTCCGGTCCGAATGGCTTGCCGGTCGAACTATATAAGTTGACCGCAAATAAAATCACGCCATTCCTAGTTCGAATGTTCCAAGACTGTAGAGAGGATGGGCTGCTCCCATTAGATCAGAGACTGGCCAATATAGTGGTTATCCACAAACAAGGAAAACTGAATCACCTGTGTTCATCTTACAGGCCGATATCGCTTCTAAACGCCGAGGCCAAGATTCTGGCTAAGGTCCTTGCTACCCGTCTTCTTACAGTGATTACCACCCTGTTCCATCCCGACCAATCTGGCTTTATGCCAGCTAGGAATACCTCTCTTAATTTGCGGAGACTTCATGGAGTCCTTGCAAGGGCCGATACTATTCAGGAGGATGCGGTGGTGGTCTCACTGGATGCGGCCATGGCCTTTGATACGATCGAATGGTCGTATATGCTGGCAGTCTTGCAAAAACTAGGCTTCGGCCCGGGTTTCCTGAGATGGATACGCCTCCTATATGCCGCCCCCATGGCTCGGATAGTGGTCAATAATCGGATGTCCTCTCCGTTTGATCTGGGCAGGAGCACATGCCAGGGCTGCCCCCTCTCCCCATTAATCTTTGCTCTTCTTTTGGAACCTTTGGTGATGTGGATTCGGAAGGACCCGATAATTAGAGGGTTGCGATGGTCACCGGATTGGGAGGACCGCATATGCAGATGATATTTTACTTTATCTAGCTTCCCCGGCAGCCTCTTTAAACCGAGTGCTCCACATCTTCTTGGTCTTTAAGGAATTTTCTGGCTACACCATTAACTGGTCTAAATCGGTCCTCTATGTCTTGAGCGGGGCGGTCCCGACCTTGCCCAGGGGCTTTAACATAGCACTCGCCCCCACCAGTTTCAAATATTTAGGTATCCATGTTTCGAAAGATCAGACACTTTCATACGATCAGAATATCCTTCCCCTGCTACAGCGCCTACGAAGTGACATCACACATTGGAAATCGCTCCCTCTATCGTTGCTAGGGAAGGCGGCATTGTTTAAAATGATGTTGCTTCCTCGTTTTCTTTATGCGCTCCAAAATGCCTCACTTCCGGTAACACAAGAATACTTTCAATCAATAGATTCAGCGTTGAGGGAGCTCCTCTGGGAGGGTAAACCTCCACGTATATCTTTAGCTAAGCTTACAAGGGGGTGGTACGATGGTGGTATCGCGCTCCCCGATGTCAGAAGATACTATTGGGCAGCTCATCTCACTGCTATCAATCACTGTACATATGGACCGCAGACAGACCCCGGCTTTAATATGGACAGATGGCTTTTACCCAGAGGGAATTACAGGGGAGCGTTGTATGCTAATCCTTCTAGATTGAGGCTAACTGGACCTACCAACCACTCGGTCAAGATATGGAGGGACGCCACATTGAGCCTAGGATGGAAGGACAAAATTACACTGGCCACCCCACTCTGGGACTCTGCCCGGTTGGGGAACATGAGAGTCACTAAAGGGTTTGATAGATGGGACTTAATTGGTCTATCTTCAGTAGGGGACCTGTGGAGGGATGGGAAAGTACTTTCCTTTGACCAGTTGAGAGGTGAATATGATCTAGCTGCCTCAGAACACTATAGATATCTCCAGGTCAAACACGCACTACAAGCAGTGATACCCCGGGGAGAAAACCTGCCACTGTCCTCACCACTAGAGGACAGAGTACTTGACGGCCACCTTCCGGAGAAAGCAATCTCCCTGATATATAAAAAACTAATAAACAATTCCCCTGACACTCTTCTCTGTCTCCGCGCCCACTGGGAACATGACATAGCTGGGCTGGAGGATGAAGAATGTCGTGAAGCGCTCGCATCCCCCAAAGAGACAGCAGTCTCATCCAGACTGCGGCTGGTTCAACTCAAGATATTACATAGGAATTACTATTCGGGACCTACTCTGAAGAAGATGGGTTATAGGGAGAATACCGTGTGCATCAAGGGCTGTGGGCTGGAGGGGACATTTATACATTCACTCTGGGAGTGTCCATCCATCCAGAACTACTGGGAAAGGGTCACGAACTGTATGACAGAAGTAATGGGGGTAACCACTGATTGCACTATCAAACTATGGGGGTCATTATGATAGCGGGCGGATCGCTACTGCCCGTATGGCGGTGGCAATCCACCCGCCATTTCCGTCCGCCCGCCTAACATTTCCCCCCGCCATATTACGATGGCGGTGGGGACCCAGGCGGACGGAAAGACCGTCCGCCAGTTTTCCGCCGGTAGGCAATCCGCCCGATCGCCTACCGGGTGGAAAAGGCCTGCAATATGGTGGTGGTGCCTTGCAGGCACCGCCATCCATATTACGATGATGGCGGTCTCATGCCTTTCCATTGCGGAGACTCCGCCATGGAAAGGCATGCAGAGAATGCCTTTTGGGGCCCGTTGCGGGCCCCCAGGTGGTTGGGGGGTGGGTGGCTGCACTTGGGGGGTACCCATGGTACCCCACGACATTTGCATGCACAAGGTGGCAGGCACCGCGCGGTGCCTGTCACGTTGTGCATGCAAATGCACAACATGCCCTTTCAACATTGTGGCGGTTGCTGAATACAGCACTGCCCGCCACAATGTTGAATATACAGGATGCGACCGCCATGGTGGCGGTCGCATTCTAATAGGCACAGCGGGACCGCCGCACCTCTTGCGGACGGTCCCGTTTACCGTTACGGTGGCGGGCGGACATTGTCCGCCCGCCATCGTAATGATGCCCATTGTCTTTTAAACATCTGGGGCCCAACAGACTTACACGTTAAAGATAAGGTATGGGTGTCGCTGGGTATGATGGTCGCCAAACGCAATATCGCAAAACTGTGGGGAGCACAAGAAAAACCGTCCCTGAGGCTTTGGGAGAACGACATGGATCATTGTATGTTCACAGAAAAGACTGTATATATGTCACGAGGCTGCCCTGGAAAGTGGTCGCAAATATGGCAGAAATGGAACACCTACAGGGGGGATATTTGTGAGCCTCCGAGAGCCCCACCTCTAATAGACATTGAGTAATGGCTGCCCAACCTATGTCCCAGGACACTGTCCACCCCGACGGGGAGTATGGCCTAACAGTTAACGATTGTCGATTGAAGCATGATTCCTGACATTGTCACACTGTCTGTAATGTGTTATTTAATGTGTTAATTTGTTTTTAATAAAAAGAACAATAAAAAAAAAAAAAAAGAATGCCAAGTCTAACACACATACATTTCTCCAACCGAGCTATGTTGCACAGCTAGGTGGAGAAAAGGCACAGCGAGCGTCGTCAGCCTGCTCAGCCCAATCACGGTGCTGCTCTCATGCTGATAACAGCATGAGAGCAGCGCCGTGATTGGCCCCTAGGAGCCTGTGCAGTACACCATCATCCGGAGAGGACCACCGAGGTGGCAGCTGCAGGGGCAGGTAAATTGGATAATGTATTATTTTCCCTTCTTCCTGCCCCCCACTCCCACCCCCGTGCATTCGCATTGCCCCTCCACTTCCAAATTAGAGCAGCCACCACACCGTCATACTTTCTATCTTTGTGCATAGTACAAAGATATTGCTTGAAAAGGTTGATCGGCTTTACCACAAATGAGTGAACTGCAGGAAGGGCCTGTGCTTCAATACAGAAAGGTAAGGTTACCGCTTTAGGGAGTCACAAAATACGAACAAAGTCAATAACATTTTCTTTTTTTAGCTGAAGGGAACACTTCAAAAGCAAAAATGCTTTTTCGCTCAAGTGCCAAAAATCTTTGCACCATTTCTGACTGCAGGAATATTTTGAAGCTGACAAACTCTTTCTGAATGAAATGCTGTAAAATTTAAAGCATCTGTCAAACCTCTGGGTGGGTTTCACTTGAGATTAAATTTTGGGGCAATAAATCGTAAATGGGAGCTTACCTAGGATTGTAGTGTACTGTCATGCATATGCTCTTTCTACCTCGGCAAGGCATCATTAGTGCAAGAGGTGCAGTGATACCGGGCCTAGGTGCGTGAGGGGCTCGCGGTTGTAACCCAACCTTAGCTGTATGTTTTTTAACAACCGAGCCTGGTGTCAATGGGTCATTTTCATTTCTTGCATTGAAGGCCAGGGCATCTTTGCTCTGCACCGGCGTCCTCGACAACCTGGAACAAATCGCTTGGTGAGGGTAATGAATAAACTATTCCTTCAGAGCTATATAAAAAACGGATGGCAAGAACAGCCCAGTGAACGAACAGGTTGCAAGCGATGACAGCAGTGGCTCTATGTACTTGCACGTCGTGTTTTTAGAATACTATAAAAACACTTAAGTGGGGCATTTTTTTCAATAACACCATAACGCTGGCCCATTCACTAGCTACGCGAACACCGTGCCTGCAGCTATTCTGACAACATACCTGGTCAGCATGTGACGCAGGCAGTTGTAGAGTGCTCGACTCTGAAGAGAGGCACGACTCTGACTGAAGATGGTGTTCTAATGAGGTCGAGTAGGTGTGCTTGTCTTTTGTAGAGAGTAAACAGAGCACTGTTTAACTGCGGCTTATCATAAAATCGTCAGTCAGTGAAACTGTCAAATAAAACCTCCTACAGGTCTGAAAAGCACTTCTTTGTTTACGGTTGTTCTACGGAGACGAGATAAGGAGGACACAAGTCTCTCGCCGTAATCCGTCTGATGTTGTTGTACCTGTAAATACAGGCCCTCAAACACACGGGGCCCCCCGCCACCCTCTGCCCCCTCGCAATCTCTGACTGCAGCACACTCCTTCCATTCTTCTTACATACTAATGACGGCGGCCACTTAGCCGCGGCCTTTGGTCTTGGGCGAATGGCAATGAACATGCACTGTGGCGTGTGTGCGTGTTGTTGGTTGAAACAGTGGCGGCAGGCTGGGCCTTGCATGTGAATGCTGCAGTTGCGATCTGCGATGCTCCACGCGCGAGCCGGCTGTTGTTTGTTATTGTAACTGATTCTGTGGGCTGATAAGGCCCGCGCTGTCTAATTTCTGAGGGGCACGGAGGTGAATGGGGGTTACTGGCAAAGTCTAGGCACAGGCTCTAGGCAAGTTACTGCGCATAACTGACCAGTAAACGAATCTTTAACTTTTTAGTTATAACGACTACTGCTTCACCTAGTAAAAATGTCCAATCGTTACCGTTTCTCAATCTTCCATACTTTCATTTGCCAATGACTGTGAAAATATGAGTGGGTTCGTGTCGCGCATATGGTGCAGTGCGACACCTGTAAAATGCCGAAGTTAGAATACAGCGCGCTGGATGTTGGCGGTTAAAATGCGTAGTCTTCTGTTCATTTTCTGTCACCTTACCATTGTACGTTAAACAAGCATTGGCGAATGAAAGGATGGCCATGACTTATAGTTGTAAAAGTATACAGCAAGCTCCTGAGTTCGCTGTCTCAGAACGGGCTAGAAAACCCCACGTCTTTCCTCCTGTACGAAGAGTATCATTCACGTTTATCATTTGTGCAAGGTTTGGCATATTCAGAATAGCAAAACCAGACTAGTGGCCAATGACAACAGAATTTAAAGCACTGGGCAGTCATCAAGCCATTGCATTGCATATCTCAAAACATGAATGTTTCAATGAGCTATCTTTCTCTCACTACCACAGAAGGCCCATTTCCTTTTTTTTAAATTAAGGAAACACATACCACCAGGTCATTGTCCATCTTCTGCTCTAAGGGGCATATTCACAAGGACCTACCGGCGATTTATCTCTACCATTACCCATCAAAAGTGGAGATCGATTTAACACCCCATTCACAAGCGGGTGCAAACTGCAGACATCGCCAGTATTCCTGCGACAACTGCCCCAAAATTTATCTCCACGGTGGACACCACCAACTAACCCTAATGAGATGCAGAGTAGGCGTTCCCGTGCAAAAACACACGAGAAAACCACAACACCACTTTCACAACGAACTGCCAGATCTGCGATGCAAGTCAAAACCACGCGATAAGCTGCGGTAGCAGCAGGGATTTAACACCTGCCTTTTGCTGTTGTTAAGCAGGACGACTACCTGCAGCATGAAAGGGAGCCCAGCCAAGAGCCACATCTGAAGACCCACAGATGCCATGGAGACAATGATCATGCAGCTCCGAGACCCATGAGGGCCACAACACCCACCGCCACCCACCCCAGGCCCGCCACCACCCCCAGGACCCGTCCCGCCCCCGCCCCGGGAACACCACAGAGGCAGCGTACACAAAGACAGCGGACCCACCTGAAACGCACCTGCCACCCAGACCCAACGCCAGAGGAGGAGGACATTGCCCACTACAGGCCCAAAAGGACAACCATCCCCCGCATCCTGACCCACATCCCCCACCTGCTGACGGTACCAACCCAGCGGACAACCAACATCCCTCCGCAGACAAAGCTGCCGGCTGCGCTGCACATGTCGGCCTCTGGTACCATCCAACCCACAACTGCCAGAGTCGGAGGAGTCACACAGCCAGCCCCATCCAAGGTCATCACACCTGTCCTGGATGCCAACATCAGCCTGGTACCCCAGCACCTCCACTTCACCCACACTGTGCAGCAGCAGCTGGAGACCAAGCAAGGCCCCTACGCCATAGCTGGATTCCCTCATGTGTCGGGGCCAATCAACTGCACACATGTACCCCTCGTGCCCCCTGCCGGCACTGCACACAACTACCACAACAGAAAGCACACGCATCCCATGAATGTGCAGGCAATAGTGGACCGCCCGGGACTCCTCAACAATGTCGTGGCCAACTCCCCAGGCAGAGTGCATGATTCTCACATCTCCCGACAGTCCATCATCACCCAGCGCTCCCAGGATGGCACCCATGGAAATGCAGTGCTCGTTGGTAAGTCCAAAATGAACACACCACACACCTCCAGCCCACAGTCATGCAACTCACGACACTGGCAATGGGCACGCAGCACAACTACATTCAACATGCCACACAACATGCCAACCGACCAGACACGACAACACGACTCCATTGGGAACTTGGCCTTGCCATGCCCACAACCCAGCCACGGCATGGCACCACAGACACACAATAGCAGGATGTGAGGAGAGGCATGGAGCAGGCATGTGCGAGAGCGGCAAGTGACTAAGGAATGTGAACCTACCAGGCCAGGTGTGGCGTGGAGGTGCCGGACAGACCACAGTGTGCAAACCACAGAAATGGCCATGTGTAGATCAACTGCTGGTGCATGGAGTGTAGTGGCCAGTGGACGCTACCATGTCCCCACAGGCTGTGGGGCAGAACGCGGAAATGTCGCACGTTACGTGCCCCCCTGCATGCGCGGGCGGAGTGGGTTGGACCTGCGTACGCCAGGCCAGCGTAGGGGTGTGAACAAAAAGCCAGTCGCACTGGGCGTGGTTCTCATTCGGAATGGACAACGCATCTGCTAGGGTGGCGCCTCTCAGCCCGCCACGAGTCCTGCGCTGAGCGCGGCGGGGCCTGCGTCCCTGTGCGCCTGCTGCACCCCGGGCCGCTGGTCCCCAGACCCGTCATGCCTGCCCCAGCGCACCGACGAGGCTCCGCTCACCTGCCTACACCGGCGTGTGTCAAAGAGGGCCCACCACGTGCCGGTGCAAGCTCCAAGCCCCAGTCCCGCGACCTCTGCAGCCTCCCCAGACCATCACTGGCCTCCACGACGCTGGCCCACATTACTCCTTTCTCATTGACATACTCCACCGGCGTCCTCTTCGGCCCAGTAGGTCCCACATGTGGAACTGTGTCCTGAGTCTTGAATGGCAGTGACCCCAAGTCCGTGGCAGCGGCCAAGGCACCAGACTCCCTTCGATCAGTGAAGCATAATTCCGTATCGCAGGCCTGCGACACGTGGTGCCACTAACCCTGTTCAACGCAAGCCGGTGACACGTGGTGCCACCAACCCTGTTCAACGCAAGACGGCAACACGTGGTGCCACTAACCCTGTTCAACCAAAGCCGGCGACACGTGGTGCCACTAACCCTGTTCAACGCAAGCCGGCAACACCTGGTGCCACTAACCCTGTTCAACGCAAGCCAGCGACACGTGGATGAGGGTTCAGGCATACCCTGCGGACCAGTAGGTCCCACATCCAGCACTTAGTCGCGAATCATGAATGGCAGAGTCCACACCAGTGAACGCACGGAGAGGAGTAAGAGGAAGATGCGGCTCAGTCTGGACAAAAGCCAGATCAGAGTCACGGAGGTGATCGAACACTATCAACAACTGACCTGGTGCCATCAACCCTGTTCACCGCAAGTCTGCATCCCGTGGTGCCACTGAACCTGAACTACGCAGGCCGGTGGGACCATCCAACCTAAGCCGGCGACACTCGGTGAATGGCCCGTACTGACCGCTGCCTCAGGCCTACACTGCGGTCCAGTAGGTCACACATGTGGAACTGTGTCTTGGGTAAGATGTGGAGGAGTCCACACCATTGGACACGCCTCATCGCAGGCGGCATCCCCTAACAGCACTGGTGCCACTAACTCTGTGCGCAATGAGTCATGGGCACTATCTGGTTGGACCTTGGTGGCGTCTGAGTCCATGGCCTGGGGGTTTTCTGCATCTTCATCTGGCTGGACCGGACTTGGTGTCCGACATGTGTCTGTTCCATTCATCTCCACCATAGTGACTGTTTCAGCGTGGTTCTGCCCTCTGCATCATGCCCTGGGGGTAAACCTTCCACTGTCCACCGAGACACTCCGCGACAAGCCCCTTTGTCATCTACGGAAACCTGCTCTGCACTTGTGACCCTGCCCCAGTGCCCCGCAAGTCAGCGGCCCGTGGCGGTAGGCCCGTGCAGGACGCTGTGCATCCGGGGCCACTAACTCTGTGCAGCACAAGTCATGGGGCCTTTATGGTTGAATGGTTGTGTCCTTTATGATGTACACTGTTGTCGATTTCTGACTGCACGAGGCAGCCCTTGCCGGCTGGTGTGCACACACCCCACACACATCCAACACAGGTGTCACTCGATATGTGTGCCTGCTAATAAATGTGGCCGGGCGCACGTGCCCGTAGCCATTTACACCATCTGAGCAAGTGTGTCCGTGTGGTCATTGTGTCAGCATGATGGGCACGGGCCCTGCAACATCACAGTGTGCTGTCTTCAGCGGACGATACCATGTCACCTCAGCGTTGGCAGTGACCTTGGACATGTAGCTTCGCCCGCCCCCTGCATGCACAAGCGGCGTGTGCTGGTCCGGAGTACGTCAGGTCAGCGCAGGGGTGTGCTGATTCGGCAGGGGGAGCAGGGCGTGGCTCGGACCTGGCCTTGGGCAGGAAGTGCGGTAAGTGTGCCTCTGTGTTGGGGTGTTGTCGCCACCAGGGCCACAGTAGTCGATGTTGCAATGTAGCATGCACCAGGAGGGCGGGCCCGCACGGACGGGGAAATGTAGGAGCGCAAGACCGCTCGGGGTCTTGGCACATGCATGCCTAGTGTTATGTGTATCAGTCCTGCGGCGGCATGAGTCAGTTGCCTAGCCTCATTCGCAGTGCGATCACAGCCAGCCATGGACTGTACACCTGTGTCCGCCCTGTCCAGACCATTGGCCTACACTCACGTGGCCGCACACCTTCAAAGGCCAGCGTCATGGTGTTGTTGGCATGCCGCTGGACATGCGCGGACAGGCATTACAAAGGTGTGCCGTAGGAGTGCACGTTATACAACCGCACTGTGCACACAAGTGTGGGGGCTCGTGGGAGGGAGGAGCAGCTGTGAGGCAATGTAACACACAGTGAGGCCGCTCATGTGCCACGTGCTGGGCATATCATCCATGATTCCCAGGGTCGCAGACATCCCACCACACCCACGACAGGCCTCTGTACATCTCCTGAATGCATGCAGATGGTGAAGTTACTGTAGGGATGAAGGGTCCTTTGTCTGTACTATCAGGCGGTGGCACATCTGCAGCTCCGAGCTGGGACTTGCATGTGGCCAGCACCCCCTGACAGATACGATAGCATTTACTTGCGACTCCCACACTACGCACTGCCCGACGTGAGACCAACGTGTACACATCCCACACGCAGAAGTCCTTGGTCGTAGTTAGCGTGCGTGAAATGGCCTTCACACGTACTCCCGTCCCACCCCAGGCCTGCACCCGTTGCACACAGACACTGCTCATTGCTCCGAGCTGTGCCATTTCATCCACAGGACTGGCGCAGGGCAAGCCAGTGCCGCTTCAAGCAGAGCCATTGACGCAATGGCAGACCATCCCGGACACATGCTCGACTCCAGTCACGTGGACCTGTACCGTGCACATCTGCTGAATGTACTGGGGGCACTGCCGTTGGCAGTGCTGCGGATCAGTTACCGGCTGAGCTTCCGCCTTGCGAACGTCACCTGCGTTCAGCCTGTGTTGCATTGTCGCTCATGCATATTCGAGTGGACCATGGATGTCTGTCTCTCCAACGTAACGGTAGCTGACCTAGATTTTGACGTGTGTGTGCGCTCCCTGTTGGCCCACGACCAGGAGTGTCACCGTGATGCCCGTTTATGGCATGCATGGATGTTTGGCATGCATGCTGGCAACTGGACCTGGGAGATTGCACGAGTCGTTGTGTGCAGTGAGCCCATTGAGCCACTACCCGATTGGGCTTTGGTGCACATTGGGGTCAGGGGTTGGAGTCAGCACATCTGTCCGGGTCAGCTGATGGATTACGTCGACGACATGTCAGATGTGGTGGACAACGATCTCTCATTGGAGATGTTGGCCTACGCTGCTGCACTCGCGTTCATGGACGAGTGTCAAGGTACCAGCAGCCACAACTGGATGTGACCCATTGCACGTGTCCCGACGCCTGGTTGCATGTTGGGAATCTGGTCACATGTCCCAAGACGACAGTGGACATGGCTGCATTGGCCTGGACTCCTGATCCATGCACGGACAACCAACGCGGGTTGGCACTGACTTGTGTTGGTGATGGACTCCCCCGGGGTGGACATGGGCGCTTTCCTACGTTCCTCATTCAGACATGCTGCTGCATTGGTCTGCATATCGTGGCACTTCTCTTGGCCGTACTGACACGCACTTGTTGATAAAGTTTCCGCACTTTCACTTGTCTCCAACTGTGTTGTGTCTTGATTTGTATGCCAATGTGTGTGTCACGGCCTATCTGGGTCCCTGCCATACGTGCATTGCTACCCCATCAGGGCTGTGGGTTTGTACTTGTGCATTATCATGTCCCTGTTTCGTGCTTTGCCAGATGCGTATGGCCATTTACCGGCCACAAGCAGGTGCACTTGTGTCCTGTGTTCGGTTGTGCAAATGTTGCTGTTTGTTCCACATTGTGTTCGATGTTGGGGTGCTCTGCTTCCTATGTGTGTGTGCTGCATTGTGTGTGAGATGTCCCTTCAGCTCTGATTTGGCTCACCCTTCTCCCTTTCAGGCAGTGTGGTTTTCACTTCTGTGCTTGTTCAGTGGTGTGATATTGCCGGGTTGTGTGACTTGTGCTCTTGGTTGGTGTTGTTACTCTTGGGCATGGTTTGTCTGCAGTTGTGCTGTGCTTAATTGTGCATGTGTGCCATTGTGCCCATCTCCCCCGTCCCCCAGTCCCTGGTCGTTCCTCTCCCTGTTGCTGTTGTGTCTGTTGTTTTGGGCACTTTCCGGTCCCCGAGTCCTGCCACCATCTCCAGACTGATGTGGTGGACACCATTTCCTCCATGTCATCCAGCTCCTGGTGTGGCGCTGGACTCCCACCTCCGGTGTGCATTGCTGCCTTCTTGTTGTTGGCGTGTTTCAGCTTGTTTGTGCGTTTCGCATCATTCCGGCTGTTCTGGCTTTCTTCCATTGTCCTCCTCCGCTCTCCGGCTGCATTCACCTTGTCCACGATGGCCTGCCATGTACAATGTTTTGTTACCAATGGGGCTTGTGGGGTTGTATACTGGCTCCGGTTGCCTCCATTGTGCTTGGCTGTTGTTTTCTGTTTGGTTTGTCTTTCTTTTTCAGGCTTTTGTTGTGCTTATTCCTGCCTGCCGTGTGTGTGTCGAGTGCCTGGCGGTGCTTATCGCTGCTTTCCTCATCGCGAATGGGCTCATCGCATGTTTTTTTGTGTCGTGGTTTGTGTTTTTATCTCCGTCGAGGTGGTTGTATCGCGGACATTGGCCGCGTTTTCGGCGGACTATCGCATGGTACCGCCATGTTGTGAATTCCACGTTAACACGGGGTTATTTTCCCACGATAGGCTGCGATGTGTAAAGTTGCGTTAACATTTTTTGGAGATCTTTAGCACACGTTCTTGTGAATATACCCCTAATTCTCTTGGTTCTACCATCATTCAAAAGACGTTGTTGTGGCAGAAGATATTTTTATGTTCTGCTGCCACATTACGGTTTCGTGCACCAATTTCAGTTCGGGTAATTGAGAACTCAACCTTTAAAAACAGGTTTGTGAAGTCATTTTGTAGAGATTAGGCATTATGTACACAATCTACACAAGTACACGGTCAGCCTTGCTTTTAAACAACAGGGTTACACAAATGTAGTACAAAGCATAAAAAGCCATGCGTTTTTGAGAGCGTACTGTGAATGTGGTTTACACTTTGGCTAATAAGTACAAGGTGCGCCAAATCAAATTTATCCACAAACCACCTTTTGAAAACATTCAACTTGTGACCATCTTCAAGTATACGGCAAAAGAAACAACGCATATTAAATCTCCCACTCTTAAATAAGTACCCCACCATATGACGACGACCCAGAGACCCCATATTTCAAAGATAACACCATGAATTTTCTGCTCCCACTGATTTCTTCCCAAACGTTTCTAGTTACAACATTCCAATGTAAGTATCATTTCAGGCACATTAGCCCCCATGCCAAATAAGTTCCGCAAAATGTTGTAAAACGTTAAGGCAAAATGTTGGGGCATAGAATTCCTGAACTTATTATTACAACATTCAAAGGCTTGCACATTAGTCTATTAATTGGTCCTAAGTCAGTCAATATGTTCTACATTGGAAACTGGCATAGGGATGTATTGTCTAAAGGTCTATCTATTAAACAAATAACAATTGCAGCTTTTTGTGTGTGTGTATGTGTATAATATATACATATGAATCATATCTAATCATCAATTCTTTTATATTAATGAGATGCTATTTTTGTGCAGTAACGCAGTCCGCTTGACATCATGTGCAACACTGCTGTTACGCCAATTAAAAGAATAAAAGTTAGGTTGTTCTATGGTGGAATATAAAAAGTTCTGTTGTGATTCTATTTCTATTCTGCACGCTGTAGAAGAGGCTCACATGTGAACAAGTTCTTGTAAATGTGTCCATGTTTTGGCCCTTTTGATTATTGGCATCAGGACCTTCTTCAGCACTGAATCTTCATGGGAAATTAAGTATATAGTTTAGGAAAAGAACAAAACCTAGCAAAGTGGAGTGCCAATATCTTGTATTGGAAATATCACATCAATGATTGTCTCCAAAATTATTGCCAAGATTTGCTAATCATTTCAAACAAAAACAGGGGGCACTTTGGGGCAGATTTACAAGCCCCCTGCGCCACCAGTACGTCACTTTTCGTGACGTACTGGTGGCGCAGGGGGCTCCTCGATATTTACAAGGAGAGGAAAAGCCACCATGCGTGACTTTTCCTCTCCTTGTAAATACCGTCCCTTCACACGCAGCACTTTGCGGTGAAGGGGCGTTCCATGGGTGTTGCTGTGGGTGTTCCCACGCAACACCCATGGAACAAGACACATCTCCAGAATTACGAGAAATCGTAACTCTGGAGATGCGTTTGAAAGCTACGCCACCCTAGAGGTGGCGTAGCGAGGCGCACCGAGGAGAAATGTTTTCATTTCTCCTCGTTTTCTCTTTCAATGCGTGCTGCATTCTGCAGCACGCATTGAAAGAGGAAAAGCCTGTACTGATTGTTTTTGTGCAGAAAGGTGCCCCTTCCTGCACAGAAACAATCTCCCCATGGCGCAGGCATCCTTGCACCATGGTGCAAGGGTGCCTGCGCCGGCGCTTGGCAGCTGTTTGTGCGCCAGCGCAGGGGAGAGCACAGGAATGCGACATATTCTTGTAAATATGTCGCATTCCTGTGCTCTGAAAGTGCCGCAGCGTGGCGCAGCCAAAGGGCTTGCAGCGCCACGCTGCGGCACTTTCTTGTAGATCTGCCCCTTTGTTTTCAAGAAAGCAAAAATATCATGCTGGGCTTTTGATAGGTGCTGATCAATGTAAGAATAAGGAGTGGAGTCCAGCAATGTCAGGACAGTCCAGGTAAGTTCATTTTGGAGTCAGGAAGCAGATTAAGTGACTTCTTTTGACTCGCTCACACAACTACAGCAGTTTTGATTCTTGTCTTATGCGAGGCACATGATGCCCATTAATAAACCTCTTCGTCTTCAGAAAATGTGACTCCTTGTTTATACATTTTCACAGGTCAGCGTCATATTATCTTTTTTTCAAAGCAAGTGGACCTTTACAGCAGTGGGATTCATTTTCCTTCTGAATGTGATGTCTATTACTGTGTCAGCTTTGTGGGTGCTCTAGCCAGTATGTAAGAACCCGGCTTCAATTGGGAGGCAATGCTGGGGCAGAAAGTGAGTGCTGCATTTTCAGAGCAGATAGTATAAAGGACAAGAAAACAGTGAAGTAGCAGGAGTGTCATAAATCCCGTTTCAAGTAGGGAAAATGGGCACTCTATTCACTGGCTGGTTAGAAATAGATAGCGCAACTTCCGAGCAGTCGGCCCTTCACTCCCAAGGCCTCTGTGCCACGGCACCTGCTGCACTATTGATGTGTATGCTCCTGCAAGAAAAAACACATTTTTCTGGAAAGATTTCAAAAGGCATAGACGCATTTGACAGTCAACTACCAAATCTAGAATGTATTCTCTTTCTATGCCAACTTTTCTCTCCCTCTGTGTTTTAACATGAGTACATATTTCACTTCTGTACTCTACAGAACATCAGCTAACTCAAAAATGCAGCTTGGGAATGCAGGGGAGTATTCAAATAAAACAGACAGAACTGTGAATGACACTTCTACATTCCAGTTTTACGTTGTTTCACATTCTTTTAAGCCAAAGATATTTATTTTTCCGGACTTTTCCTTAGCTGTATTCTGCTAGTGGCTTCATTTTGAAGCAACATTTCTATTTAAAAATTCAAAGTGCTGTGTACTTCGCTGAAGATCCAATTAATTGTTTTCTTTGTGCAGTACATAATAGAGCGAGCAACCGTCCCATCTTAAGAGCATATGACGGTGTCACAAAGGCGGTCTAGTTTTTCTGACAGCTTAATGAGTTAACAGTTGGGATTTTGATTGCAGGGAACACATTACATAAATTGAGCTGGAAGTCCAAACTGGAGAAATCAGTACATGAGTGCCATTTTTGCACTTAAATGCAACCTGGTAATGGAATAGAGTCCTGGTGACCATTTATGTAGTATAGAACTTGCCATGGACATTTTTGTTTTGTTGCAGTTTTATATAGTGCGAACTGGACCGAAGAGTGCGAACTGGACCGGAGGGTTCAGAGGGCTTTACACGAGCACCAGTTGCATTACAGACTGGCACATTCATTTTTTAGGCAGGTGGAGATTTAGTGACTTGCCCAGAATCACGGGATGTGTGAGCCTCCCGCCAGACTCAGACCTGGCTCCCCAGCTTCAAAGTTGGTGCTCTTGCCGTTAAGCCACATCTTTTCGAACATAGACTGACTAGCATATCCCTGTTTGCAAGATCAAGTGACTTATGTAGATGAGGAGAATTCTACATCTTTATGTGCATTCTGATGGGATTTGGGAATTGTGGCTGTAAGGATTTGCATTGGCACTCCTTGATTCTGCTCTGATTTTCTTCATCTGCATAGAGGATTTCAAGCCCACTTCAAAGATCATTGGACCTCCTTCACATCTTGAGTGTGGCATGTGAAATCGCCAATCTATGAGTCCAGGGCTCTTACTTACTATTTTAACTCCAGGTCTAGAATATTTTGAGGGAAATTAAAAAATCCCCAAGTGATTTTATACAAGCATTGGCAAAGTCAATAGGTCTGGTCTGTCACGGGCCATCAGCGTTTTGGCTTTTGAATACTGTTTTGTTTTATCATGGTTGTTGCAAGACTTTATTTTTGGGGAAGTTGCGGGGCCCTTAGCAATCTAAAAAAATATGTAAGTGTTGAAAAGCAAAAATATTTTTTGATCTCAAAAACACATTGCCAGAGAAGTCCATGGTACTTAAGGGAACTACTTTCTGTTTGGTTGGGCTGCCTGTGAAATGGCAGAATGCTATAACTCACAGTGAAGTTAGCCAATGGCTAATGGGGACTGACCCATTACCCCATGCTGTATGCTGTAGTGGGAGAAAGAAAAATATAGATAGCATAATAACAGATAAATGGATGAAGATGGCTCGCTGAAAGCCCCTATATGTAAGTATATGATGCATATCATTTTAGTGAAATCAAAAGGTCTTGGCTAACGCCACATGTCATACATGTTTGAAAAGTTTTAATTTTGAATTGCCAGGAATTGTTGCTCTGATGGCACCTGTTGGAAAACGAGGCAGTGTCTGTGAGGCCTGCACAAATAACATGACTACATTTGTCCTTCACTGGGAACCAAACACCCAATTGTAGCGCCTGACTCCCAGAGGGTGGCGTTCCAGAGCAGTCTGAGGCTTACTCAAGGGAGGTGGTGTGGGCTAGTAATCGCCATTTGCAGGTGCGCAGAAATAACACTCAATAATTGATTGTCCAGTCTGTACTTTGCTTTATAAAAGTAAGAGTACATTTATTAAACACACACACTACTCAATACTATGCACCAATTTACAAATATACATAAGCTGTTGGAATTACTTTGTGACATTGCATAACATCTCCACCCCTCCCGCAGAGGGGTGGGGTCTAGTACCACCACTCCCATGTATGCACATCATCTTGCCCCCAGTGCAGTGTGTTGAACATAACCTGGAGCGAGGGCCCTGCGCACTGGCACCATCCCAGTGGCGACCCCCCCCATTATCTCAACGAGCATTGAAAATAGGTACACCTGCCCTGGTGACACATAACCCTGACTGAGCATCTTATATTGTCCATACAGTATTCACCCTTACATCTTCAGGGCTAACAGTCTGGATTGTTCTTCACTTAAGCGCAGCAGCAAGAATACATGTTTAAGCATCACTCTAGAATGACAGTACTCATCACATTTGTGGATCATCAGAATGCATTGCAATTACAGCCCCTAAAGGCATCACAGATGAAATCACAGGATTACGCATATACAGCCAGACACCCTAGCAGGAATGTCTGGCAACATAACCCCACTTTGCTTATGACATCACCTTACACAGGTACTTCACATTACACGTGTGACCTTCAGTCCCTCTAAAAGAAATAACCTTAGTAAATGCACTACGGGTGCAATTACACCTCTTCACCTCCAGGGGATACCCTTCTCCGAATATTCCCAACTCAGCCTTTCACTCCTTGGTGCACTTCTCAACCCTCCTCCAGCTGTAGAACGAAAGTTCCAGCCCAAGAGGAGTTAAAATGCTCGTTGAGCCCGAGGGGTTATTCTTTTCAAGTCCCCATGTGACTTAGGGAGGGACTCCTCTTCGTGCTGGGGGGGGGAGACTGCGCTTCTCCAGCAGCTCCCCCAGCACCTTTGCACACCTATGGTGGTGACCCCGTCCTCCTGGGGCCACCACGAGTCGAGAAAATGCTGTTTTGACCTTGCAGGCCGGTCCTGGCCTGCAAGGCATTATGGGAAGGCTTGCATGCTAGAGCAGCGGCTCCCCCGCTGCTCCGGGGAGAGCCGCGCAGCACTTTTTCATGGCGATTCGCCGCATTTCCACTCCTCGTTGGGGGGCCCGGTCCCACCCGGACCCCCAGGTAAGGGAATGCGGCTCGGGGAGCCCACCCCCGGCCGCTTTGCAGGTTTTCGGGGGCCTGGTCCCACCCGTGCCCCGTGCAGCTTCTCCCCTCCGGTTCGGGGGTCCCGGTCCCACCCAGGAACCCCACATGCCTCCTCGTTGGAGGGCAGCCTGGGGAGCCCACCCCCGGCTGCCCCCGCCGGCTCCCCGCACGGCCAGCACCCACGCATGCTGCCGCGGAAGCCGGCTCCACATTTCGGGTCTGCCCGCTCCGGCGGGCAGACCGGAAGACTCACGCTGGCCAGCCCAGTCAACGGGGGAGTGCGGCGGCACTCTCCCGGCCTCCGCCTTCTCTCTGGGGCCCGGGGATGGGCTCCCCGGCTTGGCTTCGGGGCCCGGGGATGGGGTCCCGGGCCCCTACAGACCTCTTCGCGGGGGGCGCGACGGCGCTCCCCCGCCTCCATCTTCGGTGGGGGCCAGGGTGGGCTCCTGGCCCCCCTGCAGGGCACTTTCACGGGGAGCGCGACGGCGCTCCCCGGCTTCCCTTCTTCTGGGGGCAGCCCCCGGGGACCTGACCCACCCCGGGGGCATCTCTGAGACCGGCGGCAGAGCCCCACGTGCTTCGTGGTCGGTCTTCTTAGGGGTCAAAGGTCACCTACCATCTGGGGGCCATATCTCAGCCCCCAGGGGTCCGATCTTCTCTATTTTTGCGTCTTCTTGCTCCTGGTGGCACCCCCCAGCCACTGGGAGCACTTTCCTTCGCCCTCTGGGTCTCTGAGACGGGGGATTCAGCAGGGAGCTGTCTTCACTGGCTCCCTGCGCCAGCCTTTCACCTGCTCTCCTCCTGGGCCTCTCTTCTCCCTGCGCAGAGGCCCCTGCTTCTGCGCACTGGTCCTGGACTCTTCTCCTGGCGCTGTTCAGGATCCTGGGGGCAGTCAGGGGGTTCCTCCTTCCAACTGCCCATCGCGCCAGACTCCAGCACCTTCTGCCTCAGCAGACCACACCCCAGAGAGAGCTTCTCTTCCTGTGCAGGTTCTTTTTAAAAGTTGAGTAGGGGGCTGGCAGGAAGTCTCTGTTTGTCCTATCAAACAGCGACACATCACTTCACTGCCCCAGCTCCCTCCTTCCTGCCCAGCCTCTGGGTTTGTTCAAAATGGCGTCGTCCAGGGTCTCTTGCCACATGGTCTCTTAAAAGGCCCCTTCCCCCCTCGCTGCCTTCCCTCCTTGGTGCAGCCTGGTGCCTGGCACCCAGTGATAGCTGCTGATGGATGAGCCTGTAGCTCCACCCATCTTCTCTTCATTGGAGAGGAGGCCTTAGCTCCTGGAAGAAAGGTTATCAATCCAGCCTACTGAGGTCAGCCCCCAGCCAGGCCCTGGTTATGGCAGACTCAGAGAAATATGACATTTCTGGATGACCCAAAAGCAGTACAAATATGACTTTGGACTCTGCAGAATACTTCTTCTCACACCCGTTACAGTGGACTTTAGTGCGTGTCTGGAATCTGTAGATCTTAGGAAAGTGACACTAGCCCATGGGCTCCACTTCCCCATAGGGGAATAATGAAGTGAAAAACACAGTAAAACACACTGACTTTCCCTGGCATGTTTCTTCCCAGTGTATAAAGCCTATTCCATGTCACCACCCAATTCTGCATAAGTCCTGCCACACCATTCACTTTGTAGCTGCTCCTGGACTGTGCACGCCAGGAATCTCCCCTGCGCAGCCCCTACACGTGTGCACACGCATGTACACAGGTGTCTGCATGTAACCAGCCCGGTGCCCCTTACTTCAGCTGCTGCGCAGCGGCCTAGTCAAGCTAGGGGGATACCAGTAAAATCCACATGCAGTCTCTTTCATCATGAGTTCACTGTGGGTGAGTCCCAACTTATGAGGCTCTCCCACAGTAAAAGCTCAACAAATAGGTGCTCAAAAAGTGAAAAATCCGGGCGGCCCATAGTTTCAGAACCACCTTCTAACAGCACCCTTGAATGCAAAAACTAGGAGCTGCACAGGTGCACCAGAAGGTACAGGCACATTCTGCACAAGTGTGTGCCTGATTTCCACCCTGCTAAAATTTAGCATGGAGCATGCCAAACGCAGTATTGCCCATGTAATACAAAAACCAATTGATACATTCCATACCAGTAATTATCTGGATAACTAACGCGTTGCAACGTAACGCTGATATCCGCTTATTTTCTGCCATTAAACATGTCATACTAACCTGTTTAAACTCACGGATTGTGTGTAATATCTATATCCTGTTCGTGACTTCAAGAAATGCAGCATAGCGCGTTTGGGCCTCATGGGGCTCATGTTGTTCTTCAGACAAGCGCAGACTTGAATGACCAGTTATTGGAAAGCTTTCTGCACTGTGACAAATTGAAATAACACTTTATAACCATGTTGTAAACTTGGCTTGCAGTACCTGTGCACAGGGCCTGATTCAACGCTATTCCACGCTTGAGAGGGAGTCGGGTTCACCGACAGAGTCTATTACTGTTAAAAACTTCACATCTGATCAGGATTCAGGGTGAGTGGAATTTAGGATTCTAAAGTGCACTCAATAATACCAATATCTTTATTGTATATGTTTATTTAAAACCTTTACAACCTTTACAATATGCAAAGAAAAGCAAAACATAAAAAAAAAACCAATCCATATTATAAAATAGATCTTAAATAGTATAAAAACAAGTTATAAATAAGTACATAAAATTCCAAATTGATTTTCAAGTGCCTTCAGATACTTGCAGCAGCATGGTTACATCTGACGGTTCTAAAAGGGAGTAGGAGCATAAGTGTAGCACTGAAGTGCACTTGCAAAAACATAACATTTGCGTCAGAAACGATCTGCTTGAAGTATAGAGCTATGAGCAGATAAAGCGAAGTGTTAGGTGGGGGTTCCTTGTGCAAAGTGTTAAGAACACCTCACATGGGCGTGAGTAATGTGGTCATTCACATGTATTTTGCATGGCCATTACCACCAAGCCAGACTCATTAAATTACACCCAAATGTTTTTTCTAAGGTTAAAACGGCAAATGAACAACCCCCAAACCTCATGTGGTGGAAATAAGGTAGTTTATTCAAGGAGGAAGCATGGTCCACTTGGAGAGGCAAAAAAATAATAGATAATTAAATGTGCAAATTCTCTTTTCCACCGTGGTGATTTGTCCATACAGAGTACACCTTCTGAACAATCTTCCTGACCAATCAGAGCAGAGTGGAGTCCTCCTGGAAATCTAGGGCTATCGCAGATTTCCAGGAGCCTTCAACGTGATATGTGCGAATCCCTTAAAAATGTAAATCTTTTTAAGAGAAAATATTTGGTCGACGATGTTCGATTGTTTTCAAATTGCTTCGTAAACGGGCTCAAAGAGAGCAATGGGCAGTTAGGGCGCTTCTTTTGCAACTGTAGTCAGTAATATTAACATGGTTTTACTAAAAATAAAAATAACTCACTCCTATACATTGGGTCACTAATGAACAAATGCAAGACGGCATGTCACCTTATAATAAAATGTCCAAGTCATGGACAATTCTATTATATTTAGCAAAATGTTCTTTTACATTGTGAAAACACGTGCTGTCCTTGATGAGTTCAAAGTCAATCATACAAACATGTAGAATCTATTAAGGTTTTAATCACTATGGCATCTCTTCACAGTACTGTTTCGGCCATTAGCCCTCAACCCTGCCATCGGCTTCATGAGCCCAAGGTTAAGAGTGATTAACTAACTCCCCCCATTTCGATTCTTCCTCTCGCTCCCCTATTGATTTGCATATAAGAGTGATTAACGTCAGACTTCTTCTTTCCTCATTTGCATACTTTGCTGATTACTGCCTACTTCAATCACTTAGGTTATCTGCATAGACTTCAGGCTCACAAAGTAGGTCTGCAAGCACTTAGCAGCGGCAGTGGCAATAGACACACAGGAAAACAAAGGGATGTGCCATAGATTACATTGGGTGCCTTTGGGACAACTGCACTGGATCAATACATTGCTTTTAACAGTGGCTTGTTGAGGTGGTTTTGCTATTTCTTAGAACTCTAGAAAGCAGTCACCCTCTCATCCCCAGGTGTAGCTAAGACCTACAGGTACTGTGAATGATTAGAGGCCATTCAGACTGTGCAGCAGGCATCGGTAGCACTCCTTCTTTGTTAATTACCACAGTAACTGCCACTAGCAGTATGATCAGCACAGGACTGGGTCAGAGGGCAGGGTTACGAGATTACACCAGTCTTCACCAGCAGCAGCCCGCCTGGATCAGCTGCATTCCAGCACTTCAGCTTGCAAAGGTAGTGGCTTTCAGGCCAACTCTTCTTTGTGGTGTCTAGGGGCAATTGCAACTTCAGATCCAATTATGGGATTCCCACTTCCATAACAATTCAATCTCCTTCTAACTCATCAGTTGTACCATCATCAAACACTCAGCCCGTAGAATGCTGCCGGCGACATACAATGATGCTTTCTAGTTCAATCTTATTTACAGCTTCTTAAATAGTGTGCAGACAGATTAGAGGAGTCCTTCACAGCATGTGTCACTCATGGATTAGGATCGTTAGCTTCCACTAGGTGCTCCTCATGCTGGCAGCATGCTGGGCCTTTCAGCCTGGAAAGTGCCTCCCCTGCAAGACCAGATACCCTTCTTCTCTCTTTCAGCTGACAGGCAACTTTCTAGGCTCTTTAGGCACATCCTCAGTTCTTTCAGCAGAAAATGTTTAATGTAGGTGATGTCCCCTCATTTCTAGGAGACTTGTATCAGACAAAAATTAGCCCTGGTTACACAGCAGCTCTTTAAGTACTCTGAGGAGGACTACTGTAAGAAATTGGGTTAGTGGTTAAGAGTGGTGGAGGCCTCACTCAGCAACAACTGCAATCCAAAACCAAAAGACAACTTTCCATCTGACGAGCAATTCAATTGGGGATGGCCAACAGCAGCCTTAACATCCAAGAGCCAGCAGTGCCCCTAGCACCACGAAACTAAACACAAATAGGTTTAGATCTTGCATTAGGGAGATTAGTTGGAATGTCATAGGACTAACCCACATCATAGATCAAAAAGAAGCCCTCAAATACTTGAGTACAGCTGATGTTCTCTGTCTACAGGAAACCTGGACCACCGTGGCTATCTCAATCCCAGGATATCATGCAATCCACAAAACCACCCAGAAGAAAAATCTGCTTGAAATACCCACTGACGGATTATCTGTTTTTGTAAAACTGAACTTCACCTTAAACTTAAAGAGAGATAAAACCTCTCAGCAATGACTTGTAAGCTCTGGAATTCCGTGGTTTAGAAATAGGGGGCCGGTTAATTCCCACAATAGGGATGAACATTTACATCAACCCATTAAAAGAGGGTAAAAAAGGCCACCATGGCTGTTTGTGAGCAAATAGCGAAATCGCTTATCAGCACCTTGACCACGAGATCGTCCTTGCAGGTGACTTCAACATATGAAACTTGGGCCAAACAGAAGGAGACCAGAAGGAAGTGAATCAACATCTCCTAGAGGATTGGATTAAGGAACTTCACCACCACACATGTGATCAACAAGAAATCTCTAAGAGCAAAGGACAACCCACATATAGAAATATCTCAACATTGGACTATGTCTTTCTGAGCCGCCGACTGAGATTGAAATACACTGAGTATAAGGTCCCGGTAAGAACAGAAAGCAATCACCATCCTTTCACAATAACGATCAACATATGTGCCACTACTCAAATCCCTCCTAAACCTGCCAGCTCCCCGTTAACGTTAACATCCAACCGTTTACATAGAAGGGTGATGGAGCAGATATTTTATCAATCATTATTACGACAATTTTGGCATAGAATATGGATTGTGACACTATTTTACATGATAATGACAAAGTGTGCATTAGATTACCATATTTCAAGAAACCCACAAATGAAGTTCTGATTTAGATACTGCATCGTAAAAGCATGCAGAATGTTAGAAATAGATTTCTGATAATGCCTAACAGTCAATAAGTTGATGTGAAATTTGACATCTTAGTGATATGTGTTCATATGCGTAGATGTACATGGTAAATAAACGATAATACAGAAATCTCTATATAAGAATAAAAATTGCTTCATGTAGTAAAAAATAGGTAATAATACTAGAATGTATAATGTGAGCACTGACATTGATAGGAGAAGTAGGCGTTACCCAAAGTTATGTTATGATTTGCACTTCGTAAAAAGTTTATTTCAAGTGCGTTTTAAATCCTGTATGATGTATTAATGTGTAGGGTGCAAAAAGACTTACAAAATTATATGTGAAATGACAGTGATTGTTAAAATTTTATGAGTACCCAATACTTACATGAATTAATTAAGATTTATAATAGAATGGTATTAATATACTTAACTGAAGAATTAATGTTCTGTTCTATGTAATGTGAGTTTCATATTTTAGCACAAATTCATCGTCTATCAGCTGAGTTCCAAGCAGGCCTCAAACCTTGGTCCCTTTCCTGGTATGAACTTATGAACTGAATAGTATGAAGCCTAAGGGAACTTTTTGTAAGGTTTCCACTTGTGCTCTAACACTCAATCGTCTCCTTTCACGTTTGTAGCTTATTTGATTAGACTTGCAACAAAAGTGTTACTTCCTAGAGCAATGCTAGAGAATGTACTGACAAGAGATGAGAGCATGGTCTCGCCTATTTTCTAAATGCAACAAACGATCGTATGACAATACTACAGTGGTCCTAAGGAAATTGTGTGTAATAGATTACTTAATTCTTCCGGCTTTGTATACTTTTTACTTACTACATCATCTCTTCCTATCGAGAGTGACCAATGGGACAGGGTGGTCTGACAAATTTGGTGATGTCAAGGGGTGTAAACCTGGGATCGATGGAGTATAATTACCTAAATTTTGAACTAAGGGGCATCTCCTCCCTTTAGTCATGTTGCATTATAGAGACTGACAATTGGGACGTCCAGAAACAACGTGAACTGTGATGAAATACTGCGTTTGGTGCCAGCTGGCATGCTATTGTAGTGGAACCCTTTCGGCTGAAAGGGTTCATAACAGAGCAGCTGTGGCATTGACGCCACTGTGCAGACAGAGCCAGATGACCCTGTCTATGAACTGGAAGTGGTCATTCGATATTTGCTGAACTTTCCTAGAGGGTTGGCATAAGTTTCAACTGATTTCCTGCTAATTCACCATTCTAGAGGCAATATAATCTTCCTCGGCTCAGGTGGATAGCTGTTTAATTTAGGAATTTCATACAATTTGTGAATGCTTATTAAACCTGATCTATCTTCACAGTCTATGCTATGCTGGAACTTCCTTTGATGTTCCCATTGCTGTGCCTATTGTATAGGCACAGCTGTGGGAACGCCAAAAGAACCGCCAGTGACCAAAAAAGTCATAATACGGAGGGAGGTTCTCACGTGGGTTTGGCGGTGCGGTGGCAGGGCAGTCCCGCCTCCACACCACTAAACTCGTAATCAGCCCCTTTGTGTTTTAACTTTTCAAATGCACCTTTAGGCTTTATGGCTCAATGAGACGAATCAAGTTAAACTGTATCTGTAACATCAGAATAAAATGCTGCTGCGAAGTCCACCAGTGACAGGATTGTTTATACAGTTTAAAACCATGCAAATGCACTTTGGCCCACATGGCGCACTATTATTATGGCACACATAGTTTTTTCCACCAGAGGCACTTTAGCCCCTATGGTTTTAATGAGTCAAATAGTCTCAAATGTTAACTATGATGCTAGGGTAATGATAATGCTGCTAACAAAGCCTGCATCACAACAACACAAATAGTTTCATTACTTCGAATGCACTTTAGCCTGAACGTTTTTTTTTTCTCTTGTCAGAGAGCACGTAATGTTTTAACAAAGCAAACAATTTTGTATGTTTAATAAGCTTTAGGGTCGTTCGTGTAATGTTTTTATTCATGCTTGTGCATATATTTTCAAGATTTTTATTAATCATACAATAAGCATTTTCTTAACTTAATAATCACAACCTGTTGAACTTGGCCCTTTTTGGCAGGTTCACCCCTGAACTTTTTGCCTTAAGTTCTGACATGGTGTTGGTGGTTTTAGGCCTCTGGGCACTTTAGCACTGTGGTCCAGTGTAAAGTGCGTGCGCTCTCTGTGCACATTTGGTGAAGTTGGCATGCCCTCCCATAGGAATGCATTGGGGATAAGTGTGTCCGTGGTAATTCCTGGTATGAGAGGAGCGGCCGGGGCGAGTTTAGTATGTATGAACTCGTGAGAATTAATGCTGCGCAATGGTGTGCGCAGATTTATGGTGACTGGTGGAGAAATGCCACTTTTAGAAGTTGGCATTTGGGTGTGCTATGTGTCTGCCTGCCTGATGTGAATTGCATGTCTGGCTTGTGAGTGACAGGGGCTGAGAGGTGTGTGTGGCTCCAGGAGGGGCAGGGTGAGTCAGCGCTGGGCTGAATAGGACCTCTGGGCTAAGAGTAGTGGGAGGGGTAATCCCCTGACTCTGAATAGGAAGGTGCCTGCCCTAGTGAATGCTGGCTCCGCCCCCTGTGGTGTGTCTGATCACCTAGCCCCCACCTGACAAAGGGGAAGAGGAGCTTGGAAAACAAAGTGCTCCAAATCCCCCTTGAACCAGTTGCATCTGGTTCCCCTAGCCCTATCCTGCAGACAAAGACAAAAAGGTGTATAAATGTAGGGGCTGTGACCCCAGGAGAAGAGCTGTTTTGGGACTTGCTGGGGGCTCGCTGCTGCTGGGGGCCCAGGAGGAGCCGTCACAGGGGCTTGCCTCCCTGCTGGAGGGCTCTGTGTGCTGGCCTCCCTGGGCCCAGCTATGCCCCATGGAACTGGACTTTGCTGATTGGAGCTGTGGCTCCTTGAGCGCTATATTTTAAATTGCCCAAGACGAGGGGAGCGTGGGCTTCGCAGCGCGGAGCTGCAGCCCCCTTCCACAGGGAATCCCGACATGGGGATTCCCCCACAATTGCCGCTTGTGAGCAGCGGGAGCCCACCCCGCTCTCATGCCTATTAAGGATTGCGGGTGCCCACCCCGCATTTGGTGCCTATTTTGAGCGGGTGCCCACCCCGCTTTATACTTTTAATTGGCGAGCGGGTGCCCACCCCGCCTCGCCGCGAAGAAGAGAATCGCCGCCTGCCCGACCAGGAAGCCAGGCGGCCTTGCCTGACTCTGGACAGGGCCACAAGAGGAAGTGGCCGCGGCTGCCAATCGCAGCGCGACCGGACCGGAAGAGGCAGCGCCTGTGGCAGAGTGAGGTGAGGCAGGGCTCCCGTGAGCTGGGAGGAGTCCCGCCTGTTGACGAGGAGAAGTGCTGAGGCAAGCCAGCGGGGCACCCGTGATGCCGTGATGAAGGGAGGGCCCCGCGTCCACGGAAGAGCCAGGAGAAGTCAGGAGTCCTTGAAGCAGCCCGTGGTGATTGAGGCAGAGGGGGCCCGAGGCACATTGTCGGTGCCTGCCCCCGCCGCACGGGAGAAAATGCCGCCTGAGACCGGGAGGACCGGCGCAGGAGAGGAGCAGAGTCATCTGCAGTGAAGAGACCGGACGAAGCCTCCCCAGCGAGGGAGCAGAGCAGGAAGTCCTGTGAGGGGAGCCTGGTGGGGAGGGGGGGTGTGTGTCGAGGCACGCTATCGGTGCCTGCCCCCGTAGTTGCTCCCCCGAGGCACAGAGGTGCCAGAGCCTCCTTGAGTATTCACAGCGGTACCGCCATGGCGGACCGCTGCACCGATGGGGCATATTTGTTTTTAGGGCCCCAGTGGGGGTCCCGAGGGCCAGTGGTGCCCGTACCTTCTTCCAATTTGGCCATTCTTACAGCTGCCCCGCTTGCTAGAGGGCAGCTGCCATGTCTTGGGGGCATATCGAGGTGCATTGTCGGTGCCTGGGCGGTCCCGCAAGAGAGCGGGCCGCCCCAACGATGGGGGCATGTGTTTAGTGCCACGTGGGGGTCCAGAGGGCACAGAGGTGCCGGGCCCCCCTTTATGAAAAGTGCCACAGCTGCGCCGCACCAGCACGGGCAGCTGCAACGAGATGGGCATGAGTTTGAGAAGTCCCTGAGTGGGACAGGAGGCACAGTGGTGCCAGGGCCTTCCTTTGCTTTACAGCTACCCAGCAAGTAGTGGGCAGCTGCTACGTTTAGGCCACAGTTCTTTGGGGGCATATTTTGAGAGAGGAGTGAGACGCACTCCTTTGCCCTAGCGCAATGACGCGCTTTTGGATATTGCTGCATTGGCAGCGCGCCCTGACATTTTGGACCCAGGGCATTTAAGCCAGAAACCGGTCCTAGGATGCTTGTTTCCGGTCCAGGGAAGACATGGCTTGGCAGTTCGGGCTGGACTGTTCCCATGAGGCACAGGGTCAGACTGATTTGCATATGGCCATGTCTGAACTGGGGTGGTGGAGTGAGCTAAAGAATGATGATGGATTAAACCCAGATCAGTTGACTTGCGGTGAGTGTTTGATTGGCTCAAACGTTCCGTCCATCATCCCCTTTTGTATCGCTTTGGTCGCCCTAAGTTGGCGGGGGTATGCCCAGACGTGGGTCCCTTGCTCACTTTGCCACTGGATTCAAGCAAGCCTGGCTGATGACGGCTGAAATGCCAGAAACCGGTCCTAGGATGCTTGTTTCCGGTCCAGGGAAGACATGGCTTGGCAGTTCGGGCTGGACTGTTCCCATGAGGCACAGGGTCAGACTGATTTGCATATGGCCATGTCTGAACTGGGGTGGTGGAGTGAGCTAAAGAATGATGATGGATTAAACCCAGATCAGTTGACTGGGGGTGAGTGTTTGATTGGCTCAAACGTTCCGTCCATCATCCCCTTTTGTATCGCTTTGGTCGCCCTAAGTTGGCGGGGGTATGCCCAGACGTGGGTCCCTTGCTCACTTTGCCACTGGATTCAAGCAAGCCTGGCTGATGACGGCTGAAATGCCAGAAACCGGTCCTAGGATGCTTGTTTCCGGTCCAGGGAAGACATGGCTTGGCAGTTCGGGCTGGACTGTTCCCATGAGGCACAGGGTCAGACTGATTTGCATATGGCCATGTCTGAACTGGGGTGGTGGAGTGAGCTAAAGAATGATGATGGATTAAACCCAGATCAGTTGACTGGGGGTGAGTGTTTGATTGGCTCAAACGTTCCGTCCATCATCCCCTTTTGTATCGCTTTGGTCGCCCTAAGTTGGCGGGGGTATGCCCAGACGTGGGTCCCTTGCTCACTTTGCCACTGGATTCAAGCAAGCCTGGCTGATGACGGCTGAAATGCCAGAAACCGGTCCTAGGATGCTTGTTTCCGGTCCAGGGAAGACATGGCTTGGCAGTTCGGGCTGGACTGTTCCCATGAGGCACAGGGTCAGACTGATTTGCATATGGCCATGTCTGAACTGGGGTGGTGGAGTGAGCTAAAGAATGATGATGGATTAAACCCAGATCAGTTGACTGGGGGTGAGTGTTTGATTGGCTCAAACGTTCCGTCCATCATCCCCTTTTGTATCGCTTCCTTTGCTTTACAGCTACCCAGCAAGTAGTGGGCAGCTGCTATGTTTAGGCCACAGTTCTTTGGGGCATATTTTGAGAGAGGAGTGAGATGCACTCCTTTGCCCCAGCGCAATGACGCGCTTTTGGGTATTGCTGCATTGGCAGCGCGCCCTGACATTTTGGACCAGGGCATTTGAGCCCCTTTTGAGAAGGCCAGTTGGCCAGGGGGACTGTGGGTTTGATAGGGCGCCAGGCCCTAATGTGATTTAAGGTGATGTTAGGAAATGTGATTCTCTACTGTGATCCATGCCTCTAAATGCGTTTGGGGATGAGATTATGTGCGTAATGTGTTTATGCCAGTGAGATTATTTCCTACTGTGAGTATACCCCTAATGTGAGTGATACTTAGGAGGTTAGGGTCTAAAATGTTAGACTGATGAGGTTGGCGTACAATGTGTTTGGCGCCTAGTGTGATACTGTGCATAATGTGGTTTATGTTACAGGATGATGCTGAGTACAGTGGTTACCAGTGATTACTGGTTGTACGTTTATGATATGTCTTCCTTTTTACTAAGTTCACTTTGTGATGGTTATGACAGCGGTCCAGTTGGCCCTGTCAGGTGTACATAATCCCTTGTAGATATGACCTAGTGCCAGGTGGCACCATGTATATTATGTGAGTACTATTCTAATGTGTTATGAGAATACAAAGGCTATTTTTGATATAACCTTGTGTGGAGTTCCTTTTGTGGTGTGCCTGGTATGTTGTTGCTGTGTGCGTGCGCAAACGCTTTACACATGGCCTCCGGGATAAGCCTGACTGCTCGTGCCAAGCTACCAAGGGGGTGAGCAGGGGTTATCTTTGGCGTGTAACTCCCTCGCCCTGACTAGAGTGGTGGTCTCTGTCTGGCTTTGGCGCAAGCCTTAGCCAACCAGAGTTCCCATTTCTAACATTGGTTGTCAGCGGTGAGGATAGGACTTGCGTTTGCGCAATACCACAGTGACAACTGGCTGCACTACAAAGCTCTGCATTTTAGATAGTCACATGTTGTGGATTATTGTTTCTAATTTTGTTTTCTCCTCAAAAGTGTCATTTTTAAATGGTGTTTTCTGCGCTTTTATGTTTAGCGGCAGAAGAGAGAAAATGACAGGGCGGGGACGCCAGTAGGTGGGGAGTTTCCCATAGATAGGGAGTCCCTTGCTGGGTCCAGTGCCCCATCCCTTTTCCTGTCCCCAGAAGTGTGGGTGGATAGGAGGGAAGAGAGGGAGTGTGGAGGAGAAACCGCTAGCTCGGTAGGGTAGGTTATCCCCTGAGTGTAGTTTGAGTTGTCTGGGTTCACCAGTAAGGGTGGGATCCAGTGGTGGCAGCAAGATGAAGTCCAGTGCAGGAAGTCCCATTCCCAGTTCCCAGAGTATGGTACCTGGTTCCCGGTTAAGAGGGGGATAGGTTAAGATTCAGGGGCAGTAAGGTACTGTCTCACCAGTCTGGAAGGGGCGTGTGTGGATGAGTGGTGTTGCACTGGACGATTGGGTGTAAGTTCTCTGAATAAGGAGCTTGCATGGGGGAGTGACCCTAGAGGAATGGTGCAGGTGTCTCCCAACCCGCGTGGCGGAGATGGTTCAGAGGAACCCAACTAGGTGCCCTTATAGTGAGAAGGTTGCAAGGCCTCACATCATGTCCTTAGAGGAAGGTGTGAGACTGGGCCGTGATCCGTGCCTCAACCTCAGTCTCCAGTACTGGATGGTTCTTAGAGGGAACACCAGGTAAGGAGCCTAGTCTGTCCTGTTGGACTGTTCTTGGTGGGGGATCTCCCTGTGGTAGGTGAACTGAGAGTGATTCCAACAAGAGTGGCTTGGGTATCTTCCGGTCCTGTGTGGTGGAAGAGGTTCAGTGTAGCCCAGCTAGGTCCCAGTGTAGTGGGAGGGGTGTAGGGGCTCACGTCCTGTCTCAGAGGAGAAGGAGTGAGTGTGGGCTGTGTCCCAAGGTGCCCGAAACCCAGTCCCAGGGCCTGGATGGTTTCTTCAGGGAACACCAGGTCGGGGGCCTAGGCTGTACTTGTAGGCCATTTGAGGAGGATCTCCCAGTGTCTAGAGGACGTGGTGTGTCTGTAACCAGAGCTCCAGCGGTCCTGGTGTGTGGCAGTACCGCTCCAGTTGGGAGGGTGCAGAAGTCCAGAGTGAGGGGTGAGAGGGGGAAAGAGTCCCCAGTGGAAGAACCAGTGGGTCAGAAGGGGCCATGGTGACATCACTTCTGTCCTGGGGGATCTTCACGCACTGTCAGATGGACAGGAGGTTGTGAGATCTGCGCCAGGCAGACTGTCACACGACACATTAGTTATGTGTCACCCTCAAGGGGGGCATGCGTGCTCCCCATGAAGTCCTGGTTCACCAGGCATCTGACCAAAGGGTACCGTCCCTGGGTTGGGGAGCCAGGAGCAGGTGTTTCCTGACCTGGACGGCAGGGCGACTGTAATCAGTGTCCTGGCCGGTTTGCCTTCTAGGAGTACCCCGCTGAACACAGGTGGGGCCCATCTTAAAGGAAAGGGACCCTGTGTTTCCCAGAAGGGGTGGTGCAGGCCTAGCCGAGATCTTTAGGGTCCCTGGCTGAGTGTGGTAGTACTACCCTGAGAGCAGGTGGGGCCCATCTTAAGTGAAGGGACCCTGCTCTACAGTGGGAGGGTGCAGAACTCTGGAAAGGGGTGCAGAGGGAGGGAGTCCTCGCCTCTGACCCCGGGGCATCCGGTGAATGTGGATCCCAGGTGGTAGACCAGTTGATGGAGAGAGGTCCTGAACTGGTGGGATAGTTGTGTTCTGGTGGGTGCTTCTCCTGGGAGAGCGCGGAACCTCAGAAGAGAGGTAGGGTGAGGAGATGCTTCGCCCGTGACCTCTGGTCAGCCTGCGGGTGCGGACCCTAGGTTGGAGCATCAGTGGTAGTTTGGAACTACACTGAGAGGGAGAGTGGAGAATGGCTATTGTATGCCAGGGGTTACTGCCCCCCACTCTGTGGATTGGCAAGGACCAGTGACGTATGGGTGGCCTAGGGCCTGGTCCTGGCTGTGGACAACTAGGGAGTACCAGTGGGGTAGCCTAGTTGGGCCTGAGAGTTCTTTTTCAGAGGGAACCACATGGGTTCAGAGTGGCGTAAAACCGGAGGGTGTCCCTGCAGTGAGGGCCCGCGTCCGTGTTCTATCGCCCGAAGCAGGGAAGCCCATCAAGGGAGTGATTGGTCTACCCTGCGTTTTGGCTGGAAGGGGGTTGTGTTGGACTTGGCCCTTTTTGGCAGGTTCGCCCCTGAACTTTTTGCCTTAAGTTCTGACATGGTGTTGGTGGTTTTAGGCCTCTGGGCACTTTAGCACTGTGGTCCAGTGTAAAGTGCGTGCTCTCTCTGTGCACATTTGGTGAAGTTGGCCTGCCCTCCCATAGGAATGCATTGGGGATAAGTGTGTCCGTGGTAATTCCTGGTATGAGAGGAGCGGCCGGGGCGAGTTTAGTATGTATGAACTCGTGAGAATAAATGCTGCGCAATGGTGTGCGCAGATTTATGGTGACTGGTGGAGAAATGCCACTTTTAGAAGTTGGCATTTCTGTGTGCTATGTGTCTGCCTGCCTGATGTGAATTGCATGTCTGGCTTGTGAGTGACAGGGGCTGAGAGGTGTGTGTGGCTCCAGGAGGGGCAGGGTGAGTCAGCGCTGGGCTGAATAGGACCTCTGGGCTAAGAGTAGTGGGAGGGGTAATCCCCTGACTCTGAATAGGAAGGTGCCTGCCCTAGTGAATGCTGGCTCCGCCCCCTGTGGTGTGTCTGATCACCTAGCCCCCACCTGACAAAGGGCAAGAGGAGCTTGGAAAACAAAGTGCTCCAAATCCCCCCTGAACCAGTTGCATCTGGTTCCCCTAGCCCTGTCCTGCAGACAAAGACAAAAAGGTGTATAAATGTAGGGGCTGTGACCCCAGGAGAAGAGCTGTTTTGGGACTTGCTGGGGGCTCGCTGCTGCTGGGGGCCCAGGAGGAGCCGCCACAGGGGCTTGCATCCCTGCTGGAGGGCCCTGTGTGCTGGCCTCCCTGGGCCCAGCTATGCCCCATGGAACTGGACTTTGCTGATTGGAGCTGTGGCTCCTTGAGCGCTATATTTTAAATTGCCTAAGACGAGGGGAGCGTGGGCTTCGCAGCGCGGAGCTGCAGCCCCCTTCCACAGGGAATCCCAACATGGGGATTCCCCCGCAATTGCCGCTTGTGAGCAGCGGGAGCCCACCCCGCTCTCATGCCTATTAAGGATTGAGGGTGCCCACCCCGCATTTGGTGCCTATTTTGAGCGGGTGCCCACCCCGCTTTATACTTTTAATCGGCGAGCGGGTGCCCACCCCGCCTCGCCGCGAAGAAGAGAATCGCCGCCTGCCCGACCAGGAAGCCAGGCGGCCTTGCCTGACTCTGGACAGGGCCACGAGAGGAAGTGGCCGCGGCTGCCAATCGCAGCGCGACCGGACCAGAAGAGGCAGCGCCTGTGGCAGAGTGAGGCGAGGCAGGGCTCCCGTGAGCTGGGAGGAGCCTCGCCTGTTGACGAGGAGAAGTGCTGAGGCAAGCCAGCGAGGCTCCCGTGATGCCGTGATGAAGGGAGGGCCCTGCGTCCAAGGAAGAGCCGGGAGAAGTCAGGAGTCCTCGAAGCAGCCCGTGGTGATTGAGGCGGAGGGGGCCCGAGGCACATTGTCGGTGCCTGCCCCCGCCGCACGGGAGAAAATGCCGCCTGAGACCAGGAGGACCGGCGCAGGAGAGGAGCAGAGTCGTCTGCAACAAAGAGACCGGACAAAGCCTCCCCAGCGAGGGAGCAGAGCAGGAAGTCCGGTGATTGGAGCCTGGTGGGGAGGGGGGTGTGTGTCGAGGCACGCTATCGGTGCCTGCCCCCGTAGTTGCTCCCCCGAGGCACAGAGGTGCCAGAGCCTCCTTGAGTATTCACAGCGGTACCGCCATGGCGGACCACTGCACTGATGGGGCATATTTGTTTTTAGGGCCCCAGTGGGGGTCCCGAGGGCCAGTGGTGCCCTTACCTTCTTCATTCTTACAGCTGCCCCACTTGCTAGAGGGCAGCTGCCATGTCTTGGGGGCATATCGAGGTGCATTGTCGGCGCCTGGGCGGTCCCGCAAGAGAGTGGGCCGCCCCAACGATGGGGGCATGTGTTTAGTGCCACGTGGGGGTCCAGAGGGCAGAGAGGTGCCGGGCCCCCCTTTATGAAAAGTGCTACAGCTGCGCCGCACCAGCGCGGGCAGCTGCAACGAGATGGGCATGAGTTTGAGAAGTCCCTGAGTGGGACAGGAGGCACAGTGGTGCCAGGGCCTTCCTTTGCTTTACAGCTACCCAGCAAGTAGTGGGCAGCTGCTACGTTTAGGCCACAGTTCTTTGGGGGCATATTTTGAGAGAGGAGTGAGACGCACTCCTTTGCCCTAGCGCAATGACGCGCTTTTGGATATTGCTGCATTGGCAGCGCGCCCTGACATTTTGGACCCAGGGCATTTGAGCCCCTTTTGAGAAGGCCAGTTGGCCAGGGGGACTGTGGGTTTGATAGGGCGCCAGGCCCTAATGTGATTTAAGGTGATGTTAGGAAATGTGATTCTCTACTGTGATCCATGCCTCTAAATGCGTTTGGGGATGAGATTATGTGCGTAATGTGTTTATGCCAGTGAGATTATTTCCTACTGTGAGTATACCCCTAATGTGAGTGATACTTAGGAGGTTAGGGTCTAAAATGTTAGACTGATGAGGTTGGCGTACAATGTGTTTGGCGCCTAATGTGATACTGTGCATAATGTGGTTTATGTTACAAGATGATGCTGAGTACAGTGGTTACCAGTGATTACTGGTTGTACGTTTATGATATGTCTTCCTTTTTACTAAGTTCACTTTGTGATGGTTCTGACAGCGGTCCAGTTGGCCCTGTCAGGTGTACATAATCCCTTGTAGATATGACCTAGTGCCAGGTGGCACCATGTATATTATGTGAGTACTATTCTAATGTGTTATGAGAATACAAAGGCTATTTTTGATATAACCTTGTGTGGAGTTCCTTTTGTGGTGTGTCTGGTATGTTGTTGCTGTGTGCGTGCGCAAACGCTTTACACATGGCCTCCGGGATAAGCCTGACTGCTCGTGCCAAGCTACCAAGGGGGTGAGCAGGGGTTATCTTTGGCGTGTAACTCCCTCGCCCTGACTAGAGTGGTGGTCTCTGCCTGGCTTTGGCGCAAGCCTTAGCCAACCAGAGATCCCATTTCTAACACAACCCATGTTAGAGTGAACCACAATAGTCACTACATTAACCTGCACTCAACCCTCTGGTAGCTTGGCACAAAGCAACCAGGCATAACTCAGAGGTAATGCGTGAAGTATTTATGCACCACACAAACAGTAATAAAGTGAAAACAGAACACAAGAAAAATCCCAAACCAAGTAGAAAAACAGAGTAAATTGTAATAAATAAAT
Source organism: Calotriton arnoldi (assembly GCA_963921515.1). NCBI lineage: Eukaryota > Metazoa > Chordata > Amphibia > Caudata > Salamandridae > Calotriton > Calotriton arnoldi. The sequence continues at coordinate 123,041 of CAWUFW010015889.1, read as the reverse complement.
TGCACCAAAACAAACAAAATCCAATCAGTAGAACCTGAGATACTGGATTGTAAAGGTTTGAATGTAAATAGCACCAAGAAGCAGAAAGCATAACTCGCGTCTATCTAGTCATACTAGACATGGGGAAAGTATCAAGTTCAGGCCGACCGTGATGGAATGCATGCAGGATAAAGGGTCCAGGTTAGTCCTGCTGAAGAGTTACCTCCTCAATTCCGGCCTGAAGAGTTCTGTTCCCGTTGGAGGAGGCCGCGAGGAAGAAGAAGGCTTTGCGGCGTGAAGAGCAGGTCATGCGTCATAGGAGGTCATCACTGTAGTGCAAGGAACCGGTCGTCGCTGGAGCTTCTGGGTGTGGATTGTTGTGTACGTTCGCTGTTGGCGTGAAGTGCAGGTCTTGAGTTGACGGTCATGGTGGGCTGTTGCTGTTGACGTGAAGAGCTGGTCTCACCAGATGTTTCAGTTTGCGTTCTCAGTGGGTGGCAGAGTCTTGGTACGAATGGGCCCATTTGCGTTAGTGAAGAGCCCAAACTTCTGGATTTTCAGATTTTCTTCAAAAGAAGGACAGTCCAATGCCAACCAGGGGTCTAGGACATATGAGGCACCTCTTGGGATCAGGACTTAGAGGTCATAAGCAGCGCTCAGTCAGGTTCAGGCTGATGTAGTTTATGTTGGTCAGCAGGCAGTTGCAGGAAGGCCTCCGGAAGCTCGTTGTGTACCAGAACCTCACACAGGAGGCTAGCCTGCTAGTCCTTTAAGTCACTCTGGTTGGTCCTGGGTTCAAAGTAGCATGTCCAGTCTTCCTTCTTTAGACAGCGGGGCAGCAAAGCAGTCCTTATAACAACAGAGCATCCGGGCAGTCCTTCTTCTGAATCTTCCACAGGTATAGGATTGATTTGATCTGGGGTATGAGAAGGCCACATTTTATCCCCACTACAAGCCTTTGTGTAGGGGCAACCCCTATCACCCTCCCAAACTAGATATGTCCAGTTTCCCTGTCCTTCCTGGGTTTGGCTCCAAACTGTCTAGGGTGACAAAAGCAAGGGCAAGCCTACAGTCAGGTTCCTTTGTTTGTTTTGCAGGCAAGACTCTTTGAAATGTAATCAGGGCTGGCTACAAGTCCTCCTCCAGCTATCCTGCCTGGATGGCCCATCCTGTTCACACCTAAGCTCCTTTGTCCCATGTCTGGAAGGAATCAACAATCCATCACAAGAGAGACAACCACAGTCAGGTTACCCTGGCTACTGGCAGAAAAGTACTCTTGATTTAGGCACAGAAAGGCCAATTTTCTAAGAGTGGTATTTCTAGAACTGTGCCTTAAAATCCTACTTTATAATTAAAGCGTATTTAAATTACACTTTAAAAAAGTCCAAGAACTATTTCTCTGGTTCCTACCAATATGAAGTTAGAACTTTATTAAATATAATAAGGTAACCCTGTGTTAGCCTATGGGAGAGATAGCCTTACAACGGTGAAAAACAACTTTATGGTGTTTTCACTGCCATGACATATAAAACTTAAGCTCACATTTCTACTTTTTAAATACCATGCACTCTGCCCTGGGGCCTTTACGGGCCTACATGAGGGGTGAATTCTAAATATTAAAAACCAAGCTTTGGGCCCGGCAAAAGGTTTCTTTTGCCAGGTCAAAATGGCAGTTTAAAATTAGGCCTAGGCGGAATTATGATTCCGCTCGTGTAATTTGCAAAATGCAGAGTTCCTGCAAATTCCTCCAATTGGCATGTTGAGGAACTATTCTGCCATTGGAGCCTGGCCATGTTCATTGCAACAAAGTGTGGCTCCATCAACGTGAGCTTGCGAGTGCAAGCAAGATTTGCCGGCCACTGGCGCGATTTCCAGTTGCCTTGGTTCCTTTCAGTGCCATTTTGTGACTCCTGTGGTTGCGAGTGGTCAGGATAGCTTCTCGAATCTACTCGAGAAGCACATAAATCAATTCAAAAATACCTTTCAAGTGAATATTCTACTAGAATGGACAGTTCCGGAAGGTTTTTCATGCGAAAAGACTTTTTTTCTTTTACTTTTTTTTAAATTGGAAGGAAGTGCCACAGAGACTTCAACTTCTTCCTTTCCAGTAGACTCCTCCCAGTGCCTTATCCATCTCCTGGTCACTTTTCATTTGGATTTCGAGGTGAAAGGATCACTCTCTTTGTCTGCAATTCCTGCTGCATATATAGCAATGGATTTTAAGGACTTTGTTTATAAGACATCATAGAAAGTAAGTTAAAAAGCTTTTGGATAAAGGTGTTGATTGATAGAGGGAATGCACCAGCATATATTTGTACATTTAATTTTTTTTAAATTTGATTGCGGTTGTGGTGGGTGGCCTGGAGTTGGAATCGGGATCTATTTTTGTGCATTCAATTTTTTAGCTTTTATAAGGGAAAAAGGTTGCACAGTTAAGTACATTATAAAATTTGCACTATTCATTTATGTTACCGTGTGGCCTGGTCTTCCCATGGGCCATCTAGCCAGTGCTAGGTATTGGGCACATAAGACAACTGTTTCTGTGGTATGTATTGCTTTAAAACATCTATGAGTTAGGACAGAAATGGCACTGGATTAAATGCAAAATGTGTTTTTTTGTATTTCGCATTTTTTTCCTGCAAAAAAGTGCATTTTGGTGGGGTTTGAACACGTGACCAGTGGCCAATTTGTGTAGGCAGTCAGTGTGTGAAATCTTTTTTTTCCCCAGTTTTCAAATCCATTTTCTAGGGATATAAATAGAAGAGGGCTATTCCTTTTTCTTGTTTTTTCTTTTTTTTAAAACTTTTTTCCCTGATACCAGTGTAATGTGCTTGAGGATGATTGTAGTGTATATGTACAGAGTTTATATAATATTGTATGCATTTTTTCCATTTACCCCTGCACCTCCTTTGCCTCTCAAATATTTTTTCATAGTCCCCAGTGAGACACCAGCAATTACTTTTGTTTACATTATTTGATTTTTTCCCTTGCACCCCTGCCTGCCATTGGTATCTTAGGTCATAGGCGCACATCAGCATTAATTTCTTAAGGATTATTCAGTTTTTTCCTGCACCCCCTAGCTGCCATAGGCGCACACCAGCATCAATTTTTTTTAAGTATTATTCCATTTCCCCCTGCACCCCTTGCCTGCCATAGGTCTCTTAGGCCATAGGCACACACCAGCATTTATTTTTTAAAGATTTATTCAATTTTTCCCTGCACCCCTTGCCTGCTTTAGGTCTCTTAGGACATAGGCACACCAGCCTTAATTTTCAAGAATTATGTAATTTTCTCCTGCACCCCCTGCCTGCCATAGGTGCACACCAGCATTCATTTTTTAAGGATTATTCAATTTCTCCCTGCACCCCTCGCCAGCCATAGGTCTCTTAGGCCATAGACACATCCAAGCAGTCATTTTTTAAGGATTATTCCATTTCTCCCTGCATGCCCCCTGCCTGCCACAGGTGTCTTACCTTAGAAGCACATTAAGCAAACTTTTAAATTTGTATGTTGTTAACCTAATTGAAATATTATGTTATGGTTTGGATCGGAATGGATACACTATTGTTGTTAATTATTTGGGATAACCGCATTAAATTAAATTGTCTGTATGAATAATTCAAACTGCAAAAATGCCATGTTTCACTGAATATTTTTTTTGTTTGTTTGCTTTTAGGTTCACAAGAGACATCATCCACAGTACTGCCAGACAGAAGGCCGGCACAAAGTGACACCACAATTCTTGAGTTCTCTTCTGCAGGTAAGTGGCAACTTACGGAGTTTGAAGATGGCCCCAAGGAACGGTGTTCCTGGCAGGTCGCTGGCCAGCGAGGAGGAGAAGAAGAAGCAGATTTCCACCACTGGTTTGCTGCCCTCCACCCTTTTCAGGAAACTTAGTGTGCCTGCCGCACCGTCCTCCAGGCAGCAAGCTGGGAGAAGCACTCCCATATCAACTGCACCACCCCAACCTAAGCCCAAGCCCATGTCTCTCAGCGAGGCAGCCACTGAAATCATGGCGACTAACAGTGAGTCTGAACTGGATCAACAGTTCTTCCTGAAGTAGGAGCAGAACAGGAGTTTGAACTGCCTGCTGAGAAAGATGTAACTTTTGAACCATTGGCCTCGCAATCTCCAGCAAGAAAAATAAAGGGACTACATCATCTTCTTCAACCCCCCTTCTGATGATCAGGACATGGAATGGACCCCAGCTGAGTCCGACACCCGCCATGAGAGACAAGGGGGAAGGAAAGTTCCTGAAAGCCTTAGAATTATGGAAAGTGATAGTGATAGATGAGCCAGTGAATGTCAGCATTGAAGGTGGCTCAGAGGACACTGAGATGACCCCTCCTATTCAACTTGCTCAGAGGGAAGTGGTGCTGGTTCCACCACCACACCCACCACCGACAGCTTCCATATTTGTAAGGCCCCCCTGGAGACCTGCATCCACCACTATCTCAGTCGAAGTACATACTGAAGAGGGGCAAATGATCCACCCACGTACCTCCAGTACTTCAGGCATTGGCAGTGGCACACTAAAAAAGTTCTCCTCCCCAGTTTGGAATTTTTTTACGATTAGCAAGCAGGAGGACAACATTGCAATATGCTCCATTTGCCACGTGAATGTTTGCCGAGGTGAGCATGGTTCACACTATGGTACTGGAGGTCAAACATCCCATATGAAAAAAGATCAAGCATCTGATGGGATGAGCACCTTAAAAAGGTAGCTGGTAGTGGTGGTGGTGATGAGAGAGTGGAAGCAGCTCCAATTACGGTGATAGAAGGAGGTGATGAGGAAGAAGAGGATGGCAGCTTTATACAAAGCAGCCATGTTCCCTGCAGTGTGCCAGCATCACCTGCATCAGCAACCTCCAAATGGCACAAGACTCAGATGCAGACACCACCACATACAGTGAGCCCCCAAAGATGCACAATGAGTCTACCACCTTCTGGTTTTCTCTGTAGGTTGCCTGTTTCAGTGGCACCAAAAAAGAAAAAAAATCCAAGCTACTATTAAGGGCATGTTTAGGCAGGAGGGGGCCTAGGAACGCAACCAACCAATGGCATGTTTGTACAACTGGAAGCTAAAATGTTAGCGCTGGATGTCCTCCCTTTTTCTTTTGTGGAAGGAGTAGGATTTTTAGAATATGAGGCAGCCATTTGCCCAAAATGGAAGGTTCCAAGCCGGACCTATTTCGATAGAGATGCTGTTCCAGTGCTCCATCATGATGTGCTGCAATTGGTTGGCCAAGCTATGCAACTGAGTGCTGTTCACACTATCTACCTGATGACAGACATGTGGACCAGTTGTCAAGCAACTGATTACATGTCTATCACTACACTCTCGATCTCTTTCGTAGGGGTTAGGCAACATCTATCTGGAGGTCTCAGCACTGAAGAAAGTTTTGAGGGTGTTCAAAGGCATGCAACAGTAGCAATGTTCTCATTGAGAAATCCCATACAGCTACTAACATCTTGAAAGACTATAACAACAAGGTGTTTGAATGGCTTTGACCCAGAGGTCTCAGAATTGGATTTGTTGCCACGGACAATGGCAGTAATATAGTCAAGGCTATGGCAGATTGTAGATATTTCAGGCCCCTGTGTTTGGTGCATTGCATCAACATGATTGTGCAGGACTTTCTAAAAAAAAAAAGACCTAGTCATGAACATACCGGCCACCTACAGAGGAATCTGGACTCATTTCAGTCATTCTTTTAAAGCCCGGAAGCAGTTGAGGATCATTCAGTGTGCTAATAGACTACAGGTTGAAGCACTCAAACAGGAGGTACCAACATGTTGCAACTCGACCTTCTACATGTTTTAACATCTGTTTGAGCAGTACAGAACAATCACCGACTATTTCCTTCAAAGAGGAGGGGATGCAACTAGGAAAAGCATGGCGATAGAGATGGAAAAATGGGTGCTAGTCAAATGCCTGACTCAAATGCTACTTCCTTTTGATGTTTTCACATTGGAAGTCAGCAAAGAGGACAGTACAATGAGCCAAGAAATCCACCTGTTGCATCTGCAACAGGACCAGTTAAAAAATGTGTTGCAAAGGTTTGCCATTGTGAACGAAGAAGCATATCAGTTGGGTCAGAGCTTAATACTTCGCTTGACTGTTAATACAAGACTGCAAAGAGAGATAACGTCCTCCAAAGAGTACATCTGTGTCACAATACTTGAACCACTGTACAAAACAATACTGGCCACTTTCATTCCTTTTTCAGAAGGGGATATTTCACAATACAAGACCTGGATTGTTGAGCAAGCAAGCGACCTGGAAGAAGAGTGGCTGAAAGTTAGAGACTCGGCAGAAGTTCTGGAGTGCAGCCTTCAACCTCCAAAGAGCCAACACCAGCAAAAACACCAGCAATACCCCCAGCAACAGAAGAATAGGACCTGACCTCTGCAATGGCTTGGTTTCAAGTGGGAGGGCTTAAGTCAAGTGCAGAGGCAAAAGCAACAGACATTGAGCAAGTGGCAGCAGCAATGATCATTCAAAGAATGGTCCAAGACTATCTGAATGACCCAAAAGACCCTGGAACAGAACCCATTAACCTATTGGTATGGGAAGATGTGTCAATGGCCAGAGTTCAACAGTCTGGCATTAAAGTATCTTGCTTGTCTGAAGGCCAGTGTACCTTCTGAGCGTGTGTTCAGTGCAGCTGGCACAGTTGTTACAGACAAATGGACCTGTCTCTCACCACAAAATGTGGAGAGATTGACCATGGTTAAAATGAACCAACACTTCATACCACAAGATTACACAATTCCTGAAACAGCACAGGAGGATGATGAGGGAGCTTGGTCAGACTCAAGTGCGTTATCTGACCAACCTCTGGGTGAACCCCCTGAGATTGAGGGTGAACTCTACTTGCCTGACTGAGCGTGCCACAATAGAACTTTCACATTATTGTTGAACTGCTTTACAAAAAAATAAAGAATAATTGGATATAGCCAGAGGAACATTTGCATATTTGGTGTCTGACTTTGGCAGCCCCACCATTTATTCACACTTATGGATAGGATTGGAGTTGGACCAGTGTGCACAGAAGAAAACTCCCCATTCACTTAAAGGACATGAAGGCAATGCCTCCCATCCATAGCCTTCTTTTTTTCATTCACAAGCTAAGCTGCCCCAGTAAAGATCATTAATTTTCAAGAATGCCATTGTTTGTTGCTTTTCAATGCGAAAAGAGGAGATACTATAGACAAATGTGTACCACAATGATTCGAACAGGTAACTATTGCACCAATGAGCGATATATATTGAGTACGCTTGAGTGATGTTGATTCATGTGGTGGCAAACAGATAGCGTGTTGTAAACCTGATTTCCACGATTTGAAATATTTGGGGCCTGATGGGTGATTCTGCCTGAATGTGATTGCCCCTTTCACACTTAGCTAGAATTACTTACATGTTCCACTCCTTGATGTACTTTCTTCTTTGGGTTCTTCAGGGACCAAACCAGTCAGTTTAGTTTATAAATCTACACAAAATGCTCAAATTATTTTGCTCTTCTTGTTCATCAAAAGCAGTCCACTACAGGTCTATCTCTTCCAATCTCATTTAGGTCGGGATTCGGGAGTCAGGACTCAGAGTCAGGACTCTGGGCAGGACTCCCTCAACAGCTAGAAAAAGGAAGGTATTGAGCAATGCCCATCTACTTCAAAGGGAAACCAACATGACTCAAAGAGGCCTACTCAGTAACCCTGGGCGTAGTTCACGTAGTAGCGCTACGCGTAGCTACGCGAAGTGCACTTCGCACTACGCAAGCTACGCGTAGCTATGCGAACTGCGTAGTGCACTGTGCAAAATGCTGTTCGCACTGATTGCACAGTGCCGGATGCTTGTCCGCACTGTGCAATCATTGCAAACCGCATCTTGCACAGTGCAAGCGGTCGTTTTCTGCCGCTCGAGTAGATTTGTACTCGAGCGGCAGCTTTCTCAACGCGGACTGGTAGTTTCTCATCGCGAGCGGTCGCGAGCATACGCGACCACTCGCAATGAGAAACCTGACCTCCCCGCATTGAGAATCTCGCCGGGAGGTTTATTTTCCACGCTTGCGATCGGCAACTTGATGTTGCTGATCGCGAACGAGGAAAAAGTCTCGCCGGGATGTTATTTTGCTCGCTCGCGGTCGCCAACTTGACGTTGAGGGCCGCGAGCAAGCAAAAATGCCCGCTACGCTACGTTTTTGCACTGTGCTACGTGCAATTCGTGTAGCGCGTAGTTGCGCAAACTACGCAAACTACGCGAGCGTAGCGTAGTCCTACGCCCAGGGTTACTACTCAGCCCTGTGGACTGGAGGGAGATGTATTGATTTGGGAAATGCTGAGTAGTGTGATGACTGCAATGTCAAACTCCTCTAAGTGGTTGTGGTCGAGGGGGCTGTAACTGGAGATGACACATGATGGATGGACTCGGTAAAATATTATGACAGTTGTGAGATTGATCAGCCAGGTACATGCAGCTACTTATCTGGAATTGGTAGTAAAATTGTTCTCACTTCTCAGTTAATCGCACGAGTCATGATTGCAGCAGCCTATGCTCTCGCCTGCTTTTTGGTCCTCATGAAGCTTATGGTCTCCTTGACTCTACATTAATGTTTTCCAATCCACAGGCCTTCTCTTCTTCTCCACGAAAGCTCCATAACACTCCTGCTTACCTTACCGGACCGGTTCAGCCATGCATCCAAGACAGACATTCTGACTAGAAGAATGTAGATGGACTGTCAAATTTGGTATTATATGTAGTATCAGTTTTCTTTTCTCAACAATCAAAATTTTGAAAACTGCAAGGGTCCACCCCTCCCTAATTTGCATTTTTTTAAACTAGGTGACAGAACAATTAGATAATAACTTGGGTCTCTGGGGCTGAAGGACTGTTTGCAATGCTTTTATTAACTGAACTGTGCCATTCCTTCCTTTCCTCCCACAACATATTTGATGATAATGATGATGTGCTGCTCATCCACCTGATGAATATTTTTGTTGTGTTTGTCTTTGTCACACCTTTCCACAACTTCCCGATCCCATCCATTTATCAAACCCCTAACCCTCTTTCCCCAGGTTGTGTGATATATTGATCTGGGACTTATGAATTTACACCATAAATGGATCCCACACTTGGTGGGGCAGATGTGATGAAAGCGAGACCAACTCACTACAGGTTCTTCTCTTACCTGAACAATACAATAGCTTGTGCCAGCCCCACTTACCCATCCAGGCATGGTGTAAGTTCTCTCTTGCAGTTTAACTGAACTACAAGCAACTTTTCAAGTAGTGAATAACCTTAGTAGTAAATTACTAGTAGTAAGTAAGAGTTACTCCTTTTAAAGTGATAGGGATTACTTACTTACTACTCGCAAAGTTACTACTCGTAAATTGATGGAAAAGCTACTAGTCATAAACTTACACTGCAAGAGTAAATTAATACCAAACATGTAACATACTTTATCTTTCTGAATAAGGCCTTGTGTTGCTTGTTTTCATTGTTTTAATAAATTAAATACTAGCTTTCCAATGTTTAGAAGTTACTGCTGATGGTTTTTGTAATATGTTTTTTTAGTCATGGTGGTGGTCTGGTCTCAGTGTTTGAAAAGTTATGATAATAGCCCACTAACTCTGGTTTTCTTTCAGTCTAGTTGCCTATGAGGGATTATCCTTCTGAGTAATTCGACAGTTGGAGTTCACCTCATTCAGAATGGGTGGGAGTGGGACCTTGCTTGTGATGTCTTTCCTGTTAGCACAAACCCACTACTACCACCACCATTTGGAAGGCAATTTTGGAAACCCTGCAATAAGGTTTTGGAGGATTGAAAGAGGTAGCAGCCATTGCTTCAGCTATTCAGTTAAGAGAACTAAGAAGTTATCTAGTTTAGTTAGTAACTTTTACTAACGTTGTTTTTTAGCAAGCAGAGATAGATAAGTAAGATTAAGATTTTGTGTATGTTATAGGCATAGGCATACCCCCCCTAGTGGTCATTAGTTATAGATTGTAACAAGACGAGGATATTATAGTATACACTAGAAGTGGTTGGGTGCTACAAAAGTTAACCTCATCAAGCAATAAGTCAAACAGACCTAGTCTCTTTTTCCTACTCTGGTAGCGGGGTATTGGGTATACTGGACTTCAGGAAGAGGATGTAAGTATAATAAGTGACCTAGCAAAACAATATATGGCAGAGGGGCTTCATATAGGGAAAGTCTAGAGGAGAAAGTCGATGTATAGTATGTGACTATTTCGGAGGACAGCTTTTTGTCAATAAAAAACACAATGCTGCACTAAAAAACAGTGCAAAGACAAAAGACAGATTGCGAGTGATATGTATTAAAAAGAAAAAAACAGTTTATTTTTTGACAAAGGAAACCCACCTCTCCACCCACAAAACAGGGCCAACCTTCTCCTCAAGCAAATACCCCCAAATGTTCCATTATGTCCGACCCTTTCCCCAACTTCCTTTCTCAATTCCCACACTCTCTACCTACAACAGCACAATCTCTCCCACAAAAAAAGTCCATTATAAAAGGGCTCAGAGGACATCCATGCAGGCGTGTAGGTGGGCCACTTCCTGAGTTAGGTTCTGCTGGCTGTGCCAAAGCAGCACCAGCTCAAGTAGGGTGCGGCAGAGGAGGCGGTTTGTAGTCATTGATGTCGATGATGAGGGGGGGTGTGGTGTTCCGCTGGGCAGCAGCGGTGGACCCTGGCTGCCGGCTGCACTGGCATTGATGTGGCCGGGATGGAGACGGGCCAGGCTGGAGGGAGGAACTGAAGGTACGTGCCAAGGCCACCAGCTGGTGGTTTTCGGCCATGACGGCCTCCATCCTCTGGCGCCGCAGCTGGGTGGCTGTCTGCTGCCAGAATAGGTGACCTCCAGCAGCAGGAGTATCTATATCAAGAAGGAAAAAAATGAAAAACACAGATTGTAATGCTCAGCGCAAACACTTGTTTATACTATAGTGGCACAGTAGCAGAATATTGCTGGTCCCCTAGGGCCATTGGAATATTTTATGTGATTAGTCACAGGGCCATATATATATAATGGATAGAAGAAAATGCCTGTAGCACATGTTTACATGTGTAATTAATACATTCACATTATATATATATATTAGTGTTATCACTCAGAGATGAATCATCTACAATAACAGATTACAAATAATCTGTTGTTGTAGAGGGCTCATCTCTAAGTGATAACACTGCGATTTGACATAATTGGTATAATAATGGACCAAAATAATGCTTCTTATAGAAGGATAATACTGGTGAAACCATTTGTTTTTAATAATTCAGTAATATTTTCATAGTTAAGACTTTATGCCATGGGACCAAACAGGAGGCACTTAGCCTATAATGTTTTTAGAAATTACTGAGACTGTAGAACAGAGATACATGTTGTGCTCTGTTGTAAGATGTTTGTGAAATGACACTGAGCCATGGTGATAAATAGTATCAGTATCATGCACATAAAAATTGAAAAATGTTTAAATGTAAGAAAAGTCAATCAATGAAATATAGGTTGGTTGTGAAAAATGCACACACAAGTTATAAAAAATCACACATGTGTCCAAACTAAGCGGGTATGTAGATCCCTAAATAGAAACAAACAGACATGAATTTCAATGCATGTTGGTCATGGGAAATTAATTGGAATTGGAATGAGGACTGCAAGTCCCATAGTGTATTTGAAATGTAATAGAATTTGAGAGTATACAATGTGACAGCAAGAAAGGACTCACTGACCATGACAAAGACCTGTGTGTTGCAACACAGTTAGTTGGAGTGAAATGTGATTGCTGGATTTATTAAAAGAAGTTGTTGAAAAGAACGCCCTGGAGTACAGCATTATTTCTTCTTTGTATGTACAATTAATGGGGAGTTGCGGTCTAACTCCCGAACGCTGGATCACCAAGCAGAGCGCACTGGTTTCCAGACCGCTTTGTGAGTTAATTAATATATAGCAGTTTTTCATTTACCAATAACTTTGGCGTTTTCTGCTGAATCTTCATGAAATTTCCAAAATGTCTTTTCCCCATGTTCATTTCCGTACGAACTTTGGACAGGGCTACAGCCCCAACTACTGAACGGAATTACACCAAATTTGGCTGAAAAGTAGATATTGGTTCAGGGAAGTGCCTTTTTGTGATTTGGTGTATATCCGTTCAGTAGTCGTGGAGTTATTTAAAGAAATTTCCAGTTGTATATCTAGGGACAATAAAGATACACAACCCATCCCGACTTCAAACCAGGAAGTGTTGGCAGCCATCTTGTGACTGGTTGGACCAAGTCACAGAAAAAAACATGAAAAAAAGAAAAGAAAAGAGGGCACGGTAGAAACACCCTGACACCCAGTGCTTCCTAGGGGTCCCCACATTGCCAAGGAAGCAATATTTAAAAGATTTCAGCTGGAGTCGAGCTGGTTCCCAGAATTCAGCTAAAAATATTTTAAAAAACAAAGCATGAGCTCCCGTTCTTCATTTCTAATCGGCCCCCGGATGGGCCAGGTCCTGGTGGCATTTTAATAAAGGAAGGGGGGGTTCACCACCCCCCTCCTCAGTCTTATTGATGCCTGGGGACCACCATCTCCCCGGGGCATCCTTAACAAAAAATGCAGGGGAGGCCTGTATGGCATTCCCCTCTGCCCCAGAGACCACCATTTCCCTGGGGCTTATTTATTTATTAGTGGGGGGGTCTCTTAAACCCCCCAGCCCCAGGGCCTGCCACCCCCTGGGGGCTTAAAGATTAAAGAATGTGGGGGTGCGTGCAGACCTCCCTGCAGCCCTAGGGCTGCCACCACCTCAGTGCAAATTCTAACAAAAGAGGGGGGCAGCACGGCCCCCCTCCTAGAGGCATACATGGCCCTGGAACCCGCCACCCTCCAGGGCCAGCTCCTGCTATTTCCCGGGGTGCATGTTAGCAGCTCCCTCTCTGTAAAAGCAATGCCGGCTCCTACAGGAGGCGGGGAGCCAGCAAGGACAATGGGGGCCTTTGGGCTCTCCCTGTGGTCCCCATTTGTGGTGTGTGGGTGCTCTGAGTGGGACCAGGGCACCCACATCTGAGGCCAGGCCCTGGGGGATGGGGTTCCTGGGGCTGAAATCAACCCGGGAGGGGGCCGCGTTGCCCCCACCCCTTTTTTCTAAATAATAGAGGCGAGGGAGGGGAGCTGCTAGGCCCCCTCCTATTAATGGCAAAAAAATATATTATTTTAAAGGTGGGCACAGGGGGATGGGGTCCCGGGGACAAAATTGGCCTGTGGAGGGTAGCAGCACGGCCCCCTCTCTCCTATTGATAAAAGGCATGGTCCTGGGGGATGGGCTCTCCGGGGCCAATAACGGGGCGGGGACGGGGGCCCACATAGCCTCTCCCCTAATAGAAAAAACTCACTACCACTCTGCAAACGAGTCTCCTGGCGCACAACTGGTTGGAGGATGAAGTTCCCTTGGATGGAGGGAGTTCAGTTACACCTCCCTGAACTTTCCCGGATGTTTAGTTTTCAGAAATGCTGGGTTTGATGGGTTTGTCCTAGATGACTGCCATTCCGGGACCATAAACTCAGGTTACCGCCTTGCAAAAGCAGGTAGTTTTGCAACAGTTAATTTTGGTGTCTCCATAATACATTTTAGACCGTTTCCTGTTGCGGGCACTAGGCCTACAGACACAAGTGAGACCCATTTTTATCAAGAGCCTTGGGGAAATGCCGGGTGGATGGAAGTTTATGGCTCCTTGCAGATCCCAGAACTTTCCATCACAGAAATGTGAGGAAGATGTGTTTTTTTAGTCAAAGTTTGAGGTTTGCAAGGAATTCTGGGTAAAAAAATGTGGCAAGAGCCATGCAAGTCAGCTCTCCTTTGGATACCCATAGGTGCCTAGTTTAAAAAATGTACAGGTTTGCTAGGCTTCGCTAGATGCCAGCTTAGCTAGGGCCCAAAACCACAGCTAAGAACATTGCAAAAAAAGGGTAGGATTTCTGTGGAAAAATGTGATGTGTCTACATTGTGTTTTGGGCCATTTGGGATAAAGCCCCCTTGGCTGTTGAGGGTCCTTGGGGCCAATATGACCTCCTGTTACCTCCAGTAAGTCCCACACAGTAGGATTGCTGGGATGTCTTCGGAGGCCACACCACCTTTCTCCACCACTCTGCAAACGCTCCTCCTGGTGCAGTGCTGGTTGGGGATGAAGTCCCCTTGGCTCTAGAGGGTCTTTGGGGGGCCCAACAAGCCCTCCTGTTACCTGCAGTAAGTCCCACACAGCAAAATTGTTGAGAGGTCTTCGGAGGCCAGACCCCCTTTCTCCAGCACTCTGCAAGTGTGCCTCCTGGAGGGAAACTCTGGGTGGTAGGAAATTAGTGCCAACTCAGTGATCCCACACAGATATGTGAGGAAAATGTGATTATTTTTAGCTAAATTCGAGGTTGGCAGGGGATGCTGGGTAAGAAAACTTTGTGGGATCCACACAAGCCACACCTCCTTGTACTCCCCGGGTGTCTAGTTTAGCATGGATCCTCCAATGTTTTCTTACACAGAATCCCGTGCAAACCTCAAATTTTGAAATCACATCTACCTCACATTTCTGTGTAGAAAAGTTGTGGGAACACCAGGCTGGAACAAATATCCTACCACCCAGCATTTCCCCAGGTCTCCCAATAAAAATTCTACCTCATTTGTGTGGGTAGACCTAGTGCCAGCGACAGGAAACAACAAAAAATGCAATATGGAAAAAGTTAATTTTCGCACCAAAAATGGACCATTTTTTCTAATGTGGGTTGCTCTAGATTTTGGACCCTAGCTCAATAGGCACCTAGGGAACTCTAGCCACTCTCTATATTTTTGAAAACTAGACACGTAGGGCTATCCAGGGTGGACTGACTTATATGGCTACCACCACATTTGTTTTACCCAGAATCCCTTGAAAACCCCACCAAAAAGCACATTTTCCTCATATTTCTGAGATGGACAGCTCTAGAATCTGTGGGGAACCACAAACTTCCATCTACCTGGCACTCTCCCAAGTGGCCCGATAAAAATGCTACCTTACTTGTGTGGGTGGACCAAGTGCCCGAGACAGGAAAGGGCCCAAAACGTATTATGGATACATCAAAATTATCCATCACAAAACAACCTGGTTTTGCAAGGGGAGGCACCTGCTTTTTTGGTCCAAGCTTGGCAGCCATCTAAAGAAACCTACCAAACCCAGGCATGTCTGAAACCTAGACACCTAGGGGAGTCCAGGGAGGTGTGGCTTGAGTGGATCCTCTAATGTTTTCTTATCCAGAATCCCCTGCAAACCTCAAATTCAGCTAAAGAAATCACATTTTACTCACATTTCTGTGCCAGCACAAATGTCCTACCACCTAGCATTCCCCACGGTCTCTCAATAAAAATGATACCTCACTTGTGTGGGTGGGCCAAGTACCTGCAACAGGGCAGGGCCAAAAATGTGTAGAGATTGAGGGGGCACCAAAGCATGCTCATAAGTGTCTTTTTAAATACATTTTTAGGCTGACTCTGCTTGGGTGCCCCGCTGTGAAAAAACAGGCAGTTTTGTGATAGATAAGAGGGCACCTGCATTTATGGTCCCAGACTTGGTGGCCACCAAGTGCAACCTACCAAACCCAGACATTTCTGAAAACTAGACACCTGGGGGAGACAAGGGAGGTGTGGCTTGTGTGGATCACCCAATGTTCTCTTACCCAGAATCCCCTGCAATCCTCAAATTTAGCTAAAAAAATCACCTTTTCCTCACACTTCTGTGTGGGAATGTTGTGGGCTCACTGGACCAGCACAAATATCCTACCACCCAGCATTCCCCCAGGTCTCTTGATAAAAATGCTACCTCACTTATGTGTGTAGACCTAGCATCCACAACAGGAAATGACCCAAAACGCAACATGCAAGCAGCACATTTTTCCACCAAAAACGGACCCACTTTTTCCAATGTGGGTAGCTCTACATTTTGGACCCTAGCTCAGCTGGCACTTAGGGAAACCTAGCCAACCTGTAAATTTTTGAAAACTAGACACCTAGGGTTATCCAGGGTGGACTAGCTTGCATGGCTCTCGCCATATGTTTTTACCCAGAATCCCTTGCAAACATCAAATTTTGATTGAAAAATCACAATTTCCTCACATTTCTGGGATGGACAGTTCTAGAATATGTGGGGAGCCACAAACTTTCAACTACCTGGCATTCACCCAAGTCTCCTGCTAAAAATGCTATCTCACTTGTGTGGGTGGGCCAATTGCCCATGACAGGAAAGGGCCCAAAATGTATTGTGGACACTTCAAAATTATCCATCACAAAACAACCTGATTTTGCAAGGGGGGCTCCTGCTTTTTTGGTCCTCGGCTCGGCAGCCATCTAGGGAAACCTACCAAACCCAGACATTTCTGAAAACTAGACACCAGGGGAGTCCAGGGAGGTTTGGCTTGCATGGATCCCACGTTTTCTTACCCAGAATCCCCTGCAAACCTCAAATTCAGTTAAAAAAACACATTTTTCACACATTTCTGTGTGGGATCACTGTGCTGGCACAAATTTCCTATCACACAGCGTTCGCTTCAGTCTCCCGATAAAAACAATACTTCACTTGTGTGGGTGGGCCAAGTGCCAGTGACAAGGAAGGGCAAAAAACGTGGAGATTGAAGGGGGACCAAAGCGTGTTCATAAGGCTAGTTTTTATTTTATACTTTTTTAGGCTGAATCTGTTTTATGCACCCACACAAGTGGGTATAATCTTTATTGGGGGACCAATGGGAATGCTTGGTAGCAATAAATTTGGGCCGGCGTGTTGATCCTACAATTTTTCCACACAGAAATGTGAGGAAAATTTGACTTTTTAGCTACATTTGAGATTTGCGGGGGATTCTGGGTAAGAAAACTCTTCCATGCAAGCTACACTGCCATCTAAGTAACAGTCCTCGCACACCACCAGCCAAGTGACAGTCCACACACACGGTAAACTAAGCGCTAGTCCACACACACCACCAGCCAAGCATAAGTCTGCACCCATTGCCAGCAAACTGCCAGTACACACATAGCCAGCCAGCCAAACATCAGTACATGCCAGTATCTGTCAAACTCTAGTTCACACACACACCAAAACCTTCCCTGGTATCTAGTGATTTCCTGCCCCTTGATGGCAGATGAGCCTAAAAATATCGCTTATCTGGAGAAACGAACAAACTGTATCCCCAAAAA
Organism: Calotriton arnoldi; assembly: GCA_963921515.1. NCBI lineage: Eukaryota > Metazoa > Chordata > Amphibia > Caudata > Salamandridae > Calotriton > Calotriton arnoldi. The sequence goes on along the minus strand of CAWUFW010015889.1, from coordinate 105,860 downwards.
CAATGGGGAGCGACCCTTGCCTATGGGGCCACTCTCTGACAAACATACCCTTGGTGTTTAGTGGACTTTCTGCACCCCCAGGGGCAGATAGGGTGCTGTTGCCCAGATCTGCCCCTGGAGGGGCAGAAAGACTGCTCACATTTTTTGAGGGGGTGGGAGAATCAGCATGCCCATTCTGGGCCGACCCCACTGCAACACAAAGATAAAAATAGTCCTTGGTGCCTACTGGGCTTTCTGCCCCCCGGGGGGACAGTTAAGGGGCTATTGCCCCGATATGCCCTACATTGGGGCAAAAAGACGTTGCCCATTTTTGGGGGGCGTGGGGGCATTGGCATGGCTATTCTGGTCCCCTACACTAAAAAGAATAGTCCCTGATGCCTAGTGGGCTTTCAGGGGCTGTTTCCCATATCCTGGAGGGGGCAGAAAGACTGCATTTTTTATTGGGGTTGGGGCATTGCATGCCCATTCTGGGCAGCCCCCACATCTAAACAATGAAAAAATAGTCCCTGGTGCCTAGTGGGTGTTTCTTGCCCCCCTGGGGGGGGGGGCAGATTGCGGACTGTTGCCCATATCTGCCCCACAGGGAGGGCAGAAAGACTATGTCTATTTTTGGGGGGATGGGGCATTGGCATGCCCTTTCTGGGCAGCCCCCACCCCTAAACATCCAAAGAAATAGTCCCTGGTGCCTAGTTACCTTTCTGCCCGCTGGGGCTGTTGCACATATCTGCTCCCCAGGGGGCAGAAAGACTGTGCCTATTTTTTCATTTTGTTTGGGCGCTGGGGGCATTGGCATGCCCTTTCTGGGAAGACCCCACCCCTAAACAATCAAAAAAATATTCCCTGGTGCCTAGTGGGCTTTCTGCCCCTGGGGGTGAGCAGAAAGACTGAACATGCCCAAAAATGTTGGGGGGGTAGCAGAAGCCCTTGCCCAAGGGGCTACTCCCCCCTCCCTTGTGTCTATTGGTGGATCCCTTCTTGGAGATTGCCCTCCAGTGGCGACCCCCCGAGCAGGGATCCACTAGTGAAAGGCACAATTGGAAAGGAGAAATTCCCCCCTTTCCAATGATACCTCTCCTGTGTGTTTCAGTAGTCAGGGCTGAGATAGCCCATGAGCACCGAAGCAGTGAAAGTGAAATAAGCTGATTGGCTCATTTCACTTTCACTTTTAATGTAATGACGTCAGCGCGCCTCGCACGCATTCATCATTACATTGGAAACAAAAGAAAGGCCTTGGGCGGCTGTGGAAGCTCTTCCCCAGCTCCTCCCCAGCTCCTGAGGCTGAAAAACAATAAACGGAAATTCCTGGGTGTGTGCAGAAGATGGAACAGTTCCGTACTCAGAACACGAGCATGGTTGCTGAGGACGGAACCATTACGTCCTCAGCACCCAACAGGTTAATAATGTGTTGCCCTGGAACTGTATATTGTACATGTGTTGTTTTACTGTATGGTCTAGTTGGTATAGAAAACTGCTTTCTAAGCTTTAAATATATACTTCATGGACTAAAAGCTCTGCAAAGCTTTACAGGTCCATACATGATGTGCTGCTGAAAAAGAATATTTTTCTTGGAACTCTGGGACTTGTAGTCTTATTTATTCCATTTAAAAAAGAGGGCAACAACGCACAGAATTGAAAGTTAAAAACATGCACTGTAGCAGTACATAATGCATGAACTCGTGAAACTTGGCAGCTACCTATTAGATTCCCTTTAGGGTGGGTGTTGGTAAGTTATAGGGCAGGTTTGTATGTGCTCAAATGGTAAGATATGTTGTTTTAAGTAATACTGCCTCATATGTAGTTTGAGACTCCTATGCATGGTTAAATATACAGTGCTTCATAAATATTACAAGTTTTATACATATGTAGGAAACAATTATTACTCATCTAGTCTGTCAGAGAGAGTCTGTGGTATTTTGCTATTCAGTGACATATCTATGCACAATTTATGTATGCTTCAGTATTTGCATATAACTGATTTTTTATGGTAGGCTGTAGGTAGGCTTACGGACAGAGTCCTTTGTAGATAAATGTACTTTTAAGTTTCCTAAGTTATATGTGTACTTCTAGGTCTATATGTCCAGGTATATGTGCAGTATTTCACCCATACTACAACTCACTTACCCATTAGGAAAAACATAGAGATATTCATACACCCAGTCAGCGAGAGGCAGAGGCACTTACCCATTCAGTCATATGCCATACAACACTTATATATTGAGCAATAAGAGAGCCAGTTGCACACACAGTTATATACACCAGAGCTCATTAATATAGTCAGTACCAGGCAGTTACATATACATATACAGAGCAATAGTAACACAATTAGTCATATAGCTACATAGTCATTTACACATCCAGTGACACACCCAGAGAGGGACTGATACACGTATTTAGATCTGTACTGCAGTAGTGAAAAACCTAATCACCCATGCAGACAAGTGCCCTAAAAATATGTGTTGGACCTCCTACTGCAGTTTTACTGCCAGGTCGAATTGACATTTAAAACTCCTTGCCAAGCTTTAAACTTGCCTTCTACTACTTATAAATTACCTCTAAGGTAGGGTGTATGTAGGCCATAGGGCAGAGTGCTATGGCCTAGAAGGTAGGACATGCACTTTAAAGTCTCAGTAAGTCACAAGTGCTTGAGACCGCTAGGCACAGTTCGATATACGCCTTCACTTACTCGGATATGTAGTCAAGTACTGACACAACCTAGTCATGGCCTACTACTGTGGAGCCTGTCTGTGCACTTTTATGGCCAGCCCGACTTGGCATTAAAAAGCCTTTGGCCAAGACTTAAACACACTTTTAAGTACACACAGCTCACCTTTCAGACAAGTTAAGTATGCCATAAAGCAGTGTTTTGTGCTTAAAACATGAGATGTTCTTTTGAATTTCGCTAAGTTAGCAATGCACTTGCAGACCCCTATGCCAACTACTACATAGAGTAGACCATCCATAATGCAGCTGAAATACATGTTTTCAAAAGCATAGAGCCTCTTTCTCATCCAGTCACTCAAGGACAGAAGCACTTATACATTCACTCACATACTCAGAAAGAAGTCATGTATATAGCAGTATGAAAGGCAGTTGCAGACACACTTATATACCCCTGTATTCACCAGCACAGGCACTGAGCTATTCGTTCAGCCACTTACATACACATTTAGAGAGCCATAGAGTTACTAAAACAGACAGTCATATACCGGCATACTTACTTAAACATCTGATGGCGCTCAGATATGTTGCCAACTACTGACAGAACCTAGTCACCCATCCATACATGTAGTCTTTTAAACATGGGCCAGGCCTACTATTGCAGAGTCTGTCTGTGCACTTTTGCTGGAAGCTCTACCTGGCATGAAAAAGCCCTTTGCCAAGACTTAACCCCACCTTTTAGTACACATAACTCACTTCTGAGATAGGATGTAGATATACCATAAAGCAGGTTTGTATTTGGTTGAATTTGATAATATGAAATTTAGGGCTGATGTAAGCTGTGTAAGAGAGTACAATTGATTAAGAAGTCTATATGTTCCTCATTTAGGCCAGTATCCTATTTTTGAGAAACTGATAATCTGTCCGAAGTGGAAAATTACAAAAGAGTCTACAGATTCTCAAGAGAAAAAAGGGAACAAGGACAATCTAGACAGTGTTAAGAAGAAAAGAACTTGAAAATTAGGGAGATATTGTAGGTTACCAGTTGGAAAACAGTTCAGGTGTCAGTTGCTATGCAAATGTGGTTCTAAATGTCCTATCTAATTTACCATATTTTGGAAATCAAATTGAACAGAAAGTACATAACAGATTGTGTTTTGCACTGTATCAATTGCTGAAATGTTTACTCAGTGATAGAACTATAATAAATTCTGCTTCAAGCACTCGTGATCACTAATATTTACTCTTAACAGTCAACAAGATGCACAAGAATTTATAATGGTCATCATTGGAGTTTTAGAACAAGAAAAAGTAAATATTGATGACTTATTTTGACTGAGTTACAAATGGAACCATGATTGTGAAAGTTGCTCTTTTTCATCTGCCACTCAAATGCACTCTGAGGGATTTCTCTACTTGAGACTACCAGATTGTAAATATGTGCCTTTTGACAGTTTGGTTAAAAACAAAACCGAAATATGACCTGTCCAAATTGTAGATCAGATGTTATGACTACGTTACGCCTACGAAGAACTGGAAAATACCTTATATTAATGTAATGCAGCGCAGATGGGTCTAAGTTGGAAACCGAAATTACAACATTTAAAGCTGGACAAATATCAATTTCTGGAAGAACTTACAATGCTATGGCTATTATCTTTCACAAAGGAATTAATATAACATCTGGACACCACACTTTTATTTAAAGAGTGACACTTGTTCGACACAATGCAATGACAGCAACCTTGTATGCAAAGCTGTCTTATAAACTACGAAATTCTTACCTTTTGTTTCATCAACCAAAATTCTAAGGAGTATATCTGGAAAAACAAGTAATGTATGGAAACTTCTACATGGATTGTCAGTGTTTTAGAAATCATTCGGCCTATCAGGGGGAATGTATTTAAAAAGTTCTTCAAAATTCAGAGTCCTTATTGCCCTTAAAAGGGAGATAATATAACACCTGGATACTACAATATCTAATTAAAGAGTGAACTGAATGGACACAAAGCAATCACAGCAACCTTAACTTGAAACAAAAACTGCTTATTAAACTACAAAATTCTCACCCTTTCTTCCTTTAACCAAAATAGTACATACTGTTTCTGTAACATTTCGTCGACATAGATCATCTGCGTTTTAGAAATCATTTGGCCTACTGGGGGTAATGTCTTCAAAAGCATCTCCAAAATTCAAGTGTGGTTTATATTTAGTAGTAGTATTATACCAGGTATAATTATAAAACATATATTTTTAAGATAGGTTTGTTTAGATTAGTGTAGTAACTGCAGGTAAAACAACTGATGAATGAATTGTAGTGAGTGCAATGCACAGTGTCACTTAATTATAGTGATATACTGTGTAGTTTTCTTTCTACAATCTATACGATTGTTTTTTCCCTACTGTACTTGGATGAAGCTTCACTATACTGTGATACACTGTTACAGCATAAGCAAAGTGTACTATTATGTTTCTGAAATTTTGTAAATGAAATACTAACTTGTGTTTATGTTCTTTTTCAATAGTGGTTGGAGTTCTACGTCTTTAGTTGTCTGAAGATACTCGTTGTAGACAAAAAAATGTTTCTTAGACATACCCCTGGTGAGTGTTTTTATGCATAAGGAGCACTTGGAATGCTTTGCCACTACTTTATTTTGCCCATTTCCTAATTATTTCTTTCTGTGTAGTTCAGCAAACTTACACTGTAAAATTATACACCAAGGTAGAGTCTGATAAGGCCACTGACACATCCAGAGACACACTGATTAAACAACTCATATACCCAGTCACTCAGCCATACAATCACTGACACACCCATGAAATCACGGACATAGTCAGTAACACACTGACTCACTTACAAATACATCTACTACTACATGATCTTACTTACCCATACAGATATTCCCACACTTAGTTACTTGCTAATACAGTTATTAAAACATCCACTCACTCACCTACACATTAACTTATGCATGCAGTCCGCCATGCATACAATCACTAAGATACTCAATCACTCTCCCATGTAACTACGTATACATCCAATCACTCAACCATGCGGTTAGAAAGACATCCACTCAGTCCTGTAAATAGTCACCCATACACCTACTTTTTTTTACCTAAACAGCTACTAACACAGCCAGTCAGTTACTTATACAGCTACTGTTATAGATGTTCAATATTGCATTCAGGCACAAACTAAGTCACTAACTCACTGGTACCGGAACTCACACAGCCACTTAGTCACTGCTAAAGACTTTCATGAACCCGTTTAATCACCAGTATGGATGCTCACCCACCCATTCACACACGGATACCGACTGTGGCACACCCAGTCACACACTATTGTATACACTATCATACCCAGACACACACTGAAGCAGACACTAACACACCCAGACACACACTCATCCATAAACTGACATAGCTAGGCACACACTCATACATATACTAATTCTTAACCACACACTGATATATACAGTAACATACCGAAGCATTCACTGACCCAGACACACTCTTGTGTATACACTGATACACCAGGCACACAATAATACAGTCACTGAGACACCCAGACACACACTGATGCATACATTGACAGAGACACTCACTCCTTCATACAGCTGCTTACACACACACATATACACTCACCCATATAGCTACTCACATACTTACTTACTCACCCACACAACCGCTGACACACCCAGTCACTAACACATTCAGTCAGATATAAAGCCATTTAAACATCCAGTGACTAACTTATACAGACACTTACCCACCCACTCACTCACCCCTGTAGCTACAAACACACCCAGTCACTCACCTATACAGACACTCACCCATCCAATCACTAACTCATAATAAGTAAGTAAGTAATTTTATTTTATATAGTGTGCATTTACGCAAGGGTGTCTTAGCGCTGGTGGTTAGATGTCAGAAAAACATCAAAACAGGAGCAGAGCACTAAGCTTGACTAGATGTATCAGTTAAGAGCCAGATTTTTAGCTGCTTCCTAAACTGCAGCAGGTTGGGTAGGGAGCATAGAGTTAGCGGCAAAGAATTCCAGAGTTTACCAGTACAGAAGGAAAACGTCCTACCACCCCATCTCCCTTAATTTATTCTGGGGACAGTTACAATTATGGCTGAGCTGGATCTTAGGTACCTGCTGGGAGCATACTAGGAGAATAATTTCTAAACAAATATGCCAGTCACTCACCCATTCAGCCTCTCACACACCCAGTCACTCACTTATACAGATACTCACCCACCCAGTCAGTCACTCATATAGGTACTAACACACCCACTGGCTCATCTATAAAGCGAATAACACAAATAATCACTCACTCATACAGGTACTCACAAAGCCATTCACTCACCCATACAGCCATTCACACAGCCAGTCACTCACTTATGCAGCCACTCACATACCTGGTCACTCACGCACACAGCCATTTACACACCAAGTCACTCGCTTATATGGCCACTCTTCCTTATATATACACAGACATACAATTTGTCTTTTTTCTAACTTTAAAATATTGTTCCAACAAGAACCTTTTTTTTCTTCTTTTTTTCCAGAACTGTTTTTTTTAGTTTTCTAACCTTTAGTATTTTTGTGTTTTTTCTCAAATAAAAGAGCAACTTGGAAAAAAACATTATCTGCAGAAACTCAAAAACAGTGTAACAAGTGGTGTAGTAAGCACCGTATTGCAATCTAAACAAAATGTTCCTACTCTCCATGGTAAGATTTTAAATGGGACAATATGCTGGTAGTCCCACATAAATATTTTTTAGAAGTGCCCTCAAAAGAGTTTTGTCACATAAGGAGTACTTTATATATTTGGCAACAGTTTCCTTTCTCCAGAAGGGATTGTGAAGAAATCCCATGTGATGGATTGACGCTTTGGGGCTGGTTATTTATATGAATAGTCTCCTCTTGAGGGAGTGGCTCCTTCTCCTCACCTCCTGTAGATGCCATTTATGTAAGATAGAAGACAAAAACAATTCCAAACACAGTTGTAGCAGTGCAAAATACAGGACACTTGTAAATATGCTTCCAATATCTTTCATAATCACAGAATGTTTAGGGTGCTAGACTCACTAAGGGCCCAGAGGGAAAATAGTTTACTTGGGGTGTTACACTGCATGCTCTGATTCAGTACATAAGCTACAAGCCACAGCTACCATGCACACTAATTTGGGGTCAGTTTGGAAACAGAAAAAAGCATTGAGCCAGTCTTGCAGTGAGCACTGAAAATGACAGCTCAGTTGGTAACAATCCACCTGTATGCCAAAGATGAAGCTACAATGTACAACACAATTTGAGAATACAGCTCAAGCTATCGGCAAGGGCTTCAGCATGCACTGTGAACTGGACCTTGTCTGGGAAGAAGGGAGAAGTTGTAAGCCATATACTAGTGCAGATGCCTATTCAAGTCTCAGTTTTAAACAAAGGAGCAGCAATGCGCCAAGACTGCATAAGCACTGAAAATGTAGGGTTTTAGTACAAAGAAGCAATGAGAATCCAAGAAGAAGACCATGTACACAGACTATCTTATACAGGCTGTAGCCCTCTGGGTACACTGGAGACAATACTGTAGAAGGAAAGACGGCAGCACAGAAGACATGCACAGGTGGGTTGCAAATCACAATGCTCTTATATGGGTGTGGGTCAAGTGCATTATATAAAATATATATAGATATATTCATTGAAAAGAATAAAGGTTACAGGGTCATTATAGTTAGGAAATAATATTAAACATTTTTAGAAATTCACTAATAAACGTTATAGTTAGACTCAGATTGATTTCACTCATAAAAAACCAGTAAAATTCAGCAGTTATTGTTACTTGAGCTAACTATAACTTACTCCCCGCAATGCACTACATATGACCTCACATATTACATCACTCTTGACATGGTCAGTGACACCCCTAAAACAACAGCCAGCCAGGGCAAACATCTGGATCCCAAAGGATACAATGAGTCACAAAGAAATAAAGTATCCAAAAAAGAAGTCACTTAAACAGATGGACTCACCAAAGAGCAAAAATATATTTCCACTGCAACGTTTCAGCTTCTGCCTTCCTCAGGTATTACAAGGTGGTTTGCTAAATAGCTGCACAGATGACTGTTGGACTTGGCCCTTTTTGCAGGGTCATCCCTGAACTTTTTTTGCCTTCCTCCTATCTTTTTTTCTGACCTGTTGTTGGCTGTTTTATGACTCTGGGCACTTCACCACTGCTGATCAGTGCTAAAGTGCATATGCTCTCCCTATTATAAATTGTGTTATGTATTAGTGACTCCATGATTGGATGATTGGTTTACTTGTCAGTCCCTACTACAGTGCACTGAGTGTGCCCAGGGCTGGTAAATCCAATGCTGCTGGTGGGCTTGCAGCACTGGTTGTGCCACCCACAGAAGCAGCTTGTAAAGTGTATCTCAGGCCTGCCATTGCAGAGCCTGTGTGCAGCCTAGGGCTGCCATGTCGACTTGGTGAGTGCACCCACTTACCAGTCCCTAAACCTTCCCTTTTCTTCATATCAGACACCCCTATGGTAGGCCCAAGGGCAGGGTGCATTGTAAGTATAAGGTAGGACATGCCCTGGTGTGTGTGGCATGTCCTAATAGTGAATTACAGCCATTTTCGTTTTTCACTATTGCAAGGCTACCTGTTCCCCATAGGCCAGAATGGGCAGTTTTGATTATTACACCTTATAATCCTAACTGACCCAGGGAACATGGTAGAGAAACGAATTTAGTATGCCTGAACTCAGGATGATAAAATAAATCTTTTAGTGAAGTTGGTTTTAACATTCTGTGTTTGAAAATACCACTTTTAGAAAGTAGGTATTTTCTTGCCTAACTATCCAAGCCTGCCTCTGCTAGGTTGTGTATTCCTTGTCTGGGTTTGTGAGTGACAGGGGCTGGGGACTCCAGGAGACAGGGTGAGTCAGCACAGGGCTGAATAGAGAGATCTGCATCCAGAGTGGAGGGAGGAGTTGCACCTGGGTCTGAATAGGGCTGTGCCTGCCTTCCACAATGCTGGCTCCACCTCCTGCCGGGCGGCTGAGCACTCTGCCCCACATTCTGAAAGGAAAGAAGGAGTCCTGTAAACAAAGTGCTCCAGGACTGACCAGAACTGGTTTTGGACTAGGCAAAGGCCTCTCTGCCTCCAAAGAACAAAGAGAAAAGGTGTATAAAAAGGGACCCAGACCCCTAGGAAATTAGATCACTTTTGGGAAACAAGAAGAAACCTTTGCTGAGGAGCGGAACCAAGAAGAAACTGAGGAGAAGACTATCCCTAAGCTAGAGGGATCTGCCTGCAGTGGTTGCCTGACTGCCAAAGAAAGGAGAAGGGAACTTTGTGTGTACTTTCATCAACTTGTGAAGGATCTCCAAGGGCTTGATTTCAGAGCTTGCCTCCTGCTGAAGTCTCAGGGACTACAGACTTCACCGACCAGCTCCCCTGTATTCCCTTGCTGGGAATTTGGACCTTCTGACACACTTGCGTGTCGCTGGGAGCTGGAAGCGCGACTCAAGATGAAGAAGCGTGTTGCCGCAGCCGCTGCTTCTCGCATCACCGGAGAAGAGTGTCGACATCGCAGCAGACGCCGGCGCATCCCTGAAGAAGCGTGCCGCTGACACCCTCGCATCCTTCGAAGCGCCTCGCAGCACCGGAGAAAAGTGTCGCCGTCGCAGCAGACGCAGTCGCATCCCCGGGGCAGAGCATCGACCTCGCATCAGACGCCGACGCATCGCAACACGAGGTGCCCCGCATCCCAGGAGAAGATCGTCGACCTCGCATCAGACGCCGTCGCATCGCCAGGGAAGCGTGTCGCAGGGCCTGTCGCGGCTCCAAAGATTCATCGAAATCGCCGCACAGCCATCGGGCGTGCACGCATCACCCCTTCGTTGTCGCACATCAAGAAGACGCCACTTTTGTTTCTTTGCAGCAGATCTTCAACGCATCACCGTCCTTGCGTGTAAGGGACTACTGCATCACCTTCCCTGCAACACTTTCGTTGCCTTGCGTTACGCATCTTAAGGTACATTGAACTCAAAGTGTCGCATTTCCATTTTAAGAGACTCAAGCTAATTCTACCATCTTTTAAAGTACAGTATTGTGGATTATTGTTGTCGTTTATGGTCTTGTGGTAAATCTATATAAAAGATACTTATTTTTATAATACAACCTGTGTGGTGTCCATTTGTAGTGTTGTCACTGGATTACTGTATGTGTTCGCAAATGCTTTACACACTGCCTCTGAACTAAGCCTGTCTGCTCGTGCCAAGCTACCAAGGGGGTGAGCAGGGGTTATTTCAGGAGTGTACCCCCTTACCCTGACTAGAAGCAAAGGTCCCTATTTGGACAAAGGTACCTACCTCTGCCAACTAGAGACCCCCAGTTCTAACAATGACCTTGCTGAATTTTCAAAAAGCATCATGAGTGAAGATACCATTTGGAATGTGGAATCAATGCAGTCCTGAGATCTCTTGAGATATGCAGTATTCAGGGGGTATTGTCAGTGATGCTAAGTCCATCTGGATGCATTGATTTTGAGCGGCACATCCAGACGTTTTCTCCGGAGTCCAGTAGTTCTTCCTTTAAGACATGTTGCACAGGGAAAATCTTCAAATCTTATAGTAAATGATCTACTAGTTTAAAATGAGACTACAGGCTGGTCAAGTTTCATATTCATTATTGCAGATTTGGGGTTCCTGAATTATGTACAGAGGGCATTCACTGTTTGGCCTACATATTGTTTTTTACAGCTTTGACGTTGGCATGGAATCACATAAATAATGCATGTTGATTTGTAAGATGCTGTCTTACTCCATAGGTCCTTCTCGTAACAGAACTAGTTACTGATGATGTTTGTAAAAGGTATTCACATGTGATGCACCTTTTAGAGTCACAGCAATGAACCCCTGCATTTATTACAGCTTGCTTGAGTTCAGCTCTCATAATAAGGGATCGTAAATTGGGAGCTCTGCGGTAAGCAATGACTGGCGGTTTTGGAGAAACCTTTTGCAATTTTTCACAATTGGACAGTAAAGGAAGTTTGTTTGCATTATATTTCTGTAATTGGGAGCTGATGGATGGTAGTCAACTACAAATGGAGTTCTGTCACTTTTGTTTCTGCTGTTGGTATTCCAAATAAGTGCTTCCCTCGGTAACTGCAAAGACTTGTCAATCTGTTGCTGTATGATATGGGGAGGACAGCCTTGCCTTTTAAATAACATAGCAAGCTCCTGTAGATGGTCTTTGCAGGTGTCCTCATTGCTGCAGATCTGTCTTATTCTGAGTGTTTGGCTGTAGATGGTGCTGCGTTTAGTGCAGTGTGGCTGACATGAAATCCAGTTTAGAAGCAAATGAGCATCTGTAGGCTTGTGGTATAGATCAGTTATAATTTTTTATTCATGAATGGTGAGTAGCACATCCAGAAAAGGGAGATGATGCTTCTGTTTAGTATTGCTGCTGGTGAATTTGATGGCAGGATGGATACTGTTGATAAAAGTTGTAAATTGTTCCAATGTTCTACCTCTTGCATTCCATATTACAAATATGTCATCAATGTATCATTGCATACCATTGATTTGATGCTAGAAGTAGCAGTATATAGTTCTCTAGTTTTCTCATGAAGATGTTTGCATAGGATGGAGCTATCAGAGTGCCCATGGAAGTCTCTTGTATCTGCCGATTGTGTTTACCATGAAGCTAAGATTGTGGATTTAAGGATAACTCTTCCAAAGTTGGTAAGCAGGTTTGTTGATGGCTTTTTCACGGTTCTTTTATTAAGGGCTTCAGATAACACCATAAGACCATCCTCATGTGGTATATTGGTGTATAATGATGTAACATCAAATGTAACCAGAAGAGTGTCATCATCAAATGTGTCGGTTTGGTTTAATTTGTCATTAATCTGAAGGAAGTGACTGGTATCCATAACAAAGTATGGAAGTTCCTGTACAATGGGCTGGAGGTGCAGGTCAACAAATAAAGATAGTCTCTCAGTGGCTGTATCATTGCCAGAGATGATGGGATAGCCAGGATTGTTCAAATTGTGAATTTTGGGAAGTATATAGAATCTCCCAGGTCTTGGTTTGGGTTGAACAAGTATATTCTCAATATCCTCAATATAATCACTTTCTTTCATGGCAACTACTGTACCACCTTTGTCTGCTGGTTTTATAATGATATTCATTCTCAATTTAAGGTGGTGGAGAGCTTTTCTTTCTTCTTGGTAATGTTATCAAAAATCCTTTTAGGTGTTGATTCCTTGATGAGTTTGTTGAAGGATAAAATGTATGTATCAAGAGCAGGATTTCTACCACATTGAGGAGTCCATGATTTGGGATGGCGGAATTTCTTAACTGGATCAGGAAGGTAGCTTGCCAGATCAACATTAGAATTATTGTTGAAGTATTCAGCAAGTCTGCATCTTCTCTCAAAGGTTTTTAGGTCTCTCATCATGTTGGCCATATTATGGTCCTGAGGTACAGGACAGAAATAGAGGCCTTTGCTCAAGAGGTTCAATTCACCTGGTGATAGGAGCCCTCCAGTTAAAAGATGATTCCCTCTAGTGGGCCTATATTATAACGAAATGTCCATTCATTGTGACCCTTAATCTAACAATATTCTCAATTATCGATTGTGTGTCCAAACCTTTTGTTTTTTCAAATTCTAGTCACCTTTATTGGTGAGCACAACTAAAATAGTTATAGTATTCCTAATGACTTTTCTATCAGACATTTTTTGAATACAAATAACAACACATATGTTGGTGAAATCCACTTTATCGAAAAGATCGTATAATCAATGTGACATTTAATGAAAGAAAACATTCGAAAACTACCGATCCCAACATGCACCTAAAATGTAGTCAATCATGATTAACAATTAATTATTGTTTTTTAGCAAAAATCAATGGGGATGACGTATAAATCAGTTTATAATGGTCATTATTTAATATGGGTTTTTACCAAAAGTTTATATATTGTTATGCACGTTTTTTCACTTTTTTAAATACATAAAACTACACCTCGCATGAGTGTTTGGGAACACTGCGGGTGGAAATGACGAAAGATATAGAAAGAAAAAAAGTACAAAAAATATTGGTAACGATGGTATTGCGGAAATGCTGAATATTGCGTGACCAAGGTCCCAGTGGGACCGAATCGCGTAGGGATGTGGATCTTATTGTTTACAGCCTGGATTTTAATTAAAGCGCAAAGACTGGGAATTCACCATGAGTGCGGCTCATTCTTTTCGACTGGAAGAGTGATAGAATAAATGCGGCATTGCTCTGCCACTTAAGAGGATCGCACCACCTAAAGTGCCCTTACATCCGCGAATTTGAGCCAATTTGTGACAAATACGTAGCAGATACAGGCGACCGCTGGACAATTGTGAAATAGGACCCAACTCCCACATTGAAAACCAAAGAAGAGGAACACGATGATCGGCAACCGGAGGGTGGCAGACAGCGCGGAACTGTTTTGTAGGTAAGCGGGAGAAGGGAAATCACATATCAGGGTCATGAAAAACTGAATATGCTGGTTGGTTTCACACTTCTTTGAGACGGAGACAACTCTAAACGGTCTAACTTGTTAAAAAAATAATTGCTATTCTTATTAAAAGTGACTTGGGAACGGGTGCAATCAATACCAAAGAATCTCATCAGGCAAATAGAATTATAGATACAATACGAAGATGGACATTCGAGAAGCTAAACGTAATGCAATTATAGCCACAATTTTTGAACAAACAACTTCTATTACCACGAAGGGCCAGAACAAAGGACCTACTGGTTTAAAAATTAACATTAGAAGTCAACTCAGACTATGGAAAAGACTATCAAGAAAAGAAATAAACAGATGGTGGGAAGTGCTGACTCTCAAGAAATACATGGAAGTACAGAGACTACCTAGAGGCCTCAGAATTTCTTTAATGCCTAGTCATCAAGACACAAGCAGTGAACTAAAACAGGAATGGGGTGAACACATTCTAAATTCCTCACTGGGGCAAATCACAATCCTCATTAAACATACAGAATTGGCTAACCCTGGGCAAAGCACTACGCTACGCTCGCGTAGTTTGCGAAGTTTGCGCTACTTCGCACAACGCGAATTGCACGTAGCACAGTGCAAACACGCGTAGCATAGTGCAGCGGTCATTTTTTGCTTGCTCGCGGTCCTCAACGTCAAGTTGGTGACCGTGAGCAAGTAAAATGACATCCCGGCGAGACTTTTTCCTCGTTCGCGATCAGCAACATCAAGTTGCCGATCGCGAGCGTGGAAAATAAACCTCCCGGCGAGATTCTCAACGCGGGGACGTCAGGTTTCTCATTGCGAGTGGTCGCGTATGCTCGCGACCGCTCGCGATGAGAAACTACCAGTCCGCGTTGAGAAAGCTGCCGCTCGAGTAAAAATCTACTCGAGCGGCAGTAAGAGACAGCTCGCACTGTGCAAGATGCCGTTTTCAATGATTGCACAGTGCGGACAAGCATCCGGCACTGTGCAATCATTGCGAACAGTGCACTACGCAGTTCGCGTAGTGCTACGCGTAGCTCGCGTAGTGCGAACTGCACTTTGCGTAACTTCGCGTAGCGCTACTTCACGAACTACGCCCAGGCTTAGAATTGGCATTGATAGCAATTCAAACACAACTTAGAGAATTGGAAACGGAATTGGATAAATTGGAACTAACAAGAGAAATACATTTTTTTAAAGAGGATTTGGAAAGGAAGCTTGAAAAACATGAAGAGAATATCCAACTACGAAAACAGACGAAATTCCAGAGGGACAAGGAAGATTACGAGGAAGGACGGATCTTCACTTTTGCAAGGAAATTCAATACCTTAAAACAACAAGATCAATTGGACACAGTAACTAATACTTCTGGGAGCCTATCTTCCCTAGCAGACACGGATATGAGTGAGTGAGAGGGAGGATTAAATGCAACATCTACAGGAAATACACATACTTTTTTATGCAAAATGAGACTGGCATTTCAGCAACAACAATGGGAGAAAACCAGGGGCTCCCTCACTACCAACTGAAGGGGAAGGGGAAGAGGCTGGAACCAGGGAAGAGATATCAGATGAGAAGAGGAAGAAGAGGCAAAAGGAATAGAAAAGTCAGGAATCACGATGAGGAGCATGAAACAGAGGAAAATCTAAATCATTTACAAGAGGAACTGAATGTGATCAATCTCTCTGAGAGAGAGATGAAGGAATCAGAAATTTCACTTTTAAAAAGAGGCGTTAATGTTTGTCCAGTAACACACATGAATTTGGCGCTGTCAAGAATTGATATATACAAATATATCAGAAAGATGAAATTGGCAAAAATATTTACAGAAACTGACAATAAAAATAACATGAGCTTAAAAGAACAATTGAAAAACTCACAGTAGAGTTGAAGGTAGAGGATATGATCAGCCTACTTGATAGATCTTGAAGAAGAAAGTGGTAATCAACAAATCGTCAATATTAATGAACAATGTATCCCCATTGGAGCAGGCATTAGCTGTAAAAAATCCAAATCTTTATTCTATCCAAAATTACGTTTTGGCAACAGAATCGGTGTGTTCCATGAAACGGTGGTTCAAGACCTTTACAAAATGAGAATAGAAAAATATATAGATAATCTAACAAAAGAAGAAAGAGACTCACTTTTCAAGTTACAACAAGATGCAACAATAGAGATAAAAATAGCTGATAAAGGGGAGATGTATTCATAATGGAAAAGGAAGAATACATGAAAGAGGCTCATTCTCACTGAACAACAAAACATACTATGTCAGATTGAAAAAAATTCCAACATTACAATTCAAGAATGAATTGGAGGCAAAATTAGCGAAATGGGTAAGACTAAACCTGCTGGACGAAGAGGAACAAAAATATTTAACTACTAATCACCCAATAATGGCCACAATTTATTTCCTACCCAAAATCCACAAAAATCCCACAAAACCACCCTGTAGACCAATCATATCAGCCAACAGGGCCCTGTTGGAACCAATTGCAAACTACATCGACTTCTTTCTGGCACCATTTGTTAATGATCTTAATTCATATTTAAAGGACACAAGTGATCTCGTGAGACATCTACAGGAAATTACCTGGCAAACAACATATAAATTAATAATGATGGATGTAATAGCACTTTATACTAACATCGACAATGAAATCTGTTTACAAGCTTGTGAATATTCCTTAAAGAAAAGAAACATTCAATTTTTCCATCATAATGAAATGCTAATGGTAATGATCAGGATATGCCTGACACAGAATGTGTTTCTATTTGGGAATGAGCTATATAAACAATCAAAAGGTAGAGCAATGGGATTTTCCTTTAGCCCTCGTTACGCATGCTTGACAATGGGCTGGTGGGAACAACAAATGGTGTGGACATCAGATAATGATGAATATGTCAATAAAACCATTATGTGGCTAAGATACATCGATGATTTATTCATTATTTGGGATGGCAGTGTAGAACAATGCCAAAAATATTTTGAAGTCCTGAACAACACTCTGACGGATTTAAGATTTACAGATGAGATAAATGGTTCAAAAGTAATTTTTTTAGACACTGAGATGTACATCGAGGATAACAAGATTCAAAAGATACTACATAGGGAAAAAAACTGCACCAAATGCAATTTTACATGCCAAGAGTTTCCACCTACAAAGTCTAATAAATAGCATTCCATATGGAGACGTTTTCAGAATGAGAAGAATCTGCTCTCAGGAAAGTGAAACGGAAAAATACACCACGGAAACAACATAAAGATTTGAAAGAAGAGGATACAAAAAACATGTCGTTAAAACAGGAATAATGAAAATGAAACAAATATCAAGAACATCGATATTAAAAAATAAGGAAAAGGAAACCAAAAAGGATGGTCCCATAAGATTAATTACCACATACTCAGCAGGGACGAAAAAAATAAACACAATTCTAAGAAAACATTGTAGCATTCAACAACTGGATTCAACAGTGGCAAAAATAGTGGGAAATCATTCAAATGTGACGTTTAGATGAGCAAAAAGTCTAAAGGACTCCCTAATGCACAGTCACTTTAAGAAGAAAAAACCTATGAGGTGGCTTGCACATTCAGGATTTCATAAATGCAACAAATGTAAACTGTGTCAAATAGCAGTTAATAAACAAGAGGTCATTTTAGTGACAAATCAAAAATGAAAAATCAAGCAAAATATAACGTGTAAAAGTCAATTTGTAATATATGTCATAGAATGCCCTTGTAATCTACAATATGTAGGAAGAACTGTCTGCGAATTGAAAAAACGGACACTAGAACATGTGAGAGCAACAACAAACAAAGATCGGAGTAATGCAGTGGCAAAACATATGGAAATATATCACCAAAGTGATTGGAAGAAATAAATATTTTATGCAATTGAACACATTGAACTAAATGAACATGGAGGAGACTGAGAGCGAAAGCTACGACAAAGGGAATCTTGTCACATACTTAATCTAAGAACATGAGCACCTTATGGTCTGAATCAGGATGATGAATTATATATTCATTTATAGGTGGCATGGACAATAATCGTAACTTCTTCGACCATTAACTGTTTTTTACACTATTTTTTCACAGAATGGTAATAATGGTTTTATTGAGTTCTCTAGAATTTTTAGTAGATGTTGCATTATTTGCACTGAGTTCAAGCACTTTACTTGATTGGTAAAACCCAAGGCGAATAACATATAGAAACAATAGAAACAATCTTGCTTAGGTATTGAGAGGTGAAAGGATTAGGTATCTGGTTGAATGTAAGCCCACTAGAGGGCAGAAATGTCTGATAGAAAAATCATTAGGAATACTATAACTATTTTTGTTGAGCTCACCCATCAAGGTGACTGGAATTTGAAAAAACAAAAGGTTTTGACAGACAATCGATAATTGAGAATATTGTTAGATTAAGGGTCACACTGAATGAACATTTTGTTATAATATAGGCCCACTAGAGGGAATAATTTTTTAATACAAATAACAACACAAATGTTGGTGAAATCCACCTTATCAAAAATATTGTATAATCATGCATCTTAAATGTAGTCAATCCTGACTAATAATTAATGATTTTTTTTAGTAAAAATCAATGGGGATGACATATAAATCAGTTCATTATGTAATATCGGTTTTTACCAAAAGTTTATAGATTGTTATGCACGTTTTTTCACGTTTTTTCACTTTTTTAAATACATATATCTACACCTCCCTTGAGTGTTTGGGAACACTGTGGGTGGAAATGTCAAAAGATATAGAAAGAAAAAAAGTCCAAAAAATATCGTATTGCTGGTATTGCGGAAATGCTGTATATCCTGTGAACAATTCAATTCCAAAACATGAAATAAATTACCAAACAAAAATAGGCATTTACAAAACTATAAACAAACACTATAAATTACATTTACAAACAAATATTAATAATAACTATATTTGCCCAATATTATTAAATGATGTATTGAAGTTTGGTAATAATCTATTCCACTCCAGTTTATGCAACAGTAGAGAAAATGTAGGATTTCGGAGAGGTTAACTATATTATTCCAAGCCCAAAATAGTGCAACATTAGGGTAAGTGTTGGATTTCGGAGGGGTTAAATTTACTATTCTAACTCCAATTTGTGCAACAGTAGGGAAAGCATTGGACTTCAGAGTGGTAAGATTTACTATTCCAGCTCAAGTCAGTGCAACAGTGGGGAAAGCGTTGGACTTTGGAGGGCCAAGATTTGCTATTCCCACTCCAGTCTGTGCGACAGTAGGGTAAGCGTTGGCCTTTGGAGGGCCTAAATTTACTATTCCCACTACAGTCTAAGCAACAGTAGGTAAACTACTTCCCTTCAAACATATTACATATTTGAGTGACCCTATTAATTTAGAAAAAATATAAAAGGGGGTGTGGTGTGGCCACGCAACAAGATGGCCGCTTGCCCTCAGAGCTCCGGGCCGTGGGGAGCCCCGAACGGCGACGGCGAGTGTCCTGGCACACAAATATCAACCTATGTCCTGAAAAAAGACTGCGGAGGAAGTGGAGATTCCGGCACGATAATCCTGTTATTATTTAATGTTCCTAATTTACGTGGAACTGAACGGAGAGGGACCTGGTGACGGACAAAGCACTGCAGCGCCGCTGACGAGAATTTGCCGGACTTGAGTTTTATTACTAGGAGGCATCAGATGACTTTGCAACAATGTATTCCTGCATTTTCCCTTGGGCAGCCTGGTAACTTGAGATATTTTCCTTTGTATTACCCCTCAAGTAGAATAAACTGAGCCCACACTTTCTTCGTGTTATTCGAGAGCGCTGCTCTAACGTGAAAAGGAATGCCTGAGGCGGTTTGACCTTTTAATGAACCGCGAATGTTGGATTCTTTGTTGCGTGACGGCACCTGCCTCTTCAGATAACCCTCTCATTAGTGACTCTGGGCTGATTTCTCCTGCCAGATAAGTGATATTTGTACCACTGAGGATGCATTGCAACTAAGTACTTCACAATATCCTGGCCTGTGTTCTTCAAGCAAATCTCACCGTACCCTTACCGCTCTGGAGCTGATTTGAGGCGAGTGGTGTATGCTGCTGTCAGGTGACTGGAGCGCTTGAGGTGGCCTCGTTCTTTGTCAGGAGGTGGTGAAATACTGTAATATTGATGAGGTGAATTCACCAGTCTTGGCATTTGCTGCTCTTCTGTCAGGTGAGAGGACTGAGCCTGCCTTAAAACGTCCTGGTCCGTGTTTTTCAAGCAGAATTTACTGGACCTGCGCTGCTTTTAGGCTGCTCTGAGGCGAGTAGTGTACGTCGCTATCAAATAACTGGTGCGGTTGAGACTGCCTCACTCTAGGATAAAAGGCCTCAGATAAGAGTATTACTTACCTACTAAGCAATTAGTTACCTGTTAGAAGACCTTAAACAGCAAGGGCCCGGAATGCCTTCTGGAAAAGCGACTGGTAAATCCACAAAACATCCCTCTTACTCCAAAATCCTAAGCCAGAGCCGCTCCGCCTCAGAAGTTTGGAATACTACCCCCTCGGCTCAAAAATCATCTAACCTTATGATGACATCTGCATCAGATTCTACTATGGAGAGGATACTCCAAGAAATCACTGCTGTAGGACGACGATTGGAGGGAATGGAGACATCTATCTCTGCTCTTGCGACTGAGACTAAATCCATACGCGCTGACATTGCTGATTTCCAAAGTCGGTTTGATGGCCTCACTGAATGGGTAGTTGCAGTTGAGAATCGCCGTAATAATATACCAGACCAAGAACTTCTCTTCCTTAGGAGCAAAGTGATAGATTTGGAAGATAGAAATCGTCGGGACAATGTGCGCTTCTTTGGTTTTCCGGAAGTAGTAGAAGGATCAGATGCTAAATCCTTTCTTAGAACAGCTCTCCCAAAGATTACTGGTCTTACCTTCAACCCGCAATTAGAGATGCAGAGAGCCCATCACATTGGTCCTTTCAAAGGAGGGAAAAATGCACAACCACGTACACTTATTGTTTGCTTTCTGCGACACGAACAGGCTCGCCAATTAATCACTGCAGCTCGTACACATGGTCCATATATATTTGAGGGTCATGGGATTCGAGTGGCAGCAGAATTTTCAAGAGAAACAAATGAGCATCGCAAAGCCTTTCTCTCTTTTCGACCTCGCTTGCGTCAATTAGACATCGAATATGGCCTTTTTGAACCAGCACGTTTACGGAGTACTAAGGATGGCATATCCAAAGACTTCTTTAATCCAGAGGATCTCCGACATTTCTTAGACAACATTACTCCTCAAAGTATGGAATACGCTGTGTCTATACCCGAGCTCCAATCTCCACTTTCCTCACTGATCTCAAAGAAGACTTCTGCTGAAATCCGACATAACCCAGGTCGTTCCCAAAGTAGGGGAAGAGATCCAGATCGACATGTGCGCTCTCTCGGAGATCAAGCTCAGGTCCTTCAAGCAGTAGCTGCTCTTACGCAGTAAAGAGATAGGGACAAATCATGCTCTCCCCTTAAGTCTCCTCCATCCCCTGAAGAGGATGTTTCCTGAACTTTGACTCACTATTTAACTGATTAATATTGAAGAGCAGATGGAACAAATCTATCTTACTGCCTACCGAAGCCATGACTTGATGAGTACCTGAATATATATACTTATTCTGTTATGCATTATTTGCTGTATAACGTCCTTATTATATTATATTCCCATACGTGAACCCTCCCTTCCCTCCTCTCTTCTCCTAACACATACACATGTTAAAGTTTAACTATTCTCATAATGTTATGAAATCTTTTATCTGTTTGTACTCTTCGTATTGCTTAATTTTAAATAATATAAATTAAGAATTTGACTGTATACTTGATTTACTGCCCTAATGTTATACATTATACTTTTCATAGTGACTTTCTTCTTTATTCCTTGAGATTCCTCCTGTGTATATTACCTGAAAGCTTTGATATAATGTTCTTTTCTCCCTTGATTCCCCCTTACACCCTTTCTCTCCTCTTTACTTTTTCTTTTTCTATTTAGTAAATATTCATAATATTACCTACCTAATATATTATTTGGATGTACTAGTATTTAAACTAATCAACTATGATAGTATTTAATAGTGCCAGTATTTAATTATTGCATATTTAATTGTCATATTTAATAATGGTTATATTTAATACTTAATTATCATTACTATGTTATGTAAAGATTATCTGTTTGTATTCCACATCTAATATTCTTACACTCCTACATGACATTGACCCTATTCCTTCTATTATCCCTCTTCTCTTATTCCTTCCTTTTCTCTTATACCAAACTTTTATGTTACTTATATCTTTACCTTACTTTTTGCAGGGTTTCGTATATTTTAATACCCGAATATGTATTCATTTTCATAATTTTCAAGCTCAGTTATTATTGTTAATAATGGGGCATAATTATGTCCTTTCTATTCACTTTGTTGCCATGTGGGGTTCCCCCAGTGCATATAGCCCGAAAGCTAAGACCCAAAAGAGAACAGTTCTATTCCCCTAGTACTGCGTTATCCTTACGTAGTACACCTACTCTTTTCTCTTTTTATTTCTTTCTCTCTTTATTTTTCTTTCAGTCCCTCTAGTGTCTTATACCTTCTTCTTTTTACTTGCTCTCCTACATATTAAAAAGTGACTCATACTTACTTTCATCTCTTGCCCGGAACTTCCTCTTTACTTTATTCATCCACTCTTTTCCCTATACTGACTCTTCTCTTATTTCTTATTCCTATGCACTTTTTCCTTTATACCCCTCCCTTCCCTGAACAGCATTTTACTTCTATAATTCATTTTTCTCTTTACTCTTTCCTCTTCCTCAGAATTTAACATCCCCACATGGCAGTGAACATTTCGTCTACTTCTCACCCATTACGTATTATCTTGTGGAATGTTCATGGTCTTACACATTTTATTAAGTGCAAGAAAGTACTCTCCTATCTACAAACGAAAAAAACGATATTGCTCTTCTGCAAGAAACTTATTTGGATGCTCTAGAATCTTCTCAATTATGAGGAGACTGGGTGGGAAAAGTCATTCATTGTGGACTGACGACACAACTTCTTCCTAAGGAGAGTCATCCACAGAAATGCGGAGTGGCTATACTACTTCACAAATTCTTACCTGTTACAATTGTCAAAACTTGGGTTGATCCAGAAGGCAGATATAGTTTTGCAAAGTTAAAAATAGGAGATAGGATCCTTTGTGTGGGCTCAGTATATGCTCCAACAGGAGCCAAACGTTCTTTCTTTCTCAGTTTGAAATGTTTGTTGGTAGAAATTGGTGCATCTACTTATGTCATTGGTGGTGAGTGGAATCTTGCCTGTGATGCTATAATTGATAGAACAGGCCCCATGGATAGATGTAATGAGGGAGACAGAGCTTTACTGGGAGATATAACATCAGACCACGGATTAGTGGATCATTGGCATCTTTGTCACCCCTCCGATCAAGAGTACACCTTCCTCTCTTCTACCCACGGCACTAAATCCAGGATAGATTATTTTCTTATTTCGCATTCAGTGGTTGCAAGCACTACTGAATCCCATATCTTGGAAGCTGCAATATCAGACCTTGCTCCTGTTCTTCTTACTCTAGAAATAGGTTTAACCTCTCCAGGCCGTAAGCCATGGCGTATGAATATTCAAAGATATCGTCCACCCAAAGGTAAAACCCTACTACGTTGTTCTCATCTCTCTGATTATTTCGCTGTTAATAAATCATCAGTTACCTCCTGCAGAACCGTCTGGGCAGCTGCCAAAGCAACTATTCGTGGTCAATTAATGAGAGATGCTGCCGAGGCCAATAAGTCGGCGTCCCTTCGTCGTACCGAATTGGAGACTAAAATTACTTCTCTCACACATCTATACTCATCTCATCCCACAATACCCAACTGTCATAAACTAGAACTTGCTAAGATAGCGCTTAACAACTTATACACTTCCAAAGCTGACTACGCTCTTCAACGCATGAAGGGTAGACATTATGAACAAGGGGAGAAAGCAGGCCGATTACTTGCAGCACAGCTGAAACAAAGTGAGGCTGCTATGGCTATTCCTGCATTACGTACAGAAACGGGTGAGATTCTAAGAAATTGTAGACACTTTTGCATCCTTTTATAAAAAACTTTACACCCCTGAAACTTTAGTAACTGAGGACCAATTAGTTACCTATCTTGCTGACATTAACCTCCCTTACCTCACAGATGAGGGTAGGGTCTTCCTTGGTGGTGATATTAGCAAAGAAGAAATCGCTACAGCCATCGCCAAATTACCTTATCATAAATCTCCAGGAGAAGACGGTTCCTCTGCGGAGTTTTATAAATGGACTGGAATGGAAACAGTTGATACTTTATTTTCTGCCTTCCATGAGGCAGTTCAAACAGACTCACTCGGTCCTATTTCTAACAGAGCATTCATCGTGGTTATCCCCAAACCTGGCAAAGATCCGCTTCCTTGTAGTAGTTATCGACCCATTTCACTAATAAATGGTAACATTAAAATCCTGGCAAGTATTCTAGCGGCGCGACTTCCTAAAGTTATGCCTTCTCTTATACATCATTCACAGGTTGGTTTTGTCCCAGGTCACTCTTCTAGGAATCACCTTTGAACACTGGCTCACACTTTATGGACTGCAAATGAGTTGACGGAAGATGCTGTTGCCTTCTCATTGGATGCAGAAAAAGCATTGAACCGTATTGACTGGAGATATCTTTTTGCAACCATGAAACACTTTGGCCTAGGCGATCAGTTTATCTCTAAAGTTTGTCTCTTATATGACAACCCTGTAGCTCAGGTCAATTGTGGTGGATTTCTTTCAGACCCTTTTCCAATCCGAAGGGGCACCCGCCAAGGTTGCCCTCTCTCCCCCCTCTTATTCTTTCTAACAATAGAACCTCGCGCCTCACCTATTCGCCATTCACCGCAAATAGCAGGAGGTGATTCTAAACTATACTTATATGCTGATGACATTCTCCTCACGTTGAAAGAGCTTCCTCACTCTTTACCAGCTTTACTTGAGATTATTGATGGCTTTGCAGTCCATTCTGGTTACAAAGTGAACTGGGATAAAAGCGAGGTTCTTCCTCTCTCTTCTGGCACCACAAAAGCATCAATTGATGGATATCCCTTCTGCTGGAAATCATCACAATTAAAATATCTGGGAATTCTGGTCAGTAGAGGTTTGGCAAGTATGATCTCAGACAACCTCTCACCCCTTATAACACAAATGGAAACTGATTTTGCTAAATGGTCTCTCTTAGGTTTTTCCATATGGGGAAGGGTTCAGGCCATCAGGATGGCTACCTTGCCTCACTTTACTTATGTACTTGGAATGCTTCTGATTGTAGCTCCTTTATCTACACTACGTCGGGTGGATGCCCGTATTCGGTCTTTTGTTTGGGGGTCTACACGCCCTCGTTTAGCTGCTACCAAATTAATGGCTCGCCGCTCCTATGGTGGTTTGGGTCTACCACCTTAAGAACATTACGCTTTAGCCTTGCACCTCTCGCAATTAGTTTTACTTCCAGATGCGACTGATCCGCCACAGTGGGTCAAAACGGAATATTCTCTACTTAATCGAAATGATGGCCTTGATTTTCTTTATGGAACTCGAAATCCATGTTCTTCTCCTCCGCACCCGGTGATGCAAGCCACATATCAAGCATGACAACGAGCACATCGTCTTATACGAGTTGCTCACCGTTTGCACTATAAAGCTCCACTTTGGGGTAATGAGAGTATTCAAATAAATGGTCAAGCGCTCCAATGGTCCAGTTGGAAATCAAGAGGCATTCAGACACTTGATCAGGTCATATCAAATGGAGAGCTAAAATCCTTTGATTCGCTTCGTGAAGAGTTTTGTCTCCCATTACACCAGACTTCACAACACTTGCAGCTACAGCACTGTCTGAGACGATGTCTAGGCTCTCCTCCCTGGGCATTAAACTCCTTGCCAATATTAGATTATTTCCTCATTTGGGGATGACATAAAGGAGCGAAGTCAGGTCTGTATGGTGTTTTAACTCACCACTTATATTCACAGCCACTTCTTAAAGCTCTTCAAGAGAAATCGCAGGAGCACCTACACATTACTATTGAAGAAGATGTCTGGTCGCATATATTGGAAGCCCTTGACAAAGGTACTCAAGAAGCTCGTTTGAAATTCTGCCTTTTTAAAACTTTACATGATTGGTATTGGACACCTTTGAAATTACAAAAAGCAGGATTACTGTCACACTCTAAATGTTGGAGGTGCTCTGGAGTCCATTGTGACCTTCCCCATATACTTTGTGAATGTCCTTCCATGCAGTGTTGTTGGACTTATGTAGGGGAAACTCTGCAGGGAATAATCCCTTCCCTTCATCTTCCTCTCACCCCTTCCATCATCATATTGCATGATCTTAGAAGTCTTCCTGCCATTACACGTCCACAAAGTCGTCTTCTGCACACTGCACTTTCTACAGCAAAAATCTGTATCCTAAGACATTGGCAATCATCTAGTCCTCCCTCGCAAGAAGAATGGATAGTAGCAATGATTCAAAAGGCATCCCATGAACGTATAATATATCGATTACAGGACCAAGGGTAAGTTTTCCAGCAAGTTTGGGCCCCTTTTCTCCAAGATCCCTGAATATCTCCTTTCTCCCTCATATCTTCCTTTTCTTTTTGTTCTCTCGCCTTTCATCTTTTTCTACCTGGGCAAGAATTCTACACTTACTTCTCTTTGCAAATTCATTTATTTATATATTTATTTATTTATCTATTTATGACTCTTCAATAATTCTCCCGATCTCTTCCAATACTCAACCCATATTACGCGTTTTATGCTCCATGGAAATTGTTTTACTTCCCTTTTTCATTTTCATTCTCAATTTCATATTCATAATTATATCCATGTTCCTTTCTGTCTAAATTTTTTCTACGGTTATTTATATAATGAGATTTATGAACTTATAAATATATCATAAAATATACCCTTTTCTTCGCCTTTTTTTTTTTTTTTTTTAGAGTTTTATATAGCGCGAACTAGACCCGAGACATCGGGTATCAGAGCACTTTACATGAGCACCAGTTTCGTTACAGAAGGACACATTCATTTTTGTTAGGCAGAGGGAGATTAAGTAATTTGCCCAGAATCACAGGAGGTTGAGCGTCGTTGCCGAGACTCGAACCCGGTTCCCCAGCTCTGAGGTCGACGGCTCTAGCCGTAAGGCTACATCTTCTCTCCCTTATATTTCTTATAAGATCCTTTATGTAATTCTTCTTCCCTTTAAAATTGAATGATTCCTCACTGATGATAATCTTTGTGAGCTCATAATGGTATGCGGTATTTTCTATGTATTCATGTTTTTATATATCTTAAATTTTTCCAATAAAAATTTTTTGAAAGAAAAAATATAAAAGACTTGATAAAAGACTTGATATAAAGATTATTGCTCAAAATAATATATATATATATATATATATATATATATATATATATAGAGTTCAACAGTATGGAACCTCAAGGACTAAATGTAGATGAGGATCTATATAACTGTCTATACTAGATAGAAAAGAGAAGAAGAGAGAATGAAGGTAAAGCTGCACAATGTAAAACCATTTTGTTCTTTTTTAGAAAAATTTCCTTTTTTTTAAATGAACGAAATAAGAGGGGAATGGCCGGGAATACCAGATGAAATTTATTCTTAACATAGTTATTATACATTGAGGATGGTACAATATAATTTTTAACTAATATGTTTTAATATGCTTTTTATTCAGTATATGAAATATGTTTAAATAGGAAAATTAATATACTGTAAAGCACTGGCACTTTCTGATTTTACACGAGTATTTTAGATTCATGGAGAAAGAAATGAATTGGTTTTTTTATATATTTAAATTACTAGCATTTTAAAAGGGACAGGATTATAAATGACTCTATAAGGGTTCTTGTCCCAAATATGCATCGTGAAAGTATATGATGATAATATGTCTTTATAGAATTGAGACGCAATATACTTGAAGCATTTGCACTTGATAAGACAAGTTTTCACAAAAGCACTAGCACTTTATTATTTATATACTTATATCGTGATCAATTTGTTTAAGTGTCTCATATGTGCACTTTGAAAGTATATGATTATATGTCTTTAAAGAATTAAGACACAATATACTTGAAGCACTTGCACTTTGAAAGAAAAGTTTGCACAAAAAGCACTAGCACTTTATTATTTATAATTGTACCGTGATTAACATGTTGAAGTACCGCTAGTATATACTAATGAGCAAATAAGATTTGTATATGCGGTAAGACTGGTGAATTGACCATTGAAAGAATGAATTCATGAAGAGCAGTTTTTGTAATTATAATTTGATCGCCATAATTGCAGGACTATAATGTGCAAGAAATGTTTGTTTCTGCAGAACATAGGAGTCTTAAGCAGGCAATTAGATATATATTATCAATGATATATGACCCAATATATAAGTAAATAATGAATGTTTATCCAAGTAAAAAGACATGTGTCAAGATGGCAACCGCTCTGCAAGGAAGAACGGCTTACATGTTAGTTATTGAAAGTGAAGTCCCTCGTCAATGTTCTTTATCGTACTGACTATTTTAATGTGGAAGAAATGGCGCTCAGGCATCGTGAACAAGGCAGCAAGAGACTACTGAAACGCGTTGATGTTTATCGTCACAAAATAAAATTACCGAATGACCAATACCTTTGGGAGTGCTGGATGATTATTTTCGAAGATGGAATGATCCTATGCGAATATATATATATATATATATATATATATATATATATATATATATATATATATATATATATTTTGAGCAATATATATATATTTCAATTGAAAAATAATGGTTATTTAATTATTACTTAATTAACTTGCCACCCCATACCCATACAAACCTAGCAACCCACACCTAAAATATAGCTAAATTAAATAAGTATAACACAATTTACATAATTGATAATCAATTACATAATTATTTAACAATAATAATTATTTGGTAATTAATTATTGTTAATTAAATTCCTACACTACAACCCTATAAACCCAGCAGCCCACATGTAAAATATAACTAAAATATATAAATATCACACAATATACATAATTATTAAATCAATGAAATATTTAGGGGCACATTACGATACCCGGCGTAAATAAATCCGCCATGTATGGAAGCGGCAAAAATCCGCCCGCACACACCGCCTGAACACCGACCACGCCATTATGATTACACAAACCGAAAACCGCCATCGGCGGAAAAATCACACAAAATACCGCCCGCCATCGTCCGAGTCGGAGTCAAACCGCCCGCCACGGACGGAAACACGCACGACAACACAAAACCGCCCGCCCACACGGCCGACACACCGCACGTGAAATTACGATCGCACCGCCATGAGCGCGGAAAAACCACAAATATACCGCCCGCCAGCGCAAACAACGCCGATGAGAATCGACACGGCAGAAGCCATGGCGCCAACGTACCTGCACAGAAACCATCCGCACACAAAACCAATAGCACACAACATGGCCAACAAGTCCACACAGCAAGGCACGCACAAATACACAAGCACAGTACACATCCCGAAAACACCCCCCGGACAAACAAAAAATACAAAGGCCAGAACCCCAGACACAACACACCTGAAAACAACAGACCATGAGGACACACCCACATAGGTGAGTACAAAAGCAGCACTCCCACAGACCACAACCCCTTGCTACATTGCAAACCAGAGAGGAGAGGAGAGGACACAGTGACACAGCAAGGACAGCAGCACACCACAGAAACGCACACATCACTACCACCACCACCACCACCACCACCACCAAACACCGGCACCACAAACCCCCTGCACATTACACAACACACACCGCACCAGCACCACAAACACCATGGCACCACAAAGGATGCCCAAGTTCACGCCCATGGAGCTGACGGTCATGGTCGACGAGATCATCAAGGTGTACCCACAAATCTATGGGAACATGGTCCAGCACACACCACTAGCCGACCAGGTCAATGCAGTCGGGACCCTGCCCAGGAACAGAGTCGAGATTAACAAACGTTGGAATGACGTCAAGAGCCTGGTCAAGAAGAAGGAGGGCAAAAACAGAGAGCTGGCTGCCGTCACTGGCGGAGGGAATCCCGCGCTCTTTAAGACCTTCAAAGCGTGGGAGGAGAAGGTGCGAGTCGTAATCCATCCGGAGATCCTCGCCGGATTAGCAGGGGGAGTGGAGGCTGGTAAGTACAAACTAATGTATACCAGCACACCGCTATGTACTCACATGCGCAACTACCATGCCACAGCTCCCAGGGACAAACACCCCCATGTCCAGCACACAATACACAACACATCACACACACATGCAACAGACACTACCACACACAGCCCAAACCGAACAACTGTAAGGTGCGTGGGGACATGTGTACACTAAGCCAGCCACGTAACCACCAACAGGTCCCCAAATATGCCAGAAGCGCCACAACGAGCACCCACCACACCCATGTGTCCGCCACAGCTGCACTAACCGACAAGTAACAGGTAAGTGGCAGGAACACAAAGTGCAGTGGGTGGGACGGTGGACAGCCCAAGTACAACACACACCAGGCCCCAGTCCCACAGCACAGCAAGGAGGAGCATCCCCCACACCCCACAGCCACGTGTCAGCCACCGCAGTGCACAACGACAGCCGAAAGGCAGACATCACGGTCCACAGCAATCGGTGTCAGTGGGTGTCCAGCCACCCCCACGACCCACAACACCCCCCCACCCCCACAGACCTGCAACATGGAGCACCCCCGCTTAGAGCCATGTGGCATCCAGTACAGTGCACGCACGAACAACTTGCAGGTGGGAAACTGGACAGGGCTGGATTACTGGAGGCATGAGGACCATAACACGACCAACACATGGGACATGTCACGTAGCAGACGAACACGCAGCACCGCCCACCGTCACGAACAAGTGAACAATGTGCACACGGACATGAACAACAGACTCACACCCCACATGACCCATCACAGACATAGCAACACCCAAGGAGCCACGTCTGCATGCACAAGCCACACTGAATATAGTCCCACACGGCAGCCACTGTGCAACTCATCACACACAACCGAAACACCATTGAAGTCCTGTCCATGTGGCCCCTACTGCCTGTCAACCACACACCCCACAACTACGCCTATGTAAGACAAACAACACTAGACGCAACAGAGCGGAACAACATAAATGCACACGAACACCACTGAACCCATCAAACTCACAGACACACCATGCACATACAACATACCATCCATCCCATCCGTCAGCCCCAGTCACATGAAAGGCATGTCATCCGCACAGCTGCCACACATACAGCAGTCACGCTAAGACACATGCCCATGACCAACCATGTGCCAGAAGTCAATTAAGCGCACGACACACTGTGAGCAACAACACACAACATGGGCCACACCCCCCGAGCACTGCAGTGATGCACATGGCACAGGGCAGCACGCACACCAAGGAGATGGGACAACTGCAATACGTTGGCTGGCACACAACTATCACTCACTCATAACGATGCGTCCAATGCCATGTCCAGTAATCACAACAGACAGCAAATATGCAGGGCATGTCAGGCATGCACACACCTCAGACCATGCACTGTCATGCTGCCACAACACATGTCACGTTCGGCACCCATGGCTCACAGCATGTACCCCAAAAGCATATCCCCTCCCAAATGCGAATCTGGGGCATGGCCCCCATGTTGCCATATGCGTTCCTAAGCGTTCCATTTGAACCCCAAAAGCATATCCCCTCCCAAATGCGAATCTGGGGCATGGCCCCCATGTTGCCATATGCGTTCCTAAGCGTTCCATATGAACTCCAAAAGCAAAGTACAAACCAGACCCAGGATGGGCCAGGAGCCCGCATACACCAGAGTCACAATGAGTAGGGGCACAGCAACACACCCATCGGCATGGCCAATCCGTCCCATGCCACATGTGCACAGCACACAGTCCCATTGCCTAGCACACACAACTACAGATGCCACAGCCACACACTCGCCTCCGGGAAACCCATGTACGAGATTGCACGAACTGCCAATGTCAGACGACTAATACATACTTCGCCAGGTGCAACACAATAACAAATCTCATTCTCTCCACAGGTGACGAACTGCCGGATGCTGGGGATGGAGACAGCAGCCAGCACAGCCAGCCCACAAGCCCCCAACGAGGACACACGGATCTGGAGGATCTGTCCTCCTCTTCGGACACGGACCACCAAGCTGGCCCATCTGGCGTGGCAGGGCCCAGCCGCTCCCCAGGACCCCTCCTACCCACCAACCCATCATCCACGGATGCTGAACAGTCCCAGTCCCCTGCTGCCACTGTCGTTGCGGCCACACCCACGGTCATTGCGGCCACTACCACTGCCGCAACCGCCACCATCGCCGCACCGACCACCACCGCCTCCACCACCACCACGTCTTCGCTGGCACCAGCCCCAGCGCAGGTGGTGGCCCGGCCGACTGGATCCACCCTGGGAGCCACAGCGAGGACCGTGGTGTGCAATGTGGCTAGTGGGCAGGCCGGTGGCAGCAGGACTGGTAGGAGGAGCAGGGTCAGGGAAACGCCAGCCTCCCCTGGGAGCCTTGCCCTGCCTCAAATGGCCAGAGTCCTTGGGGCCTATGAAGAGGCCCAAGGACAATGGGCCAGGTCTGCTACAGACACGCGGGAGGTGCTGGGGGTGCTGAGGTCCATGGACGCCCATATGGGCCAATTCGTGTCCCGTATGGACCAACTCGTGGACCTCATGGGCCAGCTGGTGGTGGCGGTGGGGGCACAGGCAAGGCCAGCAACACCACCTCCGCCAGCACCTGCTAGGGCGCAGGGTCGGGCAGCAGTGTCCACTTCCCCTGCGTCCACAGCCAGTGAGCACACCTCACCCACCACCAGCAGGTCGCCACCACACACCCCCCCTCCCAAACGTGGAAGGGGCCGTCCGAAGAGGAAACAGATCTCCCGGGAGGACTTCGCACGCTCCAGTCGCAAGTGAGGCAGCCAGCCAGCCTTCCGCCAGCCTTCCTTGACCAGCCACTGCATTGACTTGCTCTCACGATCCCACTCCACACAGCCAGCTGGATGGCATGTGTGTGTTGGACTATGGACATAGAACCAGTGGGTACACCCTGATCATCACGCAGCCATGACCGACAGCTCATTGTCACTGCACGCACCACTTTTGTCATCACCTTACACACAATCACATGTCACAGTTTGAAATAAATGCACCTTTTTCACTAACTGCTGTTTGTGCCCTGTGTTTTATTTGTACGGAATACAACGGCCACCTTGGGCGGAAAGGCACCTGATGCGTGGCATGGCAATGGAATCCGGAGGACCTGTAGGGACCTAGGGGTGGGAGACAGAACAGGAGCACATTCAATGAGTGTGTCACACACCCATCACACAGTACATGTCAACAACTACAAGCAATGTACACACATCGCACAGAGCAATAGGGCACAATGCCACAGTCACCAACAGTGGCATACTACCCTGGCCATGGAGCGTTGACACACTGCACGCAGTGAACATACGGCCACCCTGACACAGCACACACACACCTGCACAGCTACAGACACATCATCCGTCGTACATGGACACTCACCGTCAAGTGAAGTAGCGGGCGATAAGCTGCTGGCGCACATTCCCAGCTTCCTCCTCTCCGCTGTCCACCTCACTCGAGCTGTCCTGGTCTGCGGGCTGGGGCCCTGGTTGATCTCCGTCATCCACAATGAGGGGGATCTGCTTCCGAATGGCCAGATTGTGCAGCATGCAGCACGCCACCACTATCTGGCACACCTTCTGTGGGGAGTACGCCAGTGCACCCTCGGTGTGGTCCAGGCACCTGAACCTGGACTTGAGGAGGCCAAAGGTACGCTCGACCACACGTCTGGTCCTCCCATGTGCCTCATTGTATCGATCGTCTGCTGGGGTGCGAGGATTCCTCAATGGACTGAGCAGCCATGCCCCATTCGGGTACGCAGAGTCACCTGGGTGTGAGGGACACAGAGAACCGTTGCTATTCCAACTGGACAGGGGACAGCATCGCACAACCAGCACGCTACACCACTCCACATACTCACCGACAATACAGGCACGATCCTGTTGCAGATTGGCCATCAGTCGTGGCAAGATGCTGTTGCGCATTATGTGTGCGTCTATGTGCCGAGCCTGGAAACTTGGCACACACGTGGGTGATCACCATGTCCGCAAGGCACACCACTTGCACATTCAGGGAGTGCGTGTGCTTCCTGTTGCGGCACAGGTGCTCAGTGGCCTGTGGTGGAACAAGGCCAACATGTGTGCAGTCAATGGCTCCCACGACGTGTGGGATTCTGCCAAGGGCATAGAATGCACCCTTCACTGCCGCCAATTCACGAGCCCTGGGGAATCTGATGTACCTGTTTCGGCACAGCATCATGGCTGCCAGTACATCCCTCAGCACCTTGCTGAACATGGGCTGGGACATCCCTCCTCCACTGCCCACTGTGTGCTGGAATGACCCAGTGGCGAAGAAATGCATGGCGGCCATCACCTTAGCCGTGGGGGTGACAGCAGTCGGATACACCCTGCGGGGACGGAGATGGGGCTCTAACATGGCACACAGTCGATGCAGAGTTGGCCTGTCCAGCCGAAACTTCCTGATTACCTCTGTATCGTCCATGTCCGCCAGCAATTGGTATGGGCGGTCAATGTTCGGTCTCCGCCTGGGTTAAATGGCAGAGGACACATGTCAAAGCAACACGGCACATAGCAATTTCGCATACACATCACTGACATGACTGAGCAAGCACATGAGCCACAGCCCAGCTGTCAAGCTGGGACGGCACGGCCACAATACACTTACACAGGTCTCCCAACAATGGCAATGGCAAGTGAGACATACCACTGCCATGTGCATGCACATGGGGATCTAGGCCCCAATGACTTGCGGGGCGTGCTGATGGGGACTGACTGCATATTCGTCAAGCGGCAACGCCACGGCAACATGAGTGTCTGCTGAGCATGGAACTGCTTCCGAGGCTGGATGAGTATGGCACACGACGACGACGATGTGGGCACGGGCTGAGCGGCCAATACAAGTGGGACCTGTGGCACGAGGGGATATGAGACAGTAGTAGGTGTCAGCACTGCACCCTATGTACAGCACTGTACGGATCACAGCTCATGAAACATTGACAGGTGTCCACATTGACAGCCCCATGCCAAGACGGCTGTGTGCTTGCAGTCACACGTCACAGGTGAGAGGTTACATTGCACGTGCCAGGTGGCAGACGTACATAGTGGGAGCTGGCATGTGTGTGCATGTGTCTCCTGTTCAGGATCCACCAGATGGGCGCTGACTCTGTACTGACCATTGGACACAGCATGTTCCGTGGAAGGCTTGTGTGTGTGGGATGGTGGCACTGGATGTGCCTCCGTTGTGTGGGGGCCATGCACAGGGCGGGTACGTCGATGATTGCGCATTGTTGGTCACGGTGGGTGCACCTACTAAGATGTGTTGCCCTGTGTTCAATTCCTATGTCCGCATGATGATGGACTGTGGATGTGAGCAGACTACACATTGGTCGATGTGCTGTCTATATGCATGTGCCTTCACACCAGGCACAGCTGCCCCTGCACATGTGACCCCTGCTGGACTCGCTGCTGGGTCTGTGGAGCTGATGCACCTTCTGCGCGTGGGGCGGACAGCTCTCCTCACTTCCCTCATTGCGCATGTCATGTCTTTGCCGCAGGTGACATGGATCATGGAGGGCCCACATGTACGCGTGGGTAGGCTACACATGATTGTTCACTGGTCGCCACCCCCAGTCAGTGTTTCGAATGGGAAGGTTGTCGTGCTGGTGGTATGTTCGATGTGGCGGATGGGCGGGCCTAGGTGCGGGCTTACATTCCGGACATGGGGGGTAGTTGGATTGGTGACTAGTTGCAGTACACACGGGACACGTCTCTTCCTTTCCACATCTGGGTCATCCCTTGTACTAACTGACAGTGATACAGTCATCTTCGCCCCAGCCCTCATGTCCTCCCCTCGCCCCCCAATATGCATGCTCACCTGCGAGGCTAGCGCTTGCACAGGCAGCCCCAAGCTCGCACCAGAGAGGGCAAGGAGTGTATGTGTGGGTCCAGTTGCACGAGTGGGCTGTCTCAGGGTATGAGTGTGGCGGGACGCCGTCCACCTGCGTGGTGCCCCAAATGGAGACCCGGCCTGCATGGACTATGCATCACAGTCTTCGCCTTCCGGATCCGCCACCTGCGACACCCAGTGGCTGTGGCTGCCCTTGCGGCCAGGCCGCGTCCGTCTGTGGCTGTTGGCCCACACATTCACTCTTTGGCCTCTCTGGGGAGGGCTCGGGGGTGGTGGCGCACGCGCTTGCACTTAGTCGCAATGGCATGTGTCGTGGTTGGTATGATGGGCAATGGATGGGATGGTGCGAGCCACCTCCCGTGACGTCAGTGCTGCTCGTGCTGTGGTGCGTCCCCCTACACTTCCATCTGACTTGTGCCATGCTAGACGTTGAGGTTCTATTGCCTGCGTGACATGACCAGGAGGAGCGCGAGGAGACCTCACACACACCATGCTCCACTGCCATCCCGTGCCCTGTATCGCCTGTGCGGATTGACTATGTTGGGGTTACACCTGGTCGACTGGGGCTGTGTGTGCCTTGTCAAGGGGCATGGCGGGCGCACAACAGGATCCAGCTTGTCCACAGAGGGTGGGCTGAGGTGCGCCTGGTGCCGCTTTGTACGTGTGCCCGGCTGCTGTGCACACACGTGTTCACTCCCCCGACAGGTGTCCTCTCACAATGCCCAGGGAAGCGGTGGTGTACTGTTCATGACCCCTCCCAACACGGCGTGCTCCAACTTGGCATGTGCGCATCTACCCGTCGCACCCACCCACCTGAGCACTGCGTCCATACGACTTCACACGACACATGTGTGTCTTCCACAGTAGTGCTACTCATTTGCGTTGACATCCAATACCAGTGGACTACATGGTCATGTCACGACTGCCGTGTACTTCACATACTCTCATCCTCTCTCATTCGTACTTGTGAAATGAGTCAGCGGAGACAGTTTTGGTTTCAAACATTATATTGAGTCTTCTGTCCTCTGTGATGCAGTATAGTGGACACTACTGGCAGCGGGATACATGTTGAGGATATACTGAGCATGATTACAAATGGGATAGGGTGTAGGGTTACATGTGATTAGCTGTTGCATGTGGGATGTGGGCTTCAGAGTTACATCTGCTTGGCCAAGGCTGTGCTAATGTACATTTACGTATAGCTGCGGAGCTGCGGACTTTGACACAGACGGTATACATGTAGCCTACCAGACCGCTCGGCATCATGGGCACAGTCCATCTCAGTTCCATGTGACAGGTTTGCTGCGGTTGTTCCTCATGCACGCGTGCATGTGAGATGACATCAGGGCATGTGCTTGCGTGCATGCAGCGGCGTGCCACTTGTTGTTGCACTGTGGTGGTTACTGGACATGTCACAGTCACTGGGGTCGTGTTGTTGTTGTATGCACTTGTCGTCCATGCAAAGGTCCTGGTATGGGATTCCCGGGGCGGGGTGGGAGGGGTGCAGCACCCACAGACTCCAGGCGACCTATTCATGTCCACTGAGCGGTGTGTGTGTCCATGTGCGCTGGATCCATGTCGTGTCCTGGTTGTTCGTGCAGTTCCGTCCATGTGGGTGCGATACACAGAGCCCATGCCACTGCCTCCCACGATGCATGCGGTGTTCCTGGTTGTGATGGGGAACAGTGTGCATGTCCCGGTCATATCCGATGTCATGGCGATGTCGTTGATGGAGTGGCTACAGTTGCCGGTCGTTTGGTATGGCTGTTGTGGTGGTGACTGGCCAGTCCGTGCGGAAGCTGAGCATGGGTGCGGGGT
The DNA here is from genome assembly GCA_963921515.1 of Calotriton arnoldi. Classification (NCBI taxonomy): domain Eukaryota; kingdom Metazoa; phylum Chordata; class Amphibia; order Caudata; family Salamandridae; genus Calotriton; species Calotriton arnoldi. The sequence continues at coordinate 67,672 of CAWUFW010015889.1, read as the reverse complement.
TGGACTTCATAGGTCACTCGGGGAACCTGCGTTGTGGTCCGACGTATTTACAGGTTGTCAGGTATGCGATGCCGTCCAGCAGGGCTTCCATGTCATTGGTGGTGTACATGTTTGCCAGCCAATGAAGCGGATGGTGGCTGTCAAGGTGTTGTTCGTAGGTTGTCCCTTGGAGGACCATGATGGGGCATGCTGGGTGACATTCGATGTAGCTGTTCTCGATGATCCGTCGTGTGGAGGCACAGTGGTTCCATTTCAGTGCGGGTGCGATGTTGGCCACATACGCCATGCCCCCATAGGCAGAGCAGGCCCTGTCGTGTGCGTCCAGAGGGAGGAGTAGTGGTAGCAGGTCCGCCTTCAGACATGCCGGGTTGGAGAGGCATATCTCGACGGGATGCTGGTAGGGACACCTCCGACAGTAGAAGACGGGCATGACGCAGCTGAACAATGTGATGCGGTAAGTCAGTCGGTAACTTACGTTCAGCAGGGACAGGAGATCGCATCCCAATGTATGTATCGTGTTGGTTTTGTACAGCTTGAGCTGTTCGGCGTAGTTGGGTAGGTGTGTTGCGGTTGCCATTTCGCAGCGGTTCGTTGAGATGGCGTGCTCCGGCTGTGTGTGCAGTCTGCAATGTGCACGCTCCGGGGTTGCTGTGAGCTCTGTGTAGTCGTAGGGAGACAGGACTTGTGTTCTGTTGGCTTGTTTGGAGGACACGGGCCCTCTTCCCACATGGTTCTCAGACAGTTCAAGGTCAGTGCTGTGTGACTCCTTCCAATTAACTTGCATGTGGCCGACATGGGGGAGTGTTTTCTTCTTTCTTCCCCGTCCGTTGTGTGCTTCTGTGATATGCGCTATCTGCCCTGTGGTCGGTCTCCTCGGCATGCCTGTGTTGGTCTATTCTTGGACAATGGCTGTATTCACCGGCTTCTGTCGTAGGGCTGTGGTTTCGGAGTTGGAATGGAAGGTCATTCAGTGCTGTCTGCTCTCCCTTGTGTGGGCGGCAGGCTGCCTTTCCGCTCTGCGTTGGGCCTTGTGTGTGGATGTTATTCTTGAGCCACCTGTTGTCGGTCCCCGGGCTCTTTGGTGTTCCGTTTCATATGTCTTGTTCATATGTGCAGGGTGGTATGGGTTTTTCAGTGTGGTACTGGCGTTCCTCTTCCCGAAGGGGCCCTGCTTCTCCTAGTTGGTGTTGCCGCCGCTGTGTGCTACGCCATGTTTGTTACACTGGGGTGTGTCCTGCAGTTGCGTGTCTTCACTGACATGTGTGCGTCGGTTGTGTGGCGTTGGGTGTTGTCCGTGAATTGGGCGTTGGGGACATGTCTGTGGCCGGCCTGTCACGTGTCATGTGCGTTCGGGGTGGGGCTGATGTGTGTGCTGCTTGGTTGTGTCCCTGTGTCTGTGTGCGACGCATGCATGGCGCTGCGGTTGGCCTCTGCGTTGTGCGCATGTGTGGCGGCGTCATCGGCGCTTTGGGGCCGTGACGGGGTGGTTGGTTCCTAGTCCCAGGTGGTGTGTACACATGTGTTCCGCGATGTTAGGATTTGGCCTGTGTGTCATATGTGGATGCAATGGTGGATGTGTAGTGTGCACGCGCTGGTGGGGGGTTGTCCGCTTTTTCCGCCCTTGCACTGTGTGCGCTGTTTGCGTGCACTTGTTGTGTGTGTGCCTACCTGCGTCTCCGCGGTACGTTGCGTCCTTGGTGGTGCATCAGCAGAAGCATGGGAAGGGCCTGCAGTGCTGGATTCATGCCCGGGGTGCCGCTTCTTCGTTGTCCGTGCTCTGCGTCCGTGTTTCCGCCTCTCTTTCACGTGCGGTGTCTCTTAGCCGTGGGAGCCGTTTGTTTGCGGCATCGTAATTTATGCGCCGGGCGGGACGTGTTTCGTCGGACGGTGTGTGTCAGTTGTGCTGCGCTCTACGTGTGCGGGCGCACTTTGATGGCGGACGGTGTTGCTGGCTTGCCGGCGGTGTTTGGCCTGCTTTTCGCATCGTAATTGGGCGGGCGTGTGGACTGCTGCGTGCCGGCGGTAACTGGTGGTTTTTGCATCCGCCAGCACGGCGGTTGTGCTTCCGCCCGCCATCGTAATGGGCCCCTTAATTCTACATTAATAATTTTGTTTTCATTTATACTTAATTAACATCCTTCCCTAAACCCCTACAGACCTAGCAATCCGCAACTAAACTATAACTATAATAAAGTGGTACTACATAATGTTCATAATTAATAACCAATTCAATAATTAATAATAAATTAAACATTAATTGTTAGTTGATTATTACCTAATTAACTTCCAGTCCTATACCCCTACAAATGTAGCAACCTGCACCTAAAATGTAAGTAAAATATATCAGTATCAAATAATATACATAATTAATATCAATCACATGCTCACTTAAAAATTATTAATTAATTCAGAAATAATTATTACTTGATTAACTTCCCACCCTATCCCCCTCCAAATCCAAAAACCTGCTACAACACTATAAATTACTATTAGCAATTACATTAAAAATTCAAAATCACGTAAAATTACAAACTATATTCAAAAAAAGTAATAACAATTATCCAAACAATACTAAAACCTAAAATTATTATGTGAACTAAAAACATTAAAATAAATAAAAAATTATATTTTTTATAACTATTTCATTGAAAATGATATTAATAATGTTGATGCAAACAATTGAAACAATGATATTACTTACCTGAATAAATGATATTCCTGAGAACGATATTTCTGCATCACAATATATTTGTGTCACAATATTTTTTTCCTATATTTCTGTCTCCCAATATTTACAACTCAATAATTTTGCATTACTCTTTTGATTGTGACATTACAAACAATTATGCAATTACACCCGTTTGCATAATTATGATCAAGTTGGCACCAAAATCCTAATGCAGGCTCACAGGAACAACAAACTAAGGAAGCATGAGTGACTGCTGGCTGCTGCTGTTTCTGTTTGGTTACTTCTAGTGCTATTGTCTTAGCACAAAATGCATCCTCGGTTCCATTTGGATGAGAGAGTGCATTTAGGCTAAGAAAACAGTTTTAAATGCTGGGTTATGCTCTTCGTGTAATTCCGTCTCATTTCACACCATTTTGCTGTATTTGTGCAACTACACCACATCAAATTAATCGTTACACCCACCTCTTCTGCACATCTCTCTCTCATACCTCTTCATCCATCACAATTCTAAGCACAGTGTTCATTAACATGATAACTGCAACTCAATGGTCATCATGCACAACATGGAAACAATTCCCACAAAGGATCAAAAAGGAAAGACTACACCCTCCAAAAACAAACACATACAATGCGTTGCTTGTTGCCCGTATATGCAAGTGCAATATAAATGCTGCAATATTATACAACAAAATATCCCCAGTTGAAAACGCACTTGAAAAGCAGATGAATTCCACTGAGTCTTTATTTAAAAGAAACTGGCATTTTCATTCAGATGCTTTTAATTGCATTACCCTTTCAGAGCAGCAGCTCCTTGGTCACAGGCTTCATGATACTGCGCAGGATAGGTGGAAAGGAACTCTCCTCTGGATGTCCTTTATTTAATTAGCCCTCAGTGGGCCTCACAGGTGAGTACAACTTAGGGGTCGATTCCGATTCGGGCCGGAAGCGCACCTAACAGTATTCGTCCGGAAAAAATACAAGCCGAATGCGTGTTTCCCGACCGAATCGTACACTCGTCCGGACGAACAAGTACGATGCGTATAACAACCTAGTTACCGAACGAGCCGTACTCACCCAATCCAGCTCCTGTTCCCCGCCTGAGCCGGATCCGTAAACGCCGATTCGAGCCGCACGGAAGCAAATACACAGCACCTTCCGGCCGGACTAGTACGATGCGCATTCCGTAGGCGCCAAACCCGTCGCTACGTCCGGCACGTTTGAGCATCCGGGCGAGCCGTACATAAACTCCGTTGTGCGCCACAAGACGATCCACGGCTACGAGACGAACAAGCCAGCGACGAGTACGAGTCGAAGACACGAGAAACCCGAACGAGACGATCCAAGCATGAATCCCATTGCGCAGGTCCTACCTATACTCTACATCTATTACCGGGACCGGCACGGACACGTACGGCGCAGACGGTAAGTCAAACACCAACAATACAAACAACCTACATGTACCCGAAATATGTCACACACACATAGGGATGCACAAATGACGTACACAAGCAACAGCAGAACCATAGGGGTGGGATGGCCAACACCAATGCCATACACACCCATAGGGGGATGGATTCCTACCACCAACACCACCCTACAACCACCCCTACTCATGGGTGGCTAGATGCCTGCCACCACCACCCCTACTCAGGGGGGCTGGATGCCTACCACTACCACCACCCCTACTCAGGGGGCATGGATGCCTGTCACTACTACCATACCCACCCTTAGGGGGCTGGATGCCTGCCACTACTACCACCCCTACTCAGGGGGGCCTGGATGCCTGTCACTACCACCACCCCTAATCATGGGTGCCTGGATGCCTGTCACTACTACCATCCCCAACCTTAGGGGGATGGATGCCTGCCACTACCACCACCCCTATCCAGGGGGCTGGATGCCTGTCACTACTACCATCCCCACTCTTAGGGGGATGGATGCCTGCCACTTCCACCACCCCTATCCAGGGGGGCTGGATGCCTGTCACTACTACCATCCCCACTCATGGGGGCTGGATGCCTGTCACTACTACCATCCCCACTCATGGGGGATGGATGCCTACCACTACCACCACCCCTAATCATGGGTGCCTGGATGCCTGTCACTACTACCATCCCCATCCTTAGGGGGATGGATGCCTGCCACTACCACCACCACTATCCAGGGGGCCTGGATGCCTGTCACTACTACCATACCCACCCTTAGGGGCTGGATGCCTGCCACTACTACCACCCCTACTCAGGGGGCCTGGATGCCTGTCACTACCACCACCCCTAATCATGGGTGCCTGGATGCCTGTCACTACTACCATCCCCACCCTTAGGGGATGGATGCCTGCCACTACCACCACCCCTATCCAGAGGGGGCTGGATGCCTGTCACTACTACCATCCCCACTCATGGGGGGATGGATGCCTACCACTACCACCACCCCTAATCATGGGTGCCTGGATGCCTGTCACTACTACCATCCCCACCCTTAGGGGGATGGATGCCTGCCACTACCACCACCCCTGTCCAGGGGGGCTGGATGCCTGTCACTACTACCATCCCCACCCTTAGGGGGATGGATGCCTGCCACTACCATCACCCCTACTCAGGGGGCCTGGATGCCTGCCACCACCACCACCCCTACTCAGGGGGGCTGGATGCCTGTCACTACTACCATCCCCATCCTTAGGGGGATGGATGCCTGTCACTACCACCACCCCTGCTCAGGGGGCCTGGATGCCTGTCACTACCACCACCCCTACTCAGGGGGCATGGATGCCTGTCACTACTACCATCCCCATCCTTAGGGGGATGGATGCCTGCCACTACCACCACCCCTACTCAGGGGGCCTGGATGCCTGTCACTACTACCATACCCACCCTTAGGGGATGGATGCCTGCCACTACCACCACCCCTACTCAGGGGGCCTGGATGCCTGTCACTACTACCATACCCACCCTTAGGGCGCTGGATGCCTGCCACCACCACCACCCCTACTCAGGGGGGGCTGGATGCCTGTCACTACTACCATCCCCACTCATGGGGGGATGGATGCCTACCACTAACACCACCCATACTCATAGGACGGGTAATGCATGACACAACCAGCATACTCCCACATAAGGAATGACAGAAAATTACATCCCCCCCAACACGCTGACAAGCGTGTGTAGTCTGTGTCAAATGCCTACAAGACTGAACATGACATTGAACATACAATGTGACCCCCTAACACATGTGTCACACATAAATGTGTGTGGCCTCCACAATGCAAGCCGATCATGGCCACTGTGGCAATGGGCTCGAACACTCCATCACCACAGTGACCAAAAGGTAAGTGTGGGGTCCATAGCTGATGCACTTTTTGAACAGTGTGGCAATGGGGCCTAAAGCCCCATCACCACAGTGACCAAAAGGTAAGTGTGGTGTCCAAAGCTGATGCACTTTTTGAACAGTGTGGCAATGGGGACTAAAGCCCCATCACCACAGTGACCAAAAGGGAAGTGTGGTGTCCATAGCTGATGCACATTTTTGAACAGTGTGGCAATGGGGCCTAAAGCCCCATCACCACAGTGACCAAAAGGGAAGTGTGGTGTCCATAGCTGATGCACTTTTTGAACAGTGTGGCAATGGGGCCTAAAGCCCCATCACCACAGTGACCAAAAGGGAAGTGTGGTGTCCATAGCTGATGCACTTTTTGAACAGTGTGGCAATGGGGCCTAAAGCCCCATCACCACAGTGACCAAAAGGGAAGTGTGGTGTCCATAGCTGATGCACATTTTTGAACAGTGTGGCAATGGGGCCTAAAGCCCCATCACCACAGTGACCAAAAGGTAAGTATGGGGTCCATAGCTGATGCAACTTTTGAACAGTGTGGCAATGGGGTCGAAAGCAACATCACCACAGTGATCATAAGGTAAGTGTAGTCATGGTAAAAGCTGCCAAAGCCAAACTGCATGGATGAATCCTGGTCACACAACAACAAACACATCAGTGGCATAGTAGTGCTTGTGTCCCATAGCAACATAGATTGGTCGAGGCAAACAGTGCAGTGTCACTGAAACATCGTTTTGGCCATGTGCATACAAACATCACCCATGGGGTCCCACATTGTCAACATTCACAAATAACACAATGACAGAAGTGACCATCATAATGCTGACCCACATATCTGCACCAATGGACACACAAATGTAGATATCCTGTGGAGACTGTAGATGTGAGGGGAACAAATACCATATCATGGCAGCAATGGGACATATAAACCATGATTATTGTGCTGACTGATGACCTAGGAGTCCCAGGGACAGCAGGGGAACGCCACCAAACAACATACAGCCAATGGCACACTCAAGATATGCCAATGCAGTGGTGCTAAGGCACAAACACAAACAGGCAGACTCACACTGCATATCAAACACAACGGGTGATGGGGGGGGTGTGCCAGTGTCCCCAGGCAACCACACAACACATGAGGAGGCCTGAATTCCAACCACACAGATGTGTATACAGTGCCATACAAAAGTTACTCATGGATCGGATACCCCTATGTGGGCAATCAGGCATTGTTAGATGAGAGGGAGCCCAAATTACACATGTCACACAAGCTTGTAGGAACAGCAACTAACACAGCAAGAGACAGACCCACCACAGCACTACCCCCAGGGACCCCACATTGTGCTGACACTAGCCTGCATGATAATCCCACTGTGATGACAAAGGTAGATGTTGTTCACACTGTGAACCACAGCCATGTGTCCTGAGCAACAAACTACCATCACACCTACACAAGCTCTAATCAATCAGCACGGCCTGCCAGCCAAGGCCAATATGGAGGTAGGGGTCTAGCCGTGCAACAACTCACATTTGCACACACTCAACACCACACACCCTGATCTCCACCAATGTGCAGCAGTGAAGCTCACATGGACTGGTGACATTGCACATGCACCCATGACAATACCAGGGGTGGTGGTGGGAACTAAGGTGCAGAAAGCCATCACACATGGCCAGTCAACAAGACTCGTCAATGTCTGACACACAGCACAGTACGCTGTACATGGGCATGATGAGAAATCCACCACAATCAATGGGATCCTGGCCATAGTCACACACCAACGAAGAAGCCAAGGTGACACACTAAGAACACACGTAAACAACTTCCAACATTGCAGCTCTGACCCTGAGGAGTGGCAGCAGTCACACACACAACGTGTCACAATCACTGAAGGCTACCACAAACTGTAAATCACATGACTTGTGTAAACAACAAGTGCCAAGGGGAATCCTGAATGTGTCCCATCTGCGTTTGACCACATCCCCAGCCCTGACAACAAAGACAACCTGGGATGACAACCTCATGAACATTAGTTTGCCATGCACCCACATCACGGAGAAACCAGGTCCAAGATGCTGGATGAACACAGAACAACTCAGCAAGCATCACAAACAGGAACATCCCTAGGGACACAGCCTGTGTAGGAAAAGGGAAGGGAACACGCACAGACATGCTTACACAACACACAACACAGGCCCAAGCAATGTCTCCGGATTACACACTGCCATGAGGGCACTCCACTCCTGTGGAAGGTCCGCTGTGCCAAACCTTGTCTGTGCACGACCCAAACATGTCAGCAGAACACTCCGTCAGTGAGTCAACAACTACAACACACAGAAGGCTCTGCTCACATCAGCCTGGGTACGGGAGTGTCACGTCAGTCATCTGCATACACCCAAAACACGTGTCAAGCAAGTTGCACTGTATACACAGATGAGTCCTTCGACATTGATGTGCAAAACTGCATGTCCAGTGGAGCTGGGCACACAGTCAGGGAAATCGGAACATTGAACAGTGGTCAGCCCACCAGCAGTGCATCAGTGTAAGACAAAGATGTTCATTTACAAATACTAAACGTACATCCCTGTGTCAAATGCTGAACATTACATCCTCAGACTGCAGCAAAGGATGCCATAGATACAGACTACAACAGGACACATATCCCATGGACCACATGGAGTCCATCACAGCAACACTTCATTTTCCTGATATGAACACTATTACAACTGCAAATGCAGGATGCTACTCATCCACATCATGTACATCAAAAGAAAACCCACAATTAAACAAAAAGAGGCTTTATTCAGCAAATGTCAAGGTAAACTCTGAAGTCCAAAGGAAACTAAGGCCAATGGCCAGTCCAAAATAACAGTCCCAACAGGGTGATAAGTGACAACTGGTCACCCATTGCTTGCCTGCACTGGTACGGACAGGGGACATACCCCTTGGAGGGGCATACAAGGGGCAGGCCAAGCACCGCATGGACAGGATCAGGGGATGGCAGAGTGAGGCAGTGAAGGGGTGGTGGGTGCAGGAGTGTCACCGGCAACTGCAGTGGAGGTGTCTGACTCATGGGGGGCCGGCACCACTGTGGTACACAAGTCAGTTGGTGTGGGTGCTGCAACCACTGCAGTGGGCTGGTCTGATGTAGTGGACTGGGTCCCCACTGCAGTGCCCGAGTCAGACGGGGTGGTTGTGGACTCCACTGCAGTGCATGACTCCAAGGGAGTGGAAGGGTGGGCAGATGAGGTGGGCAGGACAGAGGGGGGGACCCGGTCTCCACACCAGTGGCACTAACAGGCAGAGTGTCTGGGTTGGGGTGGAAGAGCAAGTGGCAGGGGGGGAGGGCCTAAGCAGTCTGGGGATGCGGTATTGGTGTGTGGGGGAACCTGGGGCAGGGTGTGGCGGGGGAACCTGTTGAGTGGTGGCCTGGGGGATGGAGGAGAGAGACTGGGTGGTGGAGCTGCGTGGTGGTGGTGGTGGGGTCTTGCTCTTCCTGGTCCGGGGGGACTTCCGAATGGGGTCCTGTGTCTGCCTGCGCCTGGGGGAGGGTGTCCGGGGGCGAGGGGCACTCCCCTCTGTGTGGGTGGACTTCCTCTTCCCCCGGTATGCTGGATCAGCAGGATCGGAGGGGAAGAGGCTGAGGTCACACAGGAAGATCTGCTGTGTAGGTGGGGTAGCAGGTGAGGCAAGGGAAGGGGTCTTGGAGGGAGAGGATTTGGAGGACTGCGGAGTGACTGTGGAGGCCTGTGTGTGTGTCTGTTCCCCATCCCCTGTGTGTGTGGTATCAGTCCCCTGAGGATGCTTGTGTGCACGTCTTGCCTTTCTCTTGGGTGTGTCTGTGCTGCTCGTGTCTGTGTGCTTGGGTGATTGTGCAGGTGTGCATGTGCTTTGGACAGGTAGGGTGGCAGGAAGTGTGGATGGGGCAGAGGTGGGAGGTGTGAGGGACTGTTGGAGGAGGGACACGGCTGCCGTCAGGGAGGAGTCCATGGACTTATTGCTCCTCTGTAGGGCAGACATACCCGTTGAGATGCCCTCCATGAACGACACCAGCTGTGTCAACAGAGTGGTGTGTGCATGGAGGACACTCAGCATTGCTGTCTGCCCTACATGGAGCTGCCGAAGGAGGTACACAGACTCCTCACTCAGGGCAGCAGGGGACACAGGGGCAGGGGGTGCAGTGCCTGGCACGAAGGAGACACGCTCCCGAGCACGGGAGCCCCCACGGACCTCAGGAATGGGAGCCAATGGGAAGGCGGTGGTGGTGGTGGTGCTGGCGGGGCCAGACAGACTAGCTGGCCTTTGGTGGCTGCTGAGACCCGCCTCCACAAGGGAGTCATCCTCCGAGCTGCTGTGGTCCTCAGCTGAGGTGGATGGTGCTGAGGACTCCTCGGTGTGGCTCCCCTCGCCCTCTGTGCCACTGGGTCCCTCTGACCACTCGTCGGATGCTGACCCAGTCTGGCTCCGCTGCTCCTCCTGGTCCGTGGAGCTGTCCCCTCCTGTGGCCATGGATGTATCTGTAAACAATTAGGGAAACAGACAAACATCAGTCACCTGCACTGACCGCACACACCACAGTAAGTACAGCACATCACAGAGCAAGCCCTGGCATCCTTAGTTGAACATTGCCTAAAGTCCTCACACAGATTCGGGGAAGCCAATTGTCAGTCTGATGGTCAATTATGGGACTCACACCCCTCCTGCCCTTGCACCCATCTGTCTGGTGCCTGTCTGATGGTAAGACCCCAGTGTGGACACATGCACCACCTACACAGTTGTTGGACATTGCAGGGAACACGGTGAAGTATGTGAACATGCACACATCACATCTCTTGCCACTGAGTCAGTGCAGGTGTCCAGAGAAAGGGATGGCCAGAGTCTAAATAGAAATGCATGTGATGCATACCAGCACCAGACACCATGATCCACCCATGTCCGGATAGTCAATGCCACAATGGGGTGCATGTTGCACATGTCACTCCCCTGCAGGATCAGTCTTAGGAAGTTTAATGCCATGACACAGGCATGCGTGCAAAGTCATACATCACTGTCTCCAGTCACATGGCCATGGCAGCCAGCCAACAACAGTCTGCACTGTGTCACAATCCTAGGACATGGGGAATGCAAGTTATGTAACTGACAAGTGCACATGTCCATCCCCCAAAAACAACATCATCTGAACTACTATTTGTCCACGTCATACCAATTGGACGTATGGGGGACACGAAACACAACTCTCTGAACATGAGCACCTCACAGTGTGCTGTGAATGAAAAACAGCTGCCTGAAAGTCATAGTCGCATACACCTGTGTGCACAGTCAAGTGATCAGACACCTATAAGTCACAGAAGTATCGTCTCTCATGGTCACATCTCAGATGGCATGCTGAGCCCTAACCGACAAACATACCAGTAGTCCTGACAACGAAGCCACAGCACAATGACACAGAGGCAGACACCTGAGGGAACATGTCACTGATCACAACATGTCAGATGATCCACAGGAGTGGGAGTACAGAGTGTATTGTTTGCCCTGGAGTAGGCATGACTGTCCAGCTCCACCTGTAAGAGGGATGAGTCCTGGACAGTAGGCAGGTGTCTAAGCATGTGTGACACACTTGATATACATACTCCTGAGGCCCAAACATTGTTCCCACCCACAGCATGGGGGTGTGCCAAATACCCCAGGGACATGTGGTGAATCAGATCAGCAAGTGGACCACATATCAAAGTTACACCCAGATTACATGTCAGGACTTGGGCATTGTGTGAGCAATTGACCCACCCATGAATCCCACAACATAGTCACCGGAACAAATGCTGTCCCCCACCTTGAGCAAAGCAAAATGCAATGACACAGTCCCCAAGTGACACAATTTCCTGACTGTAAGGGCCACACATATGCGTATCAGATGAGGAGTGGGCATGTCACAATAGAGGGACATGGGTCCTGGACCACAAGACTGATGTACTGTGGAAGTTTAACCAGGCCAGAGGAGGGCACATAGCATGTCAGACAAAGTACACAGTGCTGTCATGGACTCACCCCCTCCTTGCTGCTGTCTGGCCTTCAGCTGCCCATCCAGGTCAGGGAAGACCACCGCCAGGATCCTGAGCATGTGGGGGGTCAGGGTCCGGTGTCCGCCCCTCCTGCGAGGAGGCGACAGCTTCAGCTGGACCCTTGCGATCCTCCGGGTCCAGCCTCGAAGGTCCTGCCACCTCTTCTGGCAGTTGCGGATCCGGCGCTTGTAGTCCCCCACGGATCTTACTGCCCGGGCGATGGTCAGCCAGATTTTCTGCTTCTGGTGGGCATCAACCTGTGAGGATGACAAAGTGAAAATGCCATTACTACACATGCAACATGTCCGTGCATCACACAGTTGGATATACATGTCTCAATCACTGGGGCACATGATGTACACAGGCAGTGCAACGATGGCTATGAACAGTTTGCCAGCAGTTACTACATGGTATCATTGCATGGAAAGTAAACCTTGTTGGAATGCACTGTTACTGCACTGTACCTGTTCAGTGCATGTAACTACACACTTTGGGGGCTCAGAACTACTCAGTGAGCATACTAGCCAGTGGTGTGCACACTGTAAGTCCTGCTAGTCAGACAACATGCAAAATTAGAAAGGCAGTGGACAGCACACTCATCTGCTCCCCTGGTGTCCCATACAGCTTGCTGTACTGTGGAAGGAGGCTGTCCAGCAGGGCCTGGTTCTCCTCAAGGCTGAAGGCTGGGGCTCTCTCCACAGTACGTGCCATTGCAGTAGCCAGAGGATGCAGAGACAGCAGCAGTGTTGGTGGCAGATGTCGTCCTGGAGCATGTAGTGCAGGCAAGTGAGCTCTCAGGGGAACAGCCAGCAGTATATGTGTGCTGCAGAGGCAGATACTGTCCCATGTGTCCAAAGTGATAGGTCCAAGTCGTTTGCATCTTCTGAATCTGACCAATCCATGGAATAGCAGCACTAATACACGCCCACAGCATCCTTCAAATCTTCAACTTCATGACACCCATGATTTTGCAACATTGTTGTGGCTGGCCAACTGAATTCACTGCATCAGACTCGTTGGAGCTTCGAAAACGCGTCCGTTGCCATGCCAGGCCTCAGCCAATGCGTGCGCACCGATCGGTCCATTGCTGTACAACGCGTATTTCGGGATACAACGCGTACCCGCTCACAACAGATGCAATGGGCCGGCCGGGCACACCGATCGGTCCATTGCTGTACAACGCGTACCCGCTCACAACAGATGCAATGGGCCGGCCGGGCACACCGATCGGTCCATTGCTGTACAACGCGTATTCCGGGATACAACAGATGCAATGGGCCGGCCGGGCACACCGATCGGTCCATTGCTGTACAACGCATATTTCGGGATACAACGCGTACCCGCTCACAACAGATGCAATGGGCCGGCCGGGCACACCGATCAGTCCATTGCTGTACAACGCGTATTTCTGGATACAACAGATGCAATGGGCCGGCCGGGCACACCGATCGGTCCATTGCTGTACAACGCGTATTTCGGGCACAACGCGTACCTGCTCACAACAGATGCAATGGGCCGGCCGGGCACACCGATCGGTCCATTGATGTACAACGCGTACCCGCTCACAACAGATGCAATGGGCCGGCCGGGCACACTGATCGGTCCATTGCTGTACAACGCGTATTCCGGGATACAACAGATGCAATGGGCCGGCCGGGCACACAGATCGGTCCATTGCTGTACAACGCGTATTTCGGGATACAACGCGTACCCGCTCACAACAGATGCAATGGGCCGGCCGGGCACACCGATCGGTCCATTGCTGTACAACGCGTATTTCGGGATACAACAGATGCAATGGGCCGGCCGGGCACACCGATCGGTCCATTGCTGTACAATGCGTATTTCGGGATACAACAGATGCAATGGGCCGGCCGGGCACACCGATCGGTCCATTGCTGTACAACGCGTATTTCGGGATACAACAGATGCAATGGGCCGGCCGGGCACACCGATCGGTCCATTGCTTTACAACGCGTACCTGTACAGGTCAGTCGCATATGTCACCATGCTTGTCACTGGTGAACGTATGCCAGCCACATATACCTGCCAGAGACACAGGGGCACACCTACAACACCACACCCAGTCCACACTGTTTCCTAAGGCATGTAAGGCTGCATTACCTTTTCTGTGTATGGGGGTTAACATGTGGTTTCTGTGGTGGCACTTGTGGGCAGCCACACCCAGGCTGTGCATGTGTTAATGGGGACAGGGTCCTTTGTGTGTTTGTGATGTGCAACAGTTCATTTTGGAGCATGTGGCATGGTCACATTTCCAGGTTATGTATGTGTGTGACATGTCACATACCCCCAGGGTCCCATGGGGGAAGGCATGTACATCACAGGATGACCCATAGCCACAATAGTGATGTCCCTCCACAGTCTGTGTGCATGTTGTGTTTCCGATGTCTCTGATTCCATGTGCAAGATGGGAGACAGTCTCCACATCAACGTTGTTTGTGCATGGACTTTGATGTTGTGCGTCACTGGCGTCCATGTCTGTCCTGCGGAGGCGACCGGGGCCACTACCTGTGGGAGTCATGTTTGTTTTTCTGACGTGTACATGATACGCCATGTCATGCCAGTGTCCATGTGGCAAGACAGGGTCACTGGGAATCTACCTGTCAATGAGCTGTGATGCCTGTGGCGCATCTGTCCAGACATGTCACTGTGGTGTGTGTGTGGAACGTGACAGCAGGAAATGGGTACTGTGACACAGCCTAATGGTTTCCCATAGCACAACCTGGTACCTGTTGTGCACACATGTTGTACTGAGAAGTTAGATGATGGGCATGTAGGTGTGAGTTATGTCCGAACAGAACGGCACACACATCAAGTACTTGTGTCTCGTAATGATGTATCATGTGAAATTGAGTATGGTGAATGGCACATATGTGGGGTGACTGACAATCTTTCTTTCTTCAACTTATGCACTGCAGGGCTCCAGCTGTCCATAGACCATTCCCTGACCTGGCAACGATGGTGGAACGTGACAGCATCCGACGGTACCGCTTCACCAGGCAGCTGATTGATGATTTGGCAGTGCGCTTGGCACCACATTTGCAACCTGGCCGGACGTACCCTACGGCGCTGACACCCAAGGTGAAGGTAATGGCAGCCCTACACTTCTTTGCCACCGGTACCTTTCAACACACTGTGGCGACTGCCGGTGGGATGTCACAGACTATGTTCAGCCGTGTGCTACGCGATGTTTTGGAGGCAATGTTGAGATGCCTGAACCAGTACATCTATTTCCCTACACGTCAACAACTCACTGACGTCAAGAGTGACTTCTATGCCCTGGGGAGGATGCCACATGTCATTGGCTCCATTGATGGGACACATTTGGCTTTGATACCACCACAGGCACATGAGCAGGCATACCGGAACCGTAAACATTACCATTCGATCAATGCTCTGGTGGTATGTCTTGCAGATATGAGCATCACACATGTGTGTGCCCGTTTCCCTGGTTCAGCACACGATGCCTACGTGATGAGGAGTAGACGCATCCCGAGGATGATGGCACAGATGCAGAACCAGCGTGCCTGGCTTGTCGGTGTGTACTGACTTTGTACCATTGTGTGTGTTCTGATCTGTAGTATTCCACCCACTTTTCCAACTCAGCTAATGTGCACTTGTCTGTCCGTAGGTGACTCCAGATACCCCAACATGCCGTGGTTGCTGACACCCCTCAGGAACCCTGTAACACCAGCCCAGATGCGCTACAATGAGGCACATGGTCGGACCAGGAGAGTGATTGAGCGGACCTTTGGTCTCCTGAAGAGCCGCTTCCGCTGCCTGGACAAGACAGGAGGGGCCCTCCCATATGCCCCAGCAAAGGTGTGCAAGATTGTCATCGTCTGCTGCATGCTACACAACCTGGCAGTGCGGAAGGAGTTGCCTCTCATCCTGGATGACGATGACCAACGTCCGCCACCTGTGGAGGATCCTGGCCTGGACCACGATGCCAGTGATGATGATGATGATGATGGTGATGTCTGCACACAGCTCATCACCAACTTCTTCAGCTGAATGTGAGTATCCAGGGAGATGTAATGTGAATGATGTGAGTTTGCATGATATGTGTGGGTGGTGCTCTGGTGCTGTTTGAGTGTGGCCATGTGCTACTTGACTGGATGCGTGCAGCAATGTGTCCTTACAGGTAGTCTGTACTCCCCAACAGTTTTGACATGCTAACTTGGTTTTGTGTAGTTGTCTTGTGACATGTATTGGGCATGAGTATTGCAGTTCTGTCCTGTTCTTCAGTTGTTTTAACTGTGTGTCATGTCTATCCTTCACAGGGTGCTTACTGAGTACTTTGGTCAACTTGGATCCCCCGACACCATGATTCAGCTTTCAGGGTGGCAGCAGTAGTTTCCCTACAAGTGATGTGCCACACACCCCTGGACTTCATATCTTCTGCACTTGTTGACTGTGTGGCCACTGCCACGTGGGTAAACCTTGCATTTGTAGTAGAAACAACATGTTGCAAATGTGTAATGAACCTGTGCTTCACTTTGGGATGTGCGTTGTCTGTGGTCACACATCTGACTGACATTTGCTTACTGAACCTATGGGCTAGTTGACACAGACTCTGAATAGGTGTGGTGTCTGTGCATTCCACTGTATTTCCTGGCAACATCACTGTGGGCGATGGGTCCGATGGCCCTGGTGTCTCTGTGTTGTGTAGCCCTAGTGGTGTGTCTCCCTCATATGTGTCACGTCACCATGACTCACACGACGGTGTTGTACTTGCTGTAGCAGTTAGCATACACAGTGTAATTTAGCAGGTCATCATCACCATAACAGTATCCACATTTGAATAACAACAGAGGCAAGTATGGTGTACTAGTGATTTTATTTACAGAAATGTGTGTGTGTATAGTGCACAGGATGGTGGGTGCTGTACATTGGGATTGTGATCCAAAGTTCCCAGATGAGTTGGAAGTCTTGGTAGCAGAAATGTCCTGAGTGAAGTCCACAGTCATATGATACATTAGTCCAACTTGAACTCCCCATGTCATGTGGGAGAGTAGTGTTGCATTCGACAGGGTGAAACGTTTGCACACAAAGGAGAATTTCTGGAACAGGTGTTGGCTTCCTGGGGGATGTACGTGGCCATCAACCTCTCAGTTTTCCTTCCTCGGATGACCCCTCTTCTTTTGGGGGGGACCCTCACGTGCAGGCTGCGGCGGTGCAGGGGAGTCTCCGCCAGAGTCCTCCTCCCTCCCTGTGGTGGTGTCAGTTGTTGCAGCACCAGATGTTGTGGGCACACAGGGAGGTGTGGCCATGTTGGTGCTAATCTGGCGGAGGCATGTCAATATGTCCCTATGCACCGCTGTGAGTTCATGCAATGTGTCCCACTTGGACTCCATGCGAGACATGTGTGTCTCCACACGGGACATGTGGGTGTCCAAGCAGGCATGATGGGCAGCCTGCTGCTGTTGTATGTCCTTGAGGATCCCCACGACCTGTCTGACCTCTCCGGTGCTATCCTGGTACGCATCAGCGATGCGTGCCAGTTGTGGGTCATCATGCAGTCCAGACCCCTCTGCAAGCAGCGACCTATGTCTACCACCCCTCCCACCACCCCTGGCGACATGTGCAGGACCTGCAGTGGCACGTACAGGTGACCCAAGGCCCCCTTGGGGGTTGTTAGTGGTGTTGTCGTCCATTGCTCCACGCTGGGCCTGGGGCTCTGTGCTGTTGCCATCGGTGGTCCTTGGTCTGTCCATGTCGGTGGGGGTGGTCTGTGTGTTGGCAGTTGTTGGAGGGGTGGGTGCAGGGGGTGCAGGTGTTGGTCTAGCTGGTGCTGCATGATGACTCACACCGGAGGTGCCAGGTAGGTCTTCGCCATCCGAGGAGGCCAGAGGCTGTTCCACACCAGTGAGCTCTGTGTCACCCGGAGCCTGGGACAGGGACTCCTCCTCGCCTGCTGCTGTGTCCCCATCATCATCACCTGTATTTGGAAGAGACACACATTGTATGTTATGTTTCTACAGGCATCAATGGTTCACACACCTGACAGTTGTGACTGTACCTCTGGATGCGGGCATGTACATTGCATTGTCCTAAGTTGTCACAGTAAGAGGTTGATATTGGTGTAGCACATTGTCATGCATACCTGGGGCATTTCAATGTGAATGTTGAGGTGTGTGCATGGCCAGAATTTGTTGTATTTGGTGGACATCCGGCCATCCTTCTCCACCTAGCCCAGTTATCCCACCATGAAGCATGCCACCCTTGCCGTGGGTTCAGGTTGACTCTCAGGATGTCATTCAGTGGTGTCTTGCTGTTGGTTGTTGCACAGTTCCCAGCAGGGCCTTGTGCACCCCACAGCAGTACCCAGTGTCAGCCATCTTGTCAGTCCTTATCCACTCCCTGTGATGTGAGCATGGTTCAGAGTGGTGTTGATGGGCCAATTGTGAGGGTGAGCAGTATCTGTGACTACAACTCCCATCATGCTATTGCCTGCACCCCCCTTCCCAGCATGCCCGTACTTCCTTCCTTTGGACTCTGCTTCCCTGTGGAGTAGTGTGCCTGTGCTGACAGGAAGGCTGACAGTGTTGTCCTTGCGTTTGTTTGGCTACAAGTCTCAAGAGTGTCCCTGTGCTTCACACGGCATTACCCAGGGTGGTGGTTCTTTGTGGGATCTTCATTTGGTATGTGAGGCATTGCATTCTCCCAGGTGGGTTATGTGGAGTTTGTGTTGAGGGGGTGTGTGAGGTGAGCTGCTTGTAACTATGGTCAGTGCTGTGAGTCCTCCTTCCCACCCAGCCAGATATCCCACCATGCAACGTGCTTGCATTGCAGGGAGTGCAAGTTGGCTTTCAGGATGTCAGGCAGTGGTGTTGTGCTGTTTGTTGGTGCACATTTCCCAGCAGGGCCTTGTGCTCCCCACAGCAGTACCCAGTGTCAGCCATCTTGTCAGTCCTTATCCACTCCCTGTGATGTGAGCATGGTTCAGAGTGGTGTTGATGGGCCAATTGTGTGGGAGAGCATTATCTGTGACTACAACTCCCATCATGCTATTGCCTACACCCCCCTTCCCAGCATGCCCATACTTCCTTCCTTTTGAGTGGACTTCACTGTGTGTGAGTGTGACAGCAATGGCAAGATGGCTGACAGTGTGGTCCTGTTGTTTGTTGGTGCCCAGTTCCCAGCAGGGCCTTGTGCTCCCCACAGCAGTACCCAGTGTCAGCCATATTGGCAGTCCTTTTCCACTCCCTGTGTTGTGAGCATGGTTCAGAGTGGTGTTGATGGGCCAATTGTGAGGGTGAGCAATATCTGTGACTACAACTCCCATCATGCTATTGCCCACACCCCCCTTCCCAGCATGCCCGTACTTCCTTCCTTTTGACTCTGCTTCCCTGTGGGGTAGTGTGCCTGTGCTGACAGGAAGGCTGACAGTGTTGTCCTTGCGTTTGTTTGGCTACAAGTCCCAAGAGTGTCCCTGTGCTTCACACAGCATTACCCAGGGTGGTGGTTCTTTGTGGGATCTTCATTTGGTGTGTGAGGCATTGCATTCTCCCAGGTGGGTTATGTGGAGTTTGTGTTGAGGGGGTGTGTGAGGTGAGCTGCTTGTAACTATGGTCAGTGCTGTGAGTCCTCCTTCCCACCCAGCCAGATATCCCACCATGCAACGTGCTTGCATTGCAGGGAGTGCAAGTTGGCTTTCAGGATGTCAGGCAGTGGTGTTGTGCTGTTTGTTGGTGCACAGTTCCCAGCAGGGCCTTGTGCTCCCCACAGCAGTACCCAGTGTCAGCCATCTTGTCAGTCCTTATCCACTCCCTCTGATATGAGCATGGTTCAGAGTGGTGTTGATGGTCCAAATGTGAGGCTGCCCATTATCTGTTACTACGAGTCCCATCATGCTCTTGGCTACACTGACTTCACCAGCATACACAGGATTCCTTCCTTTCTGTGAGCTTCCCTGTGAGGTGGTGTTCTAGTGGTGGCTAAATATCTGACAGTGTTTGTTGGTTAGATTTGTGCCACTGCCTAGCTCAATTTGGTATTGGATTTGTACATGTCATGACACAGTTACATATCACTATGAGATGGCATGTATTGTGTTTATCTGACTGACATACACTTTTTGGGATGATTATCTTTTGTTTGCTGTTAATTTGCTAGGGGTGCATGGTTTGACTGTCCCCTTGACAGTGATGTGTGTGTATTGGCACACAATATTGTGTATATTAGTTGTGTACTCACCAGGCTCTGGGATGTTTGTTAGTCCATATACGCTCACTGGTGGTAGGATGGCCCGCACCTTCTCCTCCCAGGGCCTGAGGTATACTGGTTTGGCAGGAGGGCCACTGCCGGTGTGCTGGCTCAGGAGGTAATCCTTCTTCAGTAGGTCCCTGACCCTCCTGCGCACATCATACCACCTGTTCTGGATGTCTTCCTTTGTGCGCAAACATGGTGATTGTGCGTTCACCCTGTCGATGATCCTCTGCCACATCTTGGTTTTCTGCGACATGGGGGTCTGTTGGACCAATGTGCCAAACAACTGTGGCTCTACCCTCAGGATCTCGTCTACCATGACTTCCAATTCACTATCTAGGAACTTTGGATTCTTCTTTAGGGGCATGGTGATGGGTGGTGGTGATTGGTGTGTGTGTGTGTGTGTGCAAGTGAGGGTGTGTGAGTGTAGGTTTTGCTGTGTGTGTGTGAGGGTGCTATTTGTTGAGGTGCTAATGGTGTGTGGCTTTTGTGTTGGATGAGCTGTGTGTGTGTCTGTGTTTGCTGTGTGATGGTGTTCTCTGCTGGAAGGTCAGTGGAATTTGCAAAGGATCATGGTAGGGATTTGTGGCCTTTATGTAGGTGGAGTTGGGGGTGTGTCCTTGTTCCATTTTTTTCACCCCCTGTATTTATTGGCTTTGTCATTGCTTGTTTGGCCCTCTTTTTTTGTATTTTTTCATTTGTGATTATTGTGCATGTTGGTGTCGTTCTTCTGGCCGAGTAGGACGTTGCAGTTATCTCGTGCGCGCCTCTCCGAGTCGTTCCCGCTGTGTTTCAGCTCTGTTTCATATGTGGCGTACGCGTCGGTCATGGTGTATTGTGTTTGTTCGGCTGTGTTTTGTATGCGTGTCGGTCGTACGGCTTGGGCTCCGTGCGAATCGGTCTGCTTTTGCACCCATTGCATCGTACTGCGCGGGTCGGAGTTCGCGGGTACGTTTCGTTCGGGTTTCTTCCTGGTGCGTGCGGTTCGATTCGCGTGGTTTTCCGGCCGGATAGCTTGTTTCCGTCCGGGTCGGTCGTTCGCCTTGAGTTCCGTACGAGTCGGTCGTGATTCACATGCATTTCATCGTACTTCCCAGGTCGGGCAACGCCGGTACGTGTCGGTCGGACTATTATCCCGGACCGAGTCGGTCGGTATTTTTTCCGGCCCGAATCGGAATCGGCCCCTTAGTGTTGCATGCTGGTATCAGTAGTGCACTTTCATGAATTCCTTTCCCTCTAGTAGGTTTCTGCGCTGTAGCGTAATGTTCATTTAATTTCAAAGCCCTCCAGTGGGCCTCCAAAGTGAAAATGTTCAGTTTTTTTCCTTTTCTGCTGTTCCACTAAAGAAGACTCAGAGCAGTTTCATGTCCTGGTGGCCCCCTGACCTTGAGGGGTGGAGCAGATATATTTTGGTGATTAATACAAAACAACACTATGCAATTTCAATTAAGTTCATATACTTACCAATACAATGTGGATGTTTTGGACCACAATAAGGTAAAAGTCGATATTTTTGTGCTTTACATCATATGGATGTGAACTCAATATTTTTGTTATCAATATTTTGACAATATTTTTAAATAACAATATTTTTGCTGTCAATAGTTTGTCATACAGCTTTCAATAACAGGTGCCAGTCCACATGTACCAACAATAGATCATCTGGAAGAAATTTATCGTGACCTGGGGGTTTTGATACACTATGGGGCTGATTATGATGTGGCCCGTAAAGGCTCCAATCAAGGGTTGAAGCCTTCCGGGCCGCATCATAATTGGCCCCCTCGGTTTACTTTCCGTCTACCGTATTACAATGCTGGCAGTTGGAAAGTAAACCAGACGGTAATTCTGTCTGGCTTCCGATGGCTTAAGGGGCCCGTCAGCCAGTCGGAACCGGCTTGTAATCCCAAAGGGCGGGCTTTTCCGCCCTTGGGATTACGATGAACGGTTTCCGGCATAGTTTCCATGCCAGCCTGTCCAACATGGAAACCATGTTGGAAAGCGTGTTTGGGGGTCCCCCATCAGGGCCCCCTTGTGTGTGAGGCCTCCAGTTGAGAGCCAAGGGGGCACCTATAGTGCCCCCCTGTTGATCACTGCACCCCTTGGCAGGCACCTTGAGGTGCCTGCCACGGGGTGCAGGAATAAACAACACCTCCCATTTCTCAATGGGAGCTTGTGTTACGGCCGGTTTACGGCCGTAACACGAGTGCCCATTAAGAAATGGGAGTATGCAACCGAACAGTGTTCGGTCACATTGTAATTAATATTAATCGCTCTTTTATAGGCATCCAGTTCAAATTTATAACTACTCAGCTGGTTCATAGTGTTTACCCCATTTCCTATCATAATGCCGGATCTCAGATTCAACAAAGTAATTTCCTAGGATTACTTCAGTGGCAAATCTGGGTATAGCCTATGGCCAATCATTGAGTCATGCAGGGAACCTAAGGTGAACTGTATGCCCTCATATTGTCCATGACCTGACACCCACTTATGTTCTACTCATGGTCTTCCCATTGCTAAGGGGTATTTCAAGACAGCTACAACACTTTCTGTGGTTGGTGTCTACGTAGTCCACACACTTTACTATAGTTATCTGACCACCTAGTTTCTTATCCTCTGTGGACACTACCGCTGTCCTTGCTGAGACGTTCTGGAAGCCTGATCATTTATTTTAATAATTTAATGATTAACATTGGGGACCCGTTAAATCATCTTTTTGACTTTTATTACACCCCGATTAGATTGGTGGGGCCCACCCGATAGCCCAGACAGCTGAATGCACTGTCAGCTCGTTATTAGGGAGGGTCTGCTACATGTGGGAGGTGAGTTGGCAAAGGTGTAGGAATAGCAGTGTGCTTTGTTTAGGATTTAGGGAGGCGGTGGGTCCGTGGCAGATGATATGGGCAGCTAGGTTTCTCAATCAATCAATCAATCAATCAATCAATCTATATATATTTTGTTATAGATGACAGGCTCGTTATTAGTGTAGCTGTTATCAGTAACATGCTGCCTTAACCAGGGAAGGTCGTCATACCCAATGACAGAGGACCAAACCTGAACCATCATAAAAAATTGAAAAAAAACAAGTCCTATCATCCCCTTCTAAGGGGCCAATTCCGATCTCGGCCGGTAGGGCACCGAATCGGATTCGGCTTTACCAGATCCGATTCGGAGGCCTAGTTCCCGACCGATTCGTACGGGCGTCCATGCGAGCAAGTACGATGCGAGCGCACGCGAAATCGCCGACCGACTCGTTCCCGGGTCCGAACCGCTCCAACCGACTCGTACGGACACGGCTCGCACTACGCAATGGAGACGTTACCCGACCGAGCCAGTACGATGCGCGCCTCGAACAGCCCGACCAACTCGTAGCGTCCGGCTCAGAAGAGCTGTCGGAGCCAGACTTGGGGGGTCCGTGTCGGACACCCCTGCACGCGTAGCCGCGCGAGTCGCACATGGGTCCCCCCTACACATGCATGTGCTGTGCGAGTCGCACTAACGCATACCCACTGTAGGGGGCCCCCCTGTTCGCGACGTGCCCATTCAGTCAATGGGAGCCTGTGTACACGTTGTACGACCGGCTCCCATTGACTTCAATGGGAGCCCGACCGAGTCGAGTCCGGCAGCATGCGGCCGCATCGTACTCACTCGGTCGGACTGCTGGAGTCCGGCTCAGTCGGAAAACTCACCGGATCCGGCTCGGTCGGAGAGTTTTCCGGCCCAGATCGGAATCGGCCCCTAAGTCTTTCTAGATGAGCTCCCTTTTCAGGGATCACTGACAGAATATTGACAACAACAATATCGACCTACAGAAATATCGTGGCAAAAATATCGTTGTCAAAAATATCGACCTCCTATCTTCATAATGGTAAGTACAAAAATATCTAAAAAATATATAGTTGAAAAAATATCGATGTATAAAATATCGTTTTTTTATATGTATAAAAAATAATGTAAAACAAATTAAATAATACATTAAACCTTAAATTAATTATTTAGATTTATTTGTAAATGTTAAAAATTATAAGTAATAAATTTAATGTAAATAAAATTAAGCATACATATATAAAATGTAATATATATAATTACTTAAAAACAATTAATAAATAATACTTTTAATTAATCTTAAAATGTTATAAATATATTAAAAATTATAAATAAATATATATACATACACCTGTAACATAAAAACTTAATACAAAAAAATTATATTATAAATTAAAATATTAAAATATTTAATATTTTTTAAACCTACATTTTGCACTACATTGAGGGCAACAGTAGAGAAAGTGTTGGAGAACGAAGGGTTAAAAATTACTATACTCACTCCAGCAAGTGCAACAGTAGGGAAAGTGTTGGATAGCGGAGAGGTAAAATTACTATTCCCACTCTAGCAAATGCAACAGTAGGGAAAGTGTTGGATAGCGAATATTTAAAAAATACTATTCCCACTCCAAGAAATGCAACAGTAGGGAAAGTGTTGGATAGCGAATAGGTAAAAATTACTACTCCCACTCCAGCAAGTGCAACAGTAGGGAAAGTGTTGGATAGCGAAGGATAAAAATTTACTATTCCAACTCCAGCAAGTGCAACAGTAGGGAAAGTGTTGGATAGCGGAGAGGTAAAAATTAGTATTCCCACTCCAGTGAATACAATAGTAGGGAAAGTGTTGGATAGCGGAGGGGAATAATTTACTATTCCCACTCCAGCGAGTGCAACAGTAGGGAAAGTGTTGGATAGCGGAGAGGTAAAAATTACTATTCCCACTCCAGCGAATGCAACAGTAGGGAAAGTGTTGGATAGCGAATAGGTAAAAAATACTGGGGCATATTAGCAAGAACCTGCGAAAATTATCGCAAAGCTTGCTTAGCGCGCGTTTTTCTATCGCCGGCTATCGCTGGATATTACCGCGGAGATAACATGCTATTAGCAAGGTTTATCTCCAATGCGATAAAATATCCAGCAATAGCGGCGAAACCCAGCAATAACGCGAGAAATCCAGTAATAGAATCCTCGCGCTAATGCTGGGGACTTAACCTTACAATCCACCTCCCATTGACTAATATTGTTAAGTCATGTTTTTACCAGTACTAAAAAACCAGCGCTAATCGCGGTTAGCGCGAGTTTTTTTATCGCTTCGCGGTTATTGCTAATAGGCAATAGCGATGTTAGCGACTGCTTTCAGTCCGTTAGGTTGGGAACGCCTCCTTTGCATGTCATTAGCGATAAATATCGCTGACATGCAAAGCGGCACCCAAACCAGTCGCTATCGCCTAAAAGCTGTCGCTAACACCTGTTAGCGACAGCTTGCTGATAGGGCGATAGAAATATCGCCGCTTTAGCGGCAAAAAGTGCCGCTAAAGCGGCGATAGAGCCCTTGATAATATGCCCCACTATTCCCACTCCAGGAAATGCAACAGTAGGGAAAGTGTTGGATAGCGAATAGGTAAAAATTACTATTCCCACTTCAGCAAGTGCAACAGTAGGTAAAGTGTTGGATAGCGGAGGATAAAAATTTACTATTCCAACTCCAGCAAGTGCAACAGTAGGGAAAGTGTTGGATAGCGGAGAGGTAAAAATTAGTATTCCCACTCCAGTGAATACAACAGTAGGGAAAGTGTTGGATAGCGGAGGGGAATAATTTACTTTTCCCACTCCAATGAGTGCAACAGTAGGGAAAATGTTGGGTAGCGGAGGGGTAAAAATTACTATTCCCACTCCAGCGAGTGCAACAGTAGGGAAAGTGTTGGATAGCGGAGGGGTAAACATTACTATTCCCACTCCAACGAGTGCAACAGTAAAGAATGTGTTGGATAGCGAAGGAGTAAAAATTACTATTCCCACTCCAGCTAGTGCAACAGTAGGGAAAGTTTTGTTTAGCGGAGGAGATACGATTAATATTCTCACTCCAGTGAGCGCAACAGTAGGGAAAGTGTTGGATAACGTAGGGGATAAAATTACTATTCCCACTCCAGCGAGTGCAACAGTAGGGAAAGAGTTGGATAACGGAGGGGAAAAAAATACTACTCCCACTACTGCAAGGGCAACAGTAGAGAAAGTGTTGGATAGTGGAGGGGAAAAAATTACTATTCCCACTGCAACAAGTGCAACAGTAGGGAATATGTTGGGTAGCGGAGGAGTAAAACTTACTATTCCCACTCCAGCTAGTGCAACAGTAGGGAAAGTGTTGGATAGCAGAGGGGATAAAATTACTATTCCCACTCCACCGAGTGTAACAGTAGGGAAAGTTTTGGATAGGGGAGAGGAAAAAATTACTATTCCCACTCCAGCGACTGCAACAGTAGGGAAAGTGTTGGGTAGCGGAGGGGTATAAATTACTATTCCCACTCCTGCGAATACAGCAGTAGAGATAGTGTTGGATAGCGGAGGGGTAAAAATTACTATTCCCACTGAAGAAAATTTAAATTTAAAAACAAACAAAATATCAACTACAATATAAAAGATAATAACAATTCCAAAAACAAAACATATATAAACAATTAAAAAATTACAAAACATAGAAACATAATATAATGTTAAACAAATCTAAAAATTACATCCAAAGATTATTTTGTAAAAATTTAAAAATAATTTACACACAAATAAATATTTTGTAATAAAAATTATTTATAATCAAAACCATTATTTACTACATAAATATAATATTTTTTTACCCACTCTATAACACCACACAATTTACAACACACTTCTAAATTTTTTTAAAAAAGTGTACCTCCATAATTAACACAATTATTTATCAATTAAACAAATATTATTAATTAATTTAAAAAAACAGATAAAAATTAATATACTAACTAAACGTTACGCCTATATAACCAGAATCCACAAACAAAATAAAAAATAAACGATTACCAAAAATATTTATCAAGTAATAAATAACTATTAATGATCAAGTAATGATTAATTATTTTAAACTAAATTACTTTCCACCCTCTACCCCAATAAACACCACAACACACACCTAAAAATAATTACACAATTTCCATAACTAATTGTACAATAATAAATTAATATCAATTAACCACAAATCAATAATTAATTTACAAACATTTACTTCCCATCATTTACCACTATAAACCCCACAACTCACACATCAAATTAATTACACAATTGCCATATCTAAATGTTAATTAGTTAATTAGCATTAATTAACAAATAATTAATTATTTAAAAATAAATTACCTCCCACCCTATTCCCCTATAAACCCCACCACCCATTTCTAAAAACATGACACAACTAACATAATTAATTAACAAATAATTAATTAATTAAAAGCAATTAACAAGCAAATTATAAATAATTATTAATAAATTAATTCCCACAGTAAACACTATAAAGTAAAATTAAATAAATATTATATAAAAAATATTAATAAATATATTAAAATTAAATTACTTCCACCCTACTCCCCTATCAACCCACAACCCACTCCTAAAAAAATGACACAATTAACATAATTAACAATTAATTATTAATAATTAACAACCAATTAATAAATAATTAATAATAAATTAATTCCCACAATTAACACTATAAAATATTAAATAAATAAATATGAATTAATAAATAATAATAATAATGTAATTATAATTAAATTACTTCCCACCCTATTTCCCTCTAAACCCACAACCTGCTCCTAAAAAATGACACAATTAACATATTTACCAATTAATTAGTTAATAAAAATTAACAGCCTATTATTAATTAATCAATAATAAATTAATTCCCACAATTAACACTATCAAATCTAAATTAAATAAATACTAATAAATAAAAATTAATATTTCATTTATTATAATTAAATTACTTCCCACCCTATTCCCCTATAAACTCACAACCTGCTACGGAATTAAAATGCAAAATTAATTTGAAATAAAATTAATAAATACTAAAAATTAACACATATTAAAAAACAAAAGCAATACTTAGACAAAAAAATAGAGCACATAGATTTAAAATACATACTAAAATACATGACACTAATTAAAAAACGATATTTTTAACAACTATATTTTTGCAAACGATATTAATGACTTCGATATTTAAAAAACGATATTTCTTACCTTAAACTCGATATTCTTGAGCACGATCTTCTTGCTGTCAATATTTCTGTGTCTCGATATTTCAAAGTCCATATTAGTGCAAGTCGACATTTCCAATTCGATATTCTGACTCTTTACCCCTTTTCAGGCCACCTCCAATGTAGGTTTTTTCCCTTCCGCAATCAGTGTCAGAAATTTGACCATTGCCATTTCCTCCCTTTGTGACTTGTTGTAACTTGAGCCTCCTATAAGTAATAGCTGTGGCTCTCACTCTAAAATCAGCACTACGTAGTAGTTGGCATAGAACAGAATAGAACCACATTATAACCACTCGCAAAGCTAAACCGTTCCCTCCTCACAGAGTATGGATGACAATCAATACCATACCACGCTGTTGATGTTGAGGGTTTGCCCAGGAAACTACCTGCTGGCAGTGGTAGCAGACCAAACAAGGGACCAGGGACCAGGCCATAATAGACAAGGTTTCTAATTTCTGTTGGTGGAGGTCAACAAAAAAAGAAAAAAAGAGAGAATGAGCAGTAAAGCCAAAACAGAGGCCATCATAAATCGTTGCAGTAGACAGAGTGATTTTTATTAAATCAGGTGTTCTACGTTTTTTGAAAGCAAAGTTAGTCTATTACATTTAACAAAGTTATATCAGTTGCAGGCAAAGTATGGACTATTCTGTTATAATCCTGTAGCCAAAGTCAGGAAACAAGAGCAGGTTTTGTCAGCAACTAGACTCTCTGTGGGGCATAGATTATTAAGTACACACTGCTCAGCTTGACACCTCTTGGAGTATTATATTCAGCACCAGAATGCCTCAAATCATTAGCAGGGTAAGAGGATAGTGTTTGTGATTTTGCAATTTTATTACCCTCCCCTTGTAAAGGTTTAGCATTGCTTAAAACACATTTGCTGTACCAAGTGTTGGGGCTGTTAATGTTGGAAATAGATTTCAGCACAAGAGCTTTCACAACCGGGGGAAGAGGGTTAAAAACTCAAAGATGGTAGAGGGTATTAAAGAAAGTTGAGAGAGAGCAAGAGAGACATGCACAGGATTCAGCCACTCAATGAGCAGGGCTATCTGTTAAGTAAGGAAGATGACAATCACCTTAACCTATTCAAAAGGTTTTTTGCTGCCCCCAAACTCCAAAGACAGTTATGTAGGATTGAATAAGAAATAGGGAGAATACCACAGCTCAAACTGTATATAATACATAATTAAAATTAATACTGCACAAAAATGCTGTAACTGAATTCTAGAATTTTCTGTGATAGGAACAACACTGATTGGTAAAGTAAGAGTTCAATGGAGGTTCCTTGCAGAAGAGATCTATTTAATAAAGGGAAATAACATTATTATTTAGCAATCAAGGTAAATGTGGTGCATCAGGACTAAAACTGAGGAACATAAGCTAGATTATCATTGATTTAGGTCAATCTCCCAAACAACTCGACAACCAGCTACATATACCCTGAATGACTGATAACCCAAGCAATAAAAAGTCAACTTTAGTTATGCCATCATGTCCACAGCATTAATTCCTTAGGATGTGACACATATGCCACTAATCAGCAATTTTCTGAATAAATCATCTCTTTTCAGTCCATAGGGTATGCCTCTTTAGTCTTCACTTCCCATGGAAATAGATAAAGATGGGTCCTTCTCCTGAGTGTTGTTGATAGCACATGCAGATTTTATTTTATTCCAAAAAGATACAGACCTGTTTAACAAGAAAAGGAAAATTAATTGAAACTTAGAGTCAAAGTAAACTGAGAGGTCTCAGAAGAAACAAGAGAATCTGGAGTGCAGTTAACAAATTGCCAAACAAGTAACATTCATTGAGGCATGTTGAGGTTTGAACCCAGAGTGAACACTCAAACATTAAAAATACCAAGTTTACCTAAGCCCCTTCCATTTGATACATTAATCTTTTTGGGAATTTAGTAATTAAAACACATTGCAGGGTCCAAACCAGAGAGTTATGTATGTGTAAAATTGACCATGGAAGTCACACATATAAGTAGTGCAGTCCTTTGAATCTTCACTGACAGTGGAGCATGGGAATGAAAGATTAGGCATGGAAGGCAATTTGTTCTTTCAGGAAATTGCAGCGACCTTTGCTAACTTAAAGACCATTATTCACTGTTATGGTTAACCAGAAGGTTAATTTAGTTGTCTTTGTCACCACTCATAAACGAGGCCAAAATGAATGTGTCCTTGATTATCTGTTTATGGCTACTGGTTCATTTAAATTTCTTTACATTTCTTGGCACACCAAATATACAAACGAAGACAGGATTTTTTTTTCTTTTTCATGTTCATTTTTTAACAGGACACTACTCTTCTGCCAGTAGTGCATTTGTTGTACTGTTTCAGTTTTTAGTCCATAATGTAAATTTCATCTTTATATTTATCAACTTTGGGGGTCATTACGATGGCGTAACGATCGCCACCGGCGACCGTTACGCCATCGTAACGTGAATTACCCACTGCCATATTACGATGGCGGTGGGTATCGCGGCGGACGCAAAGTGCGTCTGCCGCTTTTCCGCCGGTCGGCAATTGTTACGATTGCCGGCAGGGCGGAGCAGGGGCCTAAATATGGTGGCGGTGCCTAGCAGGCACCACCAGCCATATTAGGCTGTGAGGATTTGAAGGCCTTTCCATGGCGGCGACACCGCCATTTAAAGGCTGGCGGGGATTTGCTTTGGGGCCCGTTGCGTGCCCCCAGGGGGTCGGGGGGTGCACTTGGGGGGTACTTATGGTACCCCCCTGCATGTCCATGCACAAGGTGGCAGGCACCGCGCAGTGCCTGCCACGTTGTGCATGGAAATGCACAACATGGCATTTCACCATTGCGGCGGGTGCTGCAGGCAGCAGCACCCGCCTCAATGTTAAATCACCGGATGCGACCGCCGCGGTGGCGTCGCATCATAATAAGGGTGGTGGGACCGCCGCATGTCTGGCGGCCGGTCCCTTTACTGCTAGGGTGGCGGGCGGACTAAAGTCCACCCTCCATCCTAATAGGCCCCTTTGTTTGGAGGAATATCACTCCCCATACATAAGTTGTGCGAGGACTCACCCTCAACCACTGTTGTGTCTTCTGGAGCCTCATAATTTTTAGAGATGAAATGTTTTTTCATATTGATCCTCATCAGTCTCTTCATATTTCAAGCATAGAGGCTGGAACTTGTGACAGTGACAATTTTACCATTAATTCTGAAAACCATCTCAAAGAATACACTGGCTACAGAACAAACAAGATTATTGTCAGTCTCCTACGTTCTGGCCATTGTTTCTTTTCCCCACGCAACAATCTCTTATTGCAGCCTGTGATTTATATATATAGATTTGATTTGATTTGATTGATTTGATTTGATTTGATTTGTCGACTTATATAGCGCACAAATGCCCGAAGGCGTCTTGGCGCTAGGGTATGGCAGAACATATAAGGTAGTGGGGTTGAGCGATGCGTTATAGATCCAAAGCTCAGTCAGCGAAGAGCCAAGTTTTCAGTAGTCTTCTAAAGGACATGAGTGAGGTACTGTTTTTTATCGACATTGGCAAACGGTTCCAAGTTTTTGCTGTTCCCAATATGAAACTTCTTCCTCCCCAGCGAACCTGCCTGTACTTGGGTAATTGTAGCAGTTTTAAGTGAGAGGATCTGAGATTTCTGGCTGGCACGTACCATTTCAAGTGCGATCTCAGATATAGCGGTCCTTTGCCCTGAAGTGCCTTATAGGCCAGACATTGTGATTTAAAAATGATTCTCTTCCCCACTGGAAGCCAGTGAAGGGTTCTCAATCTATGGGCGATTGCTTCATGTTTGGGGACACCCAGTATCAATCTGGCAGCGGCGTTCTGCAGACGCTGCAGTTTTTGTACATACTGGGATTGCAGCCCTACATATAGGGCGTTGCCGTAGTCCAATCTCGAAAGGGCCAATGCTGTCACCAACGTCTTTACTGCTTCTGGGGGTATGAAAGAACAAATCTTTCTGATCATCTTTAAGATCCCCCAGATGGTGGATGAAAGCTTGTTGATTTGACCGTCAAAAATCAGTTTGTCATCAAAGACCACACCTAGATTCTTGACCTTGGAGACTGGCATCGGACAGTCTCCAAGGTTATCTGGCCACCACCTTGGTGACCAGAAAGACGGATCAGGGCCCAATATCAGGACCTCCGTTTTTTCTCCGTTTAATTTTAAGCAATTAGTCTGCATCCAGGTGTTTACTTGTGACATGCAATTGTTAAAACGATCAGCTGTCGCGTCCACATTATTTGACACTGACACAACCACCTGGGTGTCGTCAGCATAAGAGACCACCGAGAAACCACATTGCCTAATAATCGAGGCTAACGGAGTCACATAAATATTAAAAAGCGTGGGGCTCAGAGAGGAGCCCTGGGGAACACCACACGGCAGTTCAAATGATTTGGATATAGAACCTCCCAGTTCCACTGAGAAAGTTCTGCCGGTTAGATAGGATGTAAGAAGATTGAGGGCGGATTCCTGAAATCCCAGCTCCGTCAATCTGGCAATTAATATTTCGTGGTTGACAGTGTCGAAGGCCGCCGACAGATCCAACAAAATCAAGGCGGCCTTCCCTCCTGAGTCCAGTGACCTTCTAAGTTCCTCTGTTGCCATGATCAAAGCGGTCTCGGTTCCGTGGCCCTCTCTGAACCCGTACTGAGAGTGGTCCAGAAGATCTCCAACGGAGATGAAAGAAGTGATCTGTGTGTTAAGCAGTTTCTCCAATACCTTAGATGAAAAAGGGATCCGAGAAATTGGCCGGTAACTGCCAGGTTCTTCGGGATCTAAATTGGCTTTTTTTAACAGAGGCAGGACTGAGGCTGTCTTCCAAGCATCCGGGAACTTGCCCGACTGTATGATCTCCCTAAACAGTAAGTTTAATTGTTCACTGAGTAATTCAGGGAACAAATGGAAGACCCTGGGAGGACAGGGGTCTGACGGGGCTCCTGATTTAGTCTCTATCACTACTTGGACAATCTGTTCCCATGTGGGAGATGTAAAGGAGAAGCCCGTGCCCGATGTGTGACTATCTCGCCCTGGCTTGGGTGTCTTAGGGGAGGGGTGATTACCACCTATAAAGGTTTTGTAAACTGACTCAACTTTGTTAATAAAGAACTGTCCCACGGTGTTACAAAATTCCAGGGTGCTGACTGTTCTAGCACTGGCTGGGAGGTTGGCTAATTTCTTTACAGTAGCGAACAGTTCCCTGCTGGAGTTCTTAGCTTCCAGAATTTTCGACGTAAAGTAATTGCTTTTTTCCTCAATAATCAATCTCTTTTACTCTGCCAATGTTAGTGCATACTCCTTCTTTTTGGCTTGATCATAGTTTACCCTCCACTTACTTTCGGACCTTCTGCAAATTCGTTTCTGAGCTCTAAGTTTCTCTGAAAACCAAGGTTCTGATGGCCTTTTCCTACTAGATCTAACACTCTTAGGGGCCGATTCCGATCTCGGTCGGAGGCGCACCCAATACTATTCGGTCGGGAAAAAAGCCATGCGAAAGCCAGTTTCCCGACCGATCCGTACAGCACACCGAACGAGCAAGTACGATGCGCACAACAGCAAAAATTCCGGCCGAGCCGTACTCACCCAAACCAGGTCCTGTTCTCCGACCGAGGCGAATCCGGAAACGCCGAATCGAGTCGCACGGAAGGAAAATGCAGCCCCGTCCGGCCGGACAAGTACGATGCGCTTTCCGTACGCGCTGAACCCGTCGCTACGCACGGCACGTCAAAGCATCCGGGAGAGGCGCACATAAGCTCCGAATCGCGCCACAACACGATCCACGGCTACGAGACGAACACAGCACCGACGAGGACGACGCGAAGCGACGAGGACGGAGCGAGCGACGAGGACGAAGCCAAGCGACGAGGACGACGCGAAGCAACGAGAAGGACGAACGACACGAACCAACCATGAATCCCTTCGTCCCGATCATACCAATATTCTACATCTACTACCGGAACAGGCACGGACGCGTACGGCGCAGAAGGTAAGTCAGACACCAACCACAAAACACATACAACACGTACACGACACATCACACACATACACTGGGAATCTGAATATACTTACACCAGCAACAGCAGCACCATAGGGGCGGGATGCCCATCACCAATGCCACATATGCACACAGGGGCCTGAATGCGCGCCACCACCCCAACCCAGGGGGGCTGGATGCCTACCACTACTACCACCCTTAGCCAGGGGGCAGGATGCCTACCACTACTACCACCCTCACCCACGGGGGCAGGATGCCTACCACTACTACCACCCTTAGCCAGGGGGCAGGATGCCCACCACTACTACCACCCTTAGCCAGGGGGCAGGATGCCTACCACTACTACCACCCCACCCAGGGGGTGCAGGATGCCCACCACTACTACCACCCTTAGCCAGGGGGCAGGATGCCCACCACTACTACCACCCTTAGCCAGGGGGCAGGATGCCCACCACTACTACCACCCTTAGCCAGGGGGCAGGATGCCTACCACTACTACCACCCTCACCCACGGGGGGCAGGATGCCTACCACTACTACCACCCTTAGCCAGGGGGCAGGATGCCTACCACTACTACCACCCTTAGCCAGGGGGCAGGATGCCCACCACTACTACCACCCTTAGCCAGGGGGCAGAATGCCTACCACTACTACCACCCCACCCAGGGGGGCAGGATGCCCACCACTACTACCACCCTTAGCCAGGGGGCAGGATGCCTACCACTACTACCACCCTCACCCAGGGGGGCAGGATGCCCACAACTACTACCACCCTTAGCCAGGGGGCAGGATGCCTACCACTACTACCACCCTCACCCAGGGGGGCAGGATGCCCACCACTACTACCACCCTTAGCCAGGGGGCAGGATGCCTACCACTACTACCACCCTTAGCCAGGGGGCAGGATGCCCACCACTACTACCACCCTCACCCAGGGGGGCAGGATGCCCACCACTACTACCACCCTCACCCAGGGGGGCAGGATGCCCACCACTACTACCACCCTTAGCCAGGGGGGCAGGATGCCCACCACTACTACCACCCTTAGCCAGGGGGCAGGATGCCTACCACTACTACCACCCTCACCCACGGGGGCAGGATGCCTACCACTACTACCACCCTTAGCCAGGGGGCAGGATGCCCACCACTACTACCACCCTTAGCCAGGGGGCAGGATGCCTACCACTACTACCACCCTCACCCACGGGGGGCAGGATGCCCACCACTACTACCACCCTTAGCCAGGGGGCAGGATGCCCACCACTACTACCACCCTTAGCCAGGGGGCAGGATGCCTACCACTACTACCACCCCACCCAGGGGGGCAGGATGCCCACCACTACTACCACCCTCACCCAGGGGGGCAGGATGCCCACCACTACTACCACCCTTAGCCAGGGGGCAGGATGCCCACCACTACTACCACCCTTAGCCAGGGGGCAGGATGCCTACCACTACTACCACCCTCACCCACGGGGGGCAGGATGCCTACCACTACTACCACCCTTAGCCAGGGG
Organism: Calotriton arnoldi; assembly: GCA_963921515.1. NCBI lineage: Eukaryota > Metazoa > Chordata > Amphibia > Caudata > Salamandridae > Calotriton > Calotriton arnoldi. The sequence goes on along the minus strand of CAWUFW010015889.1, from coordinate 31,740 downwards.
GCAGGATGCCTACCACTACTACCACCCTTAGCCAGGGGGCAGGATGCCCACCACTACTACCACCCTTAGCCAGGGGGCAGGATGCCCACCACTACTACCACCCTTAGCCAGGGGGCAGGATGCCTACCACTACTACCACCCTCACCCAGGGGGGCAGGATGCCCACAACTACTACCACCCTTAGCCAGGGGGCAGGATGCCTACCACTACTACCACCCTCACCCACGGGGGCAGGATGCCTACCACTACTACCACCCTTAGCCAGGGGGCAGGATGCCTACCACTACTACCACCCTTAGCCAGGGGGCAGGATGCCCACCACTACTACCACCCTTAGCCAGGGGGCAGGATGCCTACCACTACTACCACCCTCACCCACGGGGGCAGGATGCCTACCACTACTACCACCCTTAGCCAGGGGGCAGGATGCCTACCACTACTACCACCCTTAGCCAGGGGGCAGGATGCCCACCACTACTACCACCCTTAGCCAGGGGGCAGGATGCCTACCACTACTACCACCCTCACCCACAGGGGGCAGGATGCCCACCACTACTACCACCCTTAGCCAGGGGGCAGGATGCCCACCACTACTACTCACCCTTAGCCAGGGGGCAGTATGCCTACCACTACTACCACCCCCACCCAGGGGGGCAGGATGCCCACCACTACTACCACCCTTAGCCAGGGGGCAGGATGCCTACCACTACTACCACCCTTAGCCAGGGGGCAGGATGCCCACCACTACTACCACCCTTAGCCAGGGGGCAGGATGCCTACCACTACTACCACCCCCACCCAGGGGGGCAGGATGCCCACCACTACTACCACCCTTAGCCAGGGGGCAGGATGCCTACCACTACTACCACCCTCACCCAGGGGGGCAGGATGCCCACAACTACTACCACCCTTAGCCAGGGGGCAGGATGCCTACCACTACTACCACCCTCACCCAGGGGGGCAGGATGCCCACCACTACTACCACCCTTAGCCAGGGGGCAGGAAGCCTACCACTACTACCACCCTTAGCCAGGGGGCAGGATGCCTACCACTACTACCACCCTCACCCACGGGGGCAGGATGCCTACCACTACTACCACCCTTAGCCAGGGGGGCAGGATGCCCACCACTACTACCACCCTCACCCAGGGGGCAGGATGCCCACCACTACTACCACCCTCACCCAGGGGGGCAGGATGCCCACCACTACTACCACCCTTAGCCAGGGGGCAGGATGCCCACCACTACTACCACCCTTAGCCAGGGGGCAGGATGCTTACCACTACTACCACCCTCACCCACGGGGGCAGGATGCCTACCACTACTACCACCCTTAGCCAGGGGGCAGGATGCCTACCACTACTACCACCCTTAGCCAGGGGGCAGGATGCCCACCACTACTACCACCCTTAGCCAGGGGGCAGGATGCCTACCACTACTACCACCCTCACCCACGGGGGGCAGGATGCCCACCACTACTACCACCCTTAGCCAGGGGGCAGGATGCCCACCACTACTACCACCCTTAGCCAGGGGGCAGGATGCCTACCACTACTACCACCCCCACCCAGGGGGCAGGATGCCCACCACTACTACCACCCTCACCCAGGGGGCAGGATGCCCACCACTACTACCACCCTTAGCCAGGGGGGCAGGATGCCCACCACTACTACCACCCTTAGCCAGGGGGCAGGATGCCTACCACTACTACCACCCTCACCCACGGGGGGCAGGATGCCCACCACTACTACCACCCTTAGCCAGGGGGCAGGATGCCCACCACTACTACCACCCTTAGCCAGGGGGCAGGATGCCTACCACTACTACCACCCTCACCCAGGGGGCAGGATGCCCACAACTACTACCACCCTTAGCCAGGGGGCAGGATGCCTACCACTACTACCACCCTCACCCACGGGGGCAGGATGCCCACCACTACTACCACCCCTAGCCAGGGGGCAGGATGCCTACCACTACTACCACCCTTAGCCAGGGGGCAGGATGCCCACCACTACTACCACCCTTAGCCAGGGGGCAGGATGCCTACCACTACTACCACCCTCACCCACGGGGGGCAGGATGCCTACCACTACTACCACCCTTAGCCAGGGGGCAGGATGCCTACCACTACTACCACCCCTTAGCCAGGGGGGCAGGATGCCCACCACTACTACCACCCTTAGCCAGGGGGCAGGATGCCCACCACTACTACCACCCTTAGCCAGGGGGCAGGATGCCTACCACTACTACCACCCTCACCCACGGGGGGCAGGATGCCCACCACTACTACCACCCTTAGCCAGGGGGCAGGATGCCCACCACTACTACCACCCTTAGCCAGGGGGCAGGATGCCTACCACTACTACCACCCTCACCCAGGGGGGCAGGATGCCCACCACTACTACCACCCTTAGCCAGGGGGCAGGATGCCTACCACTACTACCACCCTTAGCCAGGGGGCAGGATGCCCACCACTACTACCACCCTTAGCCAGGGGGCAGGATGCCTACCACTACTACCACCCCCACCCAGGGGGGCAGGATGCCCACCACTACTACCACCCTTAGCCAGGGGGCAGGATGCCTACCACTACTACCACCCTCACCCAGGGGGGCAGGATGCCCACAACTACTACCACCCTTAGCCAGGGGGCAGGATGCCTACCACTACTACCACCCTCACCCAGGGGGGCAGGATGCCCACCACTACTACCACCCTTAGCCAGGGGGGCAGGAAGCCTACCACTACTACCACCCTTAGCCAGGGGGCAGGATGCCTACCACTACTACCACCCTCACCCACGGGGGGCAGGATGCCTACCACTACTACCACCCTTAGCCAGGGGGCAGGATGCCCACCACTACTACCACCCTCACCCAGGGGGCAGGATGCCCACCACTACTACCACCCTCACCCAGGGGGGCAGGATGCCCACCACTACTACCACCCCCACCCAGGGGGGCAGGATGCCCACCACTACTACCACCCTTAGCCAGGGGGCAGGATGCCTACCACTACTACCACCCTCACCCAGGGGGGCAGGATGCCCACCACTACTACCACCCTTAGCCAGGGGGCAGGATGCCTACCACTACTACCACCCTCACCCACGGGGGGCAGGATGCCCACCACTACTACCACCCTTAGCCAGGGGGCAGGATGCCCACCACTACTACCACCCTTAGCCAGGGGGCAGGATGCCTACCACTACTACCACCCTCACCCACGGGGGGCAGGATGCCCACCACTACTACCACCCTTAGCCAGGGGGGCAGGATGCCCACCACTACTACCACCCTTAGCCAGGGGGCAGGATGCCTACCACTACTACCACCCCCACCCAGGGGGGCAGGATGCCCACCACTACTACCACCCTCACCCAGGGGGCAGGATGCCCACCACTACTACCACCCTTAGCCAGGGGGCAGGATGCCCACCACTACTACCACCCTTAGCCAGGGGGGCAGGATGCCTACCACTACTACCACCCTCACCCACGGGGGGCAGGATGCCTACCACTACTACCACCCTTAGCCAGGGGGCAGGATGCCTACCACTACTACCACCCTTAGCCAGGGGGCAGGATGCCCACCACTACTACCACCCTTAGCCAGGGGGGCAGGATGCCCACCACTACTACCACCCTTAGCCAGGGGGGCAGGATGCCCACCACTACTACCACCCTCACCCAGGGGGGGCAGGATGCCCACCACTACTACCACCCTTAGCCAGGGGGGCAGGATGCCTACCACTACTACCACCCTCACCCACGGGGGGCAGGATGCCTACCACTACTACCACCCTTAGCCAGGGGGGCAGGATGCCTACCACTACTACCACCCTTAGCCAGGGGGGCAGGATGCCCACCACTACTACCACCCTTAGCCAGGGGGCAGGATGCCTACCACTACTACCACCCTCACCCACGGGGGCAGGATGCCTACCACTACTACCACCCTTAGCCAGGGGGCAGGATGCCTACCACTACTACCACCCTTAGCCAGGGGGCAGGATGCCCACCACTACTACCACCCTTAGCCAGGGGGCAGGATGCCTACCACTACTACCACCCTCACCCACGGGGGGCAGGATGCCCACCACTACTACCACCCTTAGCCAGGAGGGCAGGATGCCCACCACTACTACCACCCTTAGCCAGGGGGCAGGATGCCTACCACTACTACCACCCTCACCCAGGGGGGCAGGATGCCCACCACTACTACCACCCTTAGCCAGGGGGCAGGATGCCTACCACTACTACCACCCTCACCCAGGGGGGCAGGATGCCCACAACTACTACCACCCTTAGCCAGGGGGCAGGATGCCTACCACTACTACCACCCTCACCCACGGGGGGCAGGATGCCTACCACTACTACCACCCTTAGCCAGGGGGCAGGATGCCTACCACTACTACCACCCTTAGCCAGGGGGCAGGATGCCCACCACTACTACCACCCTTAGCCAGGGGGGCAGGATGCCTACCACTACTACCACCCTCACCCACGGGGGGCAGGATGCCTACCACTACTACCACCCTTAGCCAGGGGGCAGGATGCCTACCACTACTACCACCCTCAGCCAGGGGGGCAGGATGCCCACCACTACTACCACCCTTAGCCAGGGGGCAGGATGCCCACCACTACTACCACCCTCACCCACGGGGGGCAGGATGCCTACCACTACTACCACCCTTAGCCAGGGGGCAGGATGCCCACCACTACTACCACCCTCACCCAGGGGGGCAGGATGCCCACCACTACTACCACCCTTAGCCAGGGGGGCAGGATGCCCACCACTACTACCACCCTTAGCCAGGGGGCAGGATGCCTACCACTACTACCACCCTCACCCACGGGGGCAGGATGCCTACCACTACTACCACCCTTAGCCAGGGGGCAGGATGCCTACCACTACTACCACCCTTAGCCAGGGGGCAGGATGCCCACCACTACTACCACCCTTAGCCAGGGGGCAGGATGCCCACCACTACTACCACCCTTAGCCAGGGGGCAGGATGCCTACCACTACTACCACCCTCACCCACGGGGGCAGGATGCCCACCACTACTACCACCCTTAGCCAGGGGGGCAGGATGCCCACCACTACTACCACCCTTAGCCAGGGGGCAGGATGCCTACCACTACTACCACCCTCACCCACGGGGGCAGGATGCCTACCACTACTACCACCCTTAGCCAGGGGGGCTGGATGCCTACCACTACTACCACCCCCACTCATAGGATGGACAATGCATGACACAACAAGCACACCACAACCTAGGGAATGCAAGATTAAGACATCCCCCCACCACCATGACAAGCGTGTGAGCAGGCTGTGTCAAATGCCTACAACACCGAACATGACTTTGAACATACAATGTGACCCCTAGCACATGTGCCACACATATATGTGTGTGGCACCCACAATGCAAGCAGCCCATGACCATTGTGGCAATGGGGCCTAAACCCCCATCATCACAGTGACCAAAAGGTAAGTGTGGGGTCCATAGCTGAAGCACATTTTGACCATTGTGGCAATGGGGTCTACACCCTCATCATCACAGTGACCAAAAGGTAATTGTTGACAAAGAAAGAGCTGCAACTGCCAAACTGCATGGATCATTCCTGGTCACAGAACCAAAAACTCATCTGTGGCAAAGTAGTGTATGTGTCCCATTGCAACATAAATTGGGGGAGCCAAATACTGCAGTGCAAATGAAACATTCCTTTGGCCATGTGCAGACAAACAACACCCATGGGGGCTGAGACCGTCAACAGTCATCAATGACACAATGACAGAAGTGACCATCAGAATGCAGAACCACATATTTGCACCAATGGGCACACAAATGCAGATACCCTGTGGAGACAGCAGATGTGAGGTGAACAGATACCATACCATGGCAGCAATGGGACACACAAACCATGATCACTGTGCTGACCGATGACCTAGGAGTCCCAGGGACAGCAGGGGAAACACACCAAACAACATACAGCCAATGGCACACCCAAGATATGCCAATGCAGTGGTGCAGATGCACAAACACAAACAGGCAGACCAACACTGTCATCATACACAGCAGGTGAGGGGTGGGGGTGCCAGTGTCCCCAGGCAACAACACAACACATGAGGAGAGCTGAATACCAATCATACAGATGTGCATACACTGCCACACTAAGGTAACTCATGGATCCAAATCCTCTATGTAGGCAAGCAGGCATTGACAGGTGAGAGGGAGCACAAAACACACATGTCACACAGGCACGTAGGAACAACAACTGACACAGCAAGTCACAGACACACCACAGCACCACCCCCAGGGCCCCCACAATGTGGTGACCCTGGGCTGAATAAAAATACCACTGTGATGACAAAGCTAAATGTCGATCACACTGTGAACCACAGTCAGGTGTCCTGAGCAACTAACTACCATCACACCTACACAAGCACAAATCAATCAGCATGGCCAGTAAGCCAAGGCCAACATGGAGGCAGGGGCCTAGCCGGGCAACAACTCTCATCTGCACACACTCAACACCACACCCCTCGACCTCCAACAATGTGCAGCAGTGAAGTACACATGCACTGGTGACATTGCACATGCACCCATGACTATTCCAGGGTGGTGGGTGGGAACCAAGGTGTAGAAACACATCACACATGGACACTCAACAAGAGTCCTGAATGTCTGACACACTGCACACTACGCTGTACATGGACATGACGGCAATACCACACCGACCAATGGGATCCCAGCCACAGTCACACACCAATGAAGAAGCCAAGGTCACCCACAAAGAACACACATAGACAACAACCAACATTGCAGCCCGGACCCTAAGGAGTGCCAGCAGTCACACACACAACGTGTCACAATCACTGAAAGATAACACAAACTGGAAATCACATGACAGGGGCAAACAACAAGTGCCAAAGGGAAACCTGACTGTGACCCATCTGCGTCTGCACACAAACTCTGCCCTGACAGCAAACACACCTATGGGTGACACCCTGATGACCAGTAATGTGCCATGCACCCACATCACAGAGAACACAGGGAGAAGACTTTGGGGGAACATAGCTCAAGTCAGCAAGCATCACAAACAGGTACAACACTAGGGATCACAGCATGCGCAGATGAATGGAAGTGAACACACAGACATGCACATACAACACACACCTTGGGCGCAGGCAATGTCACACGTGTACACACTGCCATGAGGGGACTCCACTCCAGTGTGAGGAAAGCTGTGCCATATGTTGCCTCAGTAGGGCCCCATCATGTCAGCTGAGCACTTGGTCACACAATCAACAATTAGCACCAAATGAGGGCTCCCATCACATCAGCCTGGTCATGGATGTGCCAACGGAATCATCAGCACAGATCCAACACACTTGTATGGCAATGTTGCACTGACTACACGGATGAGTCCCTCCCCATTGATGCCCAAACCTGCATGTCCACTGGAGATGGCAACACGGTCAGGGAAGTAGACAAATGCAACGATGGCAGGCACAACAGATGTGCAGGGGTGGAAGCCACAGATATGAAATTGCCAATGTAAGTAGGAAACCCATTGCCAAATACTGAACACATGACACCCTCAGATGCTGCTATTGATGACATGGATACACCACATGATAGGACACATTCCCCCTGGACCACATGGGTTCCTGCACAGTAACACTTCATAATCATGAGACCAGATATCACCATCACTGCAGCAAGGGCATGGTTAGCTGCACCAACAACATGTACATCTGAAGCATGAGCACTTGAGAAAAGAAAGTTGCTTTATTCAGCAAATGTGTTGTTTGATAACGACGTCCAGAAGAAATTAGAGCAAAGGCCAATGGCCAGTCCATTGTCAAAGTTCAAACAGGGTGACACTGGCAGATGTCACCCTACGCATGCCTGCACAATACCAGGGACAATCCACTAGGAGGGGCAACCGGGGGGCAGGCCAGGCACCGCAGGGACAGGATCAGGGCTCACCAGGGGGAGTCAGGGAAGGGGTGGTGGGTGCTGGAGAGCCACTGACAACTGCAGTGGAGGTGTCTGACATGGTGTGTGCCGGCACAACTGGGGGGCATGACACAGATGTCGTGGGTGCCGGCACAACTGCAGTGGACCCTGCAGATGGGGTGGACAGGTCCGCCACTGCAGTGCCCAAGTCAGACAGGGCGGTAGTGGACTCCACTGCAGTGCCTACCTCCAGGGGAGGAGAATGGGGAACAGGCAAGGTGGGTTGGACAGAGGGGGAGGACACCCTCACCACATCAGTGGCACAGACAAGCGCAGCGGGGGTGTGGTGCTGGGAGAGCAAGTGGCAGGGGAGAAGGCCGGAGCATCTTGGGGATGGTATATCTGTGGGTGGGGGAACCTGGGGCAGGGTGTGGTGGGGGCACCTGTGCAGTGGGGGCCTGAGGGATGGAGGACGGAGACCTTGTGCCTGAGCTGCAGGGCGGTGGCGGGGTCTTGCTCTTAGCACTCCGGGGGACTTGCGGGTGGGGGCCTCAGTCCGTCTGCGCCTGGGGGAGGGTGTCCGGGGGCGAGGGGCACTCTGCTCCGTGTGGGTGGGCTTCCTCTTCCCCCGGGATGCTGGAGCAGCTTCATCGGTGGGGAAGAGGCCGAGGTCACAGAGGAAGAGCTGCTGTGACTTTGGGGTTGCAGGTGAGGCAAGGGAGGGTGCTTTGGAGGGAGAGGGAACTGAGGACTGCGCAGTGCATGTGGATGCGTGTGTGTGTTCCAGGGCCCCATCCCCTGTGAGTCTGGCTTCAGTCCCCTGAATGTGCGTGCGTGTGCGTTTTGTCATTGGCGTGTGTGTCAGTGTGCTGGATGTGTGTGTGCTGGTGTGTGCCTGTGCCGGTGTGTGTGTGCCTGGGATGGGTAAGGTGCTGGGGAGTGTGGATGGAGCAGAGGCAGGAGGGGTGAGGGACCGTTTGAGGAGGGACACTGCTGCCGTCAGGGAGGAGTCCATGGACCTATTGCCCCTCTGTAGGTCAGACATGCCCGATGAGATGCCCTCCATGAACGACACCAGCTGAGTCAACAGCGCGGTGTGCGCATGGAGGACACTCAGCATGGCTGTCTGCCCTACATGGAGCTGGCGAAGGAGGTACACAGACTCCTCACTCAGGGCAGCAGGGGACACAGGGGCAGGGGGTGCGGTGCCTGGCCCAAAGGAGACACGCTCCCGGACATGGGAGCCTCCACGGACCTGGGGAATGGGAGCCGATGGGAGGGCGGTGGTGGTGCTGGTGGTGGCGGGGACAGCAACACTAGCTGGGGTGTGGTGGCTGCTGACACCCGCCTCCACAAGGGAGTCATCCTCCGAGTTGCTCTGGTCCTCAGCTGAGGTGGATGCTGCTGAGGACTCCTCGGTGTGGCTCCCCTCGCCCTCCGTGCCACTGGGTCCCTCCGACCACTCCTCGGCTGCTGACCCAGTCTGGCTCTCCGGCTCCTCCTGGTCCGTGGAGCTGTCCCCTTCCGTGGCCGTGGATGTATCTGCAAACAATGGGGAAACAGACAGACATCAGTCACCTGCACCAAACGCACACACCACTGTGAGCACAGCACATTACAGAGCAAGCCCTGGCATCATTAGTTGTACATTGCTAAAAGTGCCCTAATTGAACAGGAGAAGTCAATTGTCAGTCTGATGCCAAGCATGGCACTCACATCCCACATGGCCTTGCACCCATCTGTCTGGTGTCTGTTGGATTGCAACACCCCAGTGTTGACACATGCACCAAGTACACAGTAGTTGGACAGTGCAGAGGACACGGTGTGGACACATCACAGCTCTTGCCACTGAGTCAGTACAGGTTTACGGATGTAAGGGATGCCCAGAGTCAAATAGGAAATGCATGTGATGCATACCAGCGACAGACACCATGATGCAGCCATGTCCTGATAGCCAGCGCCACTATGGTGTGCATGTAGCACATGTCACTCCCCTGCAGGATCACCAATCAGTAGACACATGCCATGGCGGAGGCATGACTGCAAAGTCATACATCACTGTCTCAGTGATGTATGACTTTGCAGCCAGACAACAACACTCTGCACTGTGTCACAATAGTAGGTCATGGGGAATGCAAGTCCTGGAGCTGCACAAGTGCACATGTACATCCCCCCACAACACATCCTCTTAACCCTCATCTGTCCAGGTCATACCTATTGGACATATGGGAGACCTGTGACACTACCCTCTGAACCTGAGCCCCTCACACTCTGCTGTGCATGGGGAACAGCTGCCTGAACTTCACATTTACATGCCCCAGTCTGCATGGGCAGCTGATCAGACACCTATGTGTCACACAAGTATCGTCTCCTATGGTCACATCTCCAGTGGCATGCTGAGCCCCTACCAAGAAACTCCACAGCAGTCCTGGCGACTAATCCACAGCACACTGACACAGAGGCAGACACCTGAGGGGTCAAATCACTGTGCACAATGTGTCCTCTGATACACGGGAGTGGGAGTACAGAGTGTATTGTATGGCCTGGAGTAGGCATGACTGTCCCGCCCCACATGAATGAGGGATGAGCCCTGGACTGTAGGCAGCTGGCTAAGTATGTGTGACACACGTCATATACATACTCCTGGGGCCCAAACATTGTTCCCACCCGCAGCATGGGTGTGTGCCAGGTACCCCAGCCACATGTGGTGGATCAGCTCAGCAATTGGACCACAGATCAAAGTAACACGCTGAATACATGTCAGAATACAGGCATTGTGTAAGCAATGGACCCACCCATGATGCCCACCACAGAGTCAGGGAAACAGATGCTGTCTCCCACCTTGAGTCAAGCAAACTGCAAGGACACAGTCCTAAGTGACAGAATTCCCTGCATGTAAGGGCCACACCTGGGTATCAGATGAGGAGTGGGCAGTGCACAATAGAGGGACATGGCTCCTGGACAACATGACTGCTGTACTGTGGCAGTTCAACCTGGCCCGAGGAGGGCACATAGCATGTTAGACAGAGTACACAGTGCAGTCTTTGACTCACCCCCTCCTTGCTGCTCTCTGGCCTTCAGCTGCCCATCCAGGTCTGGAAAGACCACCGCCAGGATCCTGAGCATGTGGGGGGTCAGGGTCCGTGTTCCGCCCCTCCTGCGAGGAGGCGACAGCTTCAGCTGGACCCGTGCAATCCTCCGGGTCCAGCCCCGAAGGTCCTGCCACCTCTTTTGGCAGTTGCGGATCCGGCGCTTGTAGACCCCCACGGACCGGACAGCCCGGACGATGTCCTTCCAGATCTCATGCTTCCGATGGGCAGAAGCCTGTCAGGATGACAAAGTGATAAGGCCATTACTACACATGCAACATATCCGTGCATGACACAGTTGCATATACATGTCGCAATCACAGGGGCACATGGTGTACCCAGGCAGTGCACGGCTGCCCATGGACAGTTTTCCAGAAGTCACTACATGGTATCATTGCATGGGGAGTAAAACCCTGTTCAGAAGCACTGTCACTGCACCATACCTGTCCAGTGCAAGTCACTACACACTATGGGGGGTGACAACTACTCAGTGAGCCTGCTAGCCAGTGGTGTGCTGACTCTCAGCCTTGCTAGTCAGACAAAATGCACATTCAGAAAGGCAGTGCACAGAACACTCACCTGCTCCCCTGGTGTCCCATACAGCTTGCTGTACTGTGGAAGTAGGCTGTCCAGCAGGGCCTGGTTCTCTTCAAGGCTGAAGGCTGGGGCTCTCTCCACAGTACGTGCCATTGCAGGGTCCAGAGGGGCAGAGACAGCAGCAGTGCAGTGGCAGATGTCGTCCTGGAGCATGTAGTGCAGGCAAGTGGGCTCTCAGGGGAACATGCAGCAATATATATGTGCTGGAGAGGCAGATACTGTCCCTTGTGTCCAAAGTGATAGGTCCAAGTCGTTTGCATCTTCTGAATCTGGCCAATCCATGGAATAGCAGCACCAAAACACGCCCACAGCATCCTTCAAAATTTCAACTTCATGACATACATGATTTTGCAACATTGTTGTGGGTGACCAACTGATTTTCCAGCAACCGACTCGTTCGAATATTCGAAAACGCGTCCGTTGCCAGGCAAGCCCATTGTCAATGGGTGCGCACCGATCGGTCCATTGCAGTACAACGCGCACAGGGGTACAACGCGTACCCGCACACATTGAATGCAATGGGCCGGCCGGAGGCACCGATCGGTCCATTGCTGTTCAACGCGCACAGGGGTACAACGCTGCACCGCACACATTGAATGCAATGGGCCGGCCGGAGGCACCGATCGGTCCATTGCTGTTCAACGCGCACAGGGGTACAACGCGTACCCGCACACATTGAATGCAATGGGCCGGCCGGAGGCACTGATCGGTCCATTGCAGTACAACGCGCACAGGGGTACAACGCGCACCCGCACACATTGAAAGCAATGGGCCGGCCGGAGGCACCGATCGGTCCATTGCTGTTCAACGCGCACAGGGGTACAACGCTGCACCCGCACACATTGAATGCAATGCCGGCGGAGGCACCGATCGGTCCATTGCTGTTCAACGCGCACAGGGGTACAACGCGTACCCGCACACATTGAATGCAATGGGCCGGCCGGAGGCACCGATCGGTCCATTGCAGTACAACGCGCACAGGGGTACAACGCTGCACCCGCACACATTGAAAGCAATGGGCCGGCCGGAGGCACCGATCGGTCCATTGCTGTTCAACGCGCACAGGGGTACAACGCGTACCCGCACACATTGAATGCAATGGGCCGGCCGGAGGCACCGATCGGTCCATTGCTGTTCAACGCGCACAGGGGTACAACGCGTACCCGCACACATTGAATGCAATGGGCCGGCCGGAGGCACCGATCGGTCCATTGCAGTACAACGCGCACAGGGGTACAACGCGTACCCGCACACATTGAATGCAATGGGCCGGCCGGAGGCACCGATCGGTCCATTGCTGTTCAACGCGCACAGGGGTACAACGCGTACCCGCACACATTGAATGCAATGGGCCGGCCGGAGGCACCGATCGGTCCATTGCAGTACAACGCGCACAGGGGTACAACGCGTACCCGCACACATTGAATGCAATGGGCCGGCCGGAGGCACCGATCGGTCCATTGCAGTACAACGCGCACAGGGGTACAACGCGTACCCGCACACATTGAAAGCAATGGGCCGGCCGGAGACACCGATCGGTCCATTGCTGTTCAACGCATCACTGTACATGTGACTGGCATATGTCAGCATGCCTATCTCAGATGGACATATGCCAGCCACAGATAGCTCCCAGGGAGTGAGGGGCACACCTACATCACGACAGCCTGTCCAAACCTTATCATAAGGCATGTAAGGCTGCATTTCCTATTGTGTGTATGTTGGTGTACATGTTGTCCTGTGGGTGTCACCTGTGGGCAGCCACCCCCAGGCTGTGCACGTGTTAATGGGGACAGGATCCTGGGTGTTACGTGTACGTGACCACTGTGATGTGCAACTGTTCATATCTGTGCATGTGTCATGGTCACATTTCACAGTGGTGTTTGTGTATGTCATGTCACATACCCCGTGAGTCCCATGTGGGACGGTATGTTTGAGCCAGGGTGTCCCAGTGGCACAATAGTGATGGCCCTCCACAGTCTTTGTGCATGTAGTGTTTACAATGTCTCTGATTTCATGTGCACAATGGGAGACAGTCTCCACATCCACGTTGTGTGTGCATGGACTCTGATGTTGTGCGTGTGTGTCACAGACGTCCATGGCTCTCCTGCCATGGCAAGTGTGGCCACTACCTGTGGGGGTCATGTTTGTTTTGTTGTGGTGTACACATGATACTCCAGGTGATGCCAGTGTCCATGTGGCATTACAGGGTCCCTGGGAATGTGCCTGTCGTTGAGCTGTGGTGCCTGGGGCACATCTGTCCTCACATGTCACTGGGGGGTGACTGTGACACAGCATCATGATATCCAATGGGCCAACCTGGGACAAATTGATGCCACCTGTAGGACCGTGTTGACAGATGTTGGCCATGTATGTACCATACATGTCGTTCCGGTACTGCACACTTCATGTAGTTGTGCCTCATGATGATGTATGTTGGGATCTTGAGTGTGTTCAATGCCGCATATGTGGGGTGACTGACGATCTTGCTTACTTCTCCTCTGCACTGCAGGGCTCCTGCTGTCCATCGGCCATTCCCAGACCTGGCAACGATGGTGGAACGGGACAGCATCCGACGGTACCGCTTCACCAGGCAGCTGATTGAGGATTTTGCAGTGCAGTTGTCCCCACATTTGCAGCCTGGCCGGCCGTATCCTACAGCGCTGACCCCCAAGGTGAAGGTGATGGCAGCCCTACACTTCTTTGCCACCGGTACCTTCCAACATACTGTGGCGTCTGCTGGTGGGATGTCACAGACCATGTTCAGCCGTGTGCTCCGCGATGTTTTGGCGGCAATGTTGCTCTTCCTGAACCGGTACATCTATTTCCCTAGACTGCGACGACTCACTGACGTGAAGAGTGACTTTTATGCCCTGGGGAGGATGCCGCATGTCATTGGCTCCATTGATGGGACACATGTGGCTTTGGTACCACCACAGGCCCAGGAGCAGGCCTACAGGAACCGCAAGCACTACCACTCGGTCAATGCACTGGTGGTGTGTCTTGCAGACATGACCATCACACACGTGTGTGCCCGTTTCCCTGGTTCAGCACACGATGCCTTTGTGATGAGGAGTAGTCGCATCCCCAGGTTGATGGCACAGATGCAGAACCAGCGTGCCTGGCTTGTCGGTGTGTACTGACTTTGTGCCATTGTGTGTGATCTGATCTGTAGTATTCCGCCCACTTTTCCAAGTCAGCTGATGTGCACTTGTCTGTCCGTAGGTGACTCGGGATACCCCAACATGCCGTGGTTGCTGACACCCCTCAGGAACCCTGTGACACCTGCCCAGATGCGCTACAATGAGGCACATGGTCGGACCAGGAGAGTGATTGAGCGGACCTTTGGTCTCCTGAAGAGCCGCTTCCGCTGCCTGGACAAGACCGGAGGGTCCCTCCCATATGCCCCTGCGAAAGTGTGCAAGATTATCATCGTCTGCTGCATGCTCCACAACCTGGCAGTGCGGAAGGAGTTGCCTCTCATCCAGGATGACGATGACCAACATCCGCCACCTGTGGAGGATCCTGGCCTGGACCACGATGCCAGTGACGATGATGATGATGATGGTGATGGTGATGTCCGCACACAGCTCATCACCAACTTCTTTAGCTGAATGTGAGTATCCTGAGGTGTCATGTCAATGATGTGAGTTGGCATGATGTGTGGGTGGTGCTCTGGTGCTGTTGGAGTGTGTCCATGGGCTACTTGACTGGATGTGTGTTGCGATGTGTGCTTACAGGTGGGCTGTACTCCCCAACAGTGTTCACATGCTAACTTGGTTCTGGGTGGGTATCTTGTAACATGTATTGTGCATGAGTTTTGCTGTTCTGTCCTGTACTCCATTGCTTTTGACTGTGTGTCATTTCTGTCCTTCACAGGGTACTTTCAGATTCGTTTGGTCAACTGTGTCCACCGACGACGTGATTGCACATCCAGGCTGGTAGCTGTTGTGTCCCTACAGGTGATGTGCGCCACACCCATGGACTTCCTTCTGTCTACAGTTGTTGACTGTGTGCCCGCTACCAGGTGGGGTTACCTTGCATCTGTAGTGGTTACGGCATGTTGCTACTGTGTAATAAACCTGTGCTTCACTTAGTGATGTGCGTTGTCTGTGGTCACACATTTGACTGCCATTTGCTTACTGCACCTGTGGGCTACTTGACTACAACTGGGAATGGGTGTGGTGTCTGTGCATTGCACCGTCTTCCCTGGCAACATCAGTGTAGGCAATGAGTCAGATGGCCTAGGTGTGTATGTGTTGTGTAGCCCTGGTGGTGTGTCTCCCTCATATGTGTCACGTTGCCTGTACTCACATGCCTGTGTTGTCCTTGCTGTTGCAGTTCGCATACACAGTGTAATTTTGCAGTTCATCATCCCCATAACAGCACCCACGTTGGAATCACGACAGAGGCAAGTATGGTGTATTATTGTGTTTATTGTGATACATCTGTGATAATAGTGCATAGGATGGATTGTGCTGTACATGAATCTTGCAATCCCAAGTTCCTAGATGAATAGAAAGTCCAGGTAGACAGGATCCCCAGTATCGGGGCCACAGTTGTCTGACACATTGTTCCAACTTGTACTCCCCATGCAATGTGTGGGAGTAGTGTTGCCATCAACAGGGTGAACAGTCTGTGCACAAAGGCGAAAATCCAGAACAGGTTCAGGCTTCCTGGGAGTTGCGCTTGGCCATCAGCCTCTCACTTTCCCCTCCTCGGACGACCCCTCTTCTTGGGGGGGGCCCTCAAGTGCAGGCTGCTGCGGTGCAGGGGACTCTCCGCCAGAGTCCTCCTCCCTCCCTGTGGCAGTTGCAGTTTGTTCGGTACCAGATGTTGTTGGCACACAGGGAGGTGTGGACTGGTTGCTGTTCATCTGGCGGAGGCATTGTAAAATGTCCCTGTGCACCGCCGTCATCTCATGTAGTACATCCCACTTGGACTCCACGCGGGTCATGTGGGAGTCCACACGTGACATGTGGGAGTCCACACGTGACATGTGTGACTCCACGTGGGACATGTGGGAGTCCAAGCGGGCATGATGGGCAGCCTGCTGCTGTTTGATGTCTCTGAGGAGCCCCACTACCTGGCTGAGCTCTCCGGTGCTGGACTGGTACGCATCAGCTATGCGTACCAGTTGTGGGTCTTCATGCACACCAGCAACGTCTGCAAGCAGCGACCTCTGTCTCCCACCCCTCCCACCACCCCTGCTGACATGTGCAGTGTGTGCAGTTGCACGCACAGATAACCCTGGTCCACCTTGGGGGTTGGTGGTGGTGGTGGTGTCCATGGCCCCAGGTTGGTCCAGGGTCACTGCGCTGGTGTTGTTCCTTATTCTGTCCATGTCGGCAGGGATGGTATTCGTGGTGACAGTCGTTGGAGGGGTGGGTGCAGGGGGTGCAGCTGGTGGACCTGCTGGTGCTGCAGCTGGTGGTCCTGCTGGTGCAGCATGTTGACTTGCACCGGATGTGCCAGGTTGTTCTTCATCGTCCGAGGAGGACAGAGGCTGTACGACGCCAGTGAGCTCGGCATCCTCTTGAGCCTGGGACTGGGACTCCTCAGCGTCTGCTGCTGTGTCCCTATCATCACCTGTTTTTGGGAGACACAAACAATGTATGTCATGTTTCTGCAGGCATCAGTGGTTGACACACCTGACAGTTGTGACTGTGCCTCGGGGTGCGGGCCTGTACATTGTATTGTCCTAAGTCGTCACAGTCAGGGGTTGATATTGGTGTGGCACATTGTCCTGCATTATTTGGGCATTTCTATGTATTCTCTGGGGTGTGAACATGGTCTGCATTGATTGTGTTTGGTTGACAGCCAGACCTCCTTCCCACCCACCCACCCACCCAGTCAGTTATCCCACCATGGAACGTGCTTGCATTGCAGGGAGTGTAAGTTGTCTCTCAGGATGTCAGTCAGTGGTGTCCTGCTGTTTGTTGGTGCACAGTTGCCAGCAGGGCCTTGTGCTCCCCACAGCAGTAGCCAGTGTCAGCCATCTTGTGAGTCCTTTTCCACTCCCTGTGATGTGAGCATGGTTCAGGGTGGTGTTGATGGGCCAGTTGTGAGGCTGAGCAATGTCTGTGACTACGACTCCCATCATGCTATTGCCTCCACCCCCCTTCCCAGCATGCCCATGCTTCCTTCCTTTTGACTCTGCTTCCTGTGGGGTGGGCTGGCTGTGCTGACAGGATGGCTGGGAGTGTTGTCCTGGCAGTTGTTTGGCTAAGAGTCCCAAGAGTGTCCCTGTGCTTCACACAACATAACCCAGGGTGGTGGTGCTTTGTGGGATCTTGTGTTAGGATGGAGGGCATTGCATTCTACCAGGTGGGTACTGTGGAGTTTGTGTTGGGGGGGTGTGAGGGGAGGTGCTGGTGACTATGGTCAGTGCTGCAAGTCCCCCTTCCCACCCAGCCAGCCAGATATCCCACCATGGAACGTGCTTGCATTGCAGGGAGTGTAAGTTGTCTCTCAGGATGTCAGTCAGTGGTGTCCTGCTGTTTGTTGGTGCACAGTTGGCAGCAGGGCCTTGTGCTCCCCACAGCAGTAGCCAGTGTCAGCCATCTTGTGAGTCCTTCTCCACTCCCTGTGATGTGAGCATGGTTCAGGGTGGTGTTGATGGGCCAGTTGTGAGGCTGAGCAATGTCTGTGACTACGACTCCCATCATGCTATTGCCTCCACCCCCTTCCCAGCATGCCCATGCTTCCTTCCTTTTGACTCTGCTTCCCTGTGGGGTGGGCTGGCTGTGCTGACAGGATGGCTGGGAGTGTTGTCCTGGCAGTTGTTTGGCTAAGAGTCCCAAGAGTGTCCCTGTGCTTCACACAACATAACCCAGGGTGGTGGTGCTTTGTGGGATCTTGTGTTAGGATGGAGGGCATTGCATTCTACCAGGTGGGTACTGTGGAGTTTGTGTTGGGGGGGTGTGAGGGGAGGTGCTGGTGACTATGGTCAGTGCTGCAAGTCCCCCTTCCCACCCAGCCAGCCAGATATCCCACCATGGAACGTGCTTGCATTGCAGGGAGTGTAAGTTGTCTCTCAGGATGTCAGTCAGTGGTGTCCTGCTGTTTGTTGGTGCACAGTTGCCAGCAGGGCCTTGTGCTCCCCACAGCAGTAGCCAGTGTCAGCCATCTTGTGAGTCCTTCTCCACTCCCTGTGATGTGAGCATGGTTCAGGGTGGTGTTGATGGGCCAGTTGTGAGGCTGAGCAATGTCTGTGACTACGACTCCCATCATGCTATTGCCTCCACCCCCTTCCCAGCATGCCCATGCTTCCTTCCTTTTGACTCTGCTTCCCTGTGGGGTGGGCTGGCTGTGCTGACAGGATGGCTGGGAGTGTTGTCCTGGCAGTTGTTTGGCTAAGAGTCCCAAGAGTGTCCCTGTGCTTCACACAACATAACCCAGGGTGGTGGTGCTTTGTGGGATCTTGTGTTAGGATGGAGGGCATTGCATTCTACCAGGTGGGTACTGTGGAGTTTGTGTTGGGGGGGTGTGAGGGGAGGTGCTGGTGACTATGGTCAGTGCTGCAAGTCCCCCTTCCCACCCAGCCAGCCAGATATCCCACCATGGAACGTGCTTGCATTGCAGGGAGTGTAAGTTGTCTCTCAGGATGTCATTCAGTGGTGTCCTGCTGTTTGTTGGTGCACAGTTGCCAGCAGGGCCTTGTGCTCCCCACAGCAGTAGCCAGTGTCAGCCATCTTGTGAGTCCTTCTCCACTCCCTGTGATGTGAGCATGGTTCAGGGTGGTGTTGATGGGCCAGTTGTGAGGCTGAGCAATGTCTGTGACTACGACTCCCATCATGCTATTGCCTCCACCCCCTTCCCAGCATGCCCATGCTTCCTTCCTTTTGACTCTGCTTCCTGTGGGGTGGGCTGGCTGTGCTGACAGGATGGCTGGGAGTGTTGTCCTGGCAGTTGTTTGGCTAAGAGTCCCAAGAGTGTCCCTGTGCTTCACACAACATAACCCAGGGTGGTGGTGCTTTGTGGGATCTTGTGTTAGGATGGAGGGCATTGCATTCTACCAGGTGGGTACTGTGGAGTTTGTGTTGGGGGGGTATGAGGGGAGGTGCTGGTGACTATGGTCAGTGCTGCAAGTCCCCCTTCCCACCCAGCCAGCCAGATATCCCACCATGGAACGTGCTTGCATTGCAGGGAGTGTAAGTTGTCTCTCAGGATGTCATTCAGTGGTGTCCTGCTGTTTGTTGGTGCACAGTTGCCAGCAGGGCCTTGTGCTCCCCACAGCAGTAGCCAGTGTCAGCCATCTTGTGAGTCCTTCTCCACTCCCTGTGATGTGAGCATGGTTCAGGGTGGTGTTGATGGGCCAGTTGTGAGGCTGAGCAATGTCTGTGACTACGACTCCCATCATGCTATTGCCTCCACCCCCTTCCCAGCATGCCCATGCTTCCTTCCTTTTGACTCTGCTTCCCTGTGGGGTGGGCTGGCTGTGCTGACAGGATGGCTGGGAGTGTTGTCCTGGCAGTTGTTTGGCTAAGAGTCCCAAGAGTGTCCCTGTGCTTCACACAACATAACCCAGGGTGGTGGTGCTTTGTGGGATCTTGTGTTAGGATGGAGGGCATTGCATTCTACCAGGTGGGTACTGTGGAGTTTGTGTTGGGGGGGGTGTGAGGGGAGGTGCTGGTGACTATGGTCAGTGCTGCAAGTCCCCCTTCCCACCCAGCCAGCCAGATATCCCACCATGGAACGTGCTTGCATTGCAGGGAGTGTAAGTTGTCTCTCAGGATGTCATTCAGTGGTGTCCTGCTGTTTGTTGGTGCACAGTTGCCAGCAGGGCCTTGTGCTCCCCACAGCAGTAGCCAGTGTCAGCCATCTTGTGAGTCCTTCTCCACTCCCTGTGATGTGAGCATGGTTCAGGGTGGTGTTGATGGGCCAGTTGTGAGGCTGAGCAATGTCTGTGACTACGACTCCCATCATGCTATTGCCTCCACCCCCTTCCCAGCATGCCCATGCTTCCTTCCTTTTGACTCTGCTTCCCTGTGGGGTGGGCTGGCTGTGCTGACAGGATGGCTGGGAGTGTTGTCCTGGCAGTTGTTTGGCTAAGAGTCCCAAGAGTGTCCCTGTGCTTCACACAACATAACCCAGGGTGGTGGTGCTTTGTGGGATCTTGTGTTAGGATGGAGGGCATTGCATTCTACCAGGTGGGTACTGTGGAGTTTGTGTTGGGGGGGTGTGAGGGGAGGTGCTGGTGACTATGGTCAGTGCTGCAAGTCCCCCTTCCCACCCAGCCAGCCAGATATCCCACCATGGACTGTGCTTGCATTGCAGGGAGTGTAAGTTGTCTCTCAGGATGTCAGTCAGTGGTGTCCTGCTGTTTGTTGGTGCACAGTTGGCAGCAGGGCCTTGTGCTCCTCACAGCAGTAGCCAGTGTCAGCCATCTTGTGAGTCCTTCTCCACTCCCTGTGATGTGCGCATGGTTCATGGTGGTGTTGATGGGACAGTTGTGGGGGGCAATATGTGTGACTGCGACTCCCATGATGCTATTGGCTACACTGACTTGGCCAGCATACACAGAATTCCTTCCTTTGAGTGGTCTTCACTGTGTGTTGGTGTTGTTGTGGTGGCTACATGTGTGGATGTGTGTGTTAGTTCTATTTGTGCCACTGCCTAGCTGTAGTTGTGGTTGTGTTTGTACATGTGTTGGCACAGTTGGATGTGACTTTTTGGATGGCATGTGTTGTGTTTATCTGACTGACATACACATTTTGGGATGATTCTGTTCTAGTTGCTGTGTAATTGCTATGAGTGCATGGTTTGACTCTCCCTTGACAGTGATGTGTGTGTTTTGTGGCAGTATATTGTGTACATTTGTTGTGTACTCACCAGGCTCTGGGATGTCCTCTAGTCCATATATGCTCACTGGCGGTAGGATGGCCCGCACCTTCTCCTCCCAGGGCCTGAGGTATATTGGCTTGGCAGGAGGGCCACTGCCGGTGTGTTGGCTGTTGATGTAGTCTTGCTTCAGCAGTTTCCGTATCCTCCTGCGCACGTCATACCACCTGTTCTGGATGTCGGTCTTTGTGCGCCGACATGGTGATTGGGCGTTCACCCTGTTGATGATCCTCTCCCACATCTTGGTTTTCTGTGACATGGGGGTCTGTTGGACCAATGTGCCAAACAGCTGTGGCTCTACCCTGAGGATCTCGTCTACCAGGACTTCCAATTCACAATCTAGGAACTTGTGATTCTTCTTGGGGGCATGGTGATGGGTGGTGATGGTGGGTGATGTGTGTGTTGGTGTGCAGGTGAGGGTGTGTGGGTGTGTGTTGTGCTGGGTGTATGTGAGGTAGGTATTTGTTGGTGTGCTGATGGTGTGTGGCTTGTGTGAGGGATGAGCTGTGGGTGTGTGGTTGCTTTCTCTTGGGTGCTGGCAGTGAAATGGCATTTGCAAAGGCTCATGGTAGTGATTTGTGTCCTTTATATAGGTGGAGTTGTGGGTGTGTCTTTGTTCTCTGTCCCCACCCCCCCCAGTATTTATTGGCTTGGTAATTGCTTGTTTGGCCTTTTTTTGGTTGATTTTTCCTTTGTGCTGTTTGTATATGTTGGAAACGTTCTTGTGACCGAGTCGGACCCTGCATTGGTCTCGTACGGTGTTTTCCGCTTCGTTCACGCTGTGTTTGTGCAGTTTTGTATGCTGCGTACGCGTCGGTCGCGGTGTATTGTGTTGCTTCGGCTCGGTTTTGTATGCGTGTCGGTCGTGACGGCTTGTCCTCCGTCCGACTCGGTCGTGTTTTTCGCGCCTTGCATCGTACTTTGCGGGTTGGAGTTGGCGGGTACGATTCGGTCGGATTTGTTCCGGGTGCGTGTCGGTCGGTTGGATTCGCGTGTTTTTCCGGCCGGATTGCTATTTTCCGAGCGGCTCGGTCGGTCGGCTTGGTTTCCTGACGTGTCGGTCGGATTTATCGCGGCTTGCATCGTACTTGGCGTGTCGGGCGCCACTGGTACGTGTCGGTCGGTAATTTTTCCGGCTCCGAGTCGGTCGGTGCTTTTTCCGGCCCGAATCGGAATCGACCCCTTAATAGGGGCTGCAGCGTCAACCGCTGTTTTGATCCAAGTGGTTAGTCTGTGGACTGCTTCGTTCGTATCTGCTGTTAGGTCCGGCTTGGTGACCCATAGTGAATTTCTAAGATCGGGAGTATTAATTTTAGTCCAATCTTGATATTTAACTGTGATAGGTGTGTTAGATGATGTTAGTTGTTGTGAGTTTGCATTAATGTTGAACAATATAGGTCTGTGGTCCGACCAAGGCACGGGAATCACCTCCACAATTTTGATCATGGTATTGGAGGTAAAGATTCCGTCCAAAGTGTGGCCGGCGACGTGAGTCTCTTGCTTGACTATCTGTCCCAATGAGAACCCCAACAAGGCATCAATGAGTGCGGTCACGTTGTGGTCTACTGCATTTTCTAGGTGATAATTAAAATCTCCTAAAATTGTGAAATCTGAGTAGTTAATGCTGGCTTCCAAGAACGGACTGATTTTGTCCATAAGGGGGATCCGTGCCTTTGGTGGCCGATATATAAGAAGTCCTTTTAGAGTGTAGTTGTTGTTAAGTAGTACTTGGAAAGATAACAATTCACACTCCGGGTGCTACCAGCTGAGGAACCCGACACTGGCAGCTCTTCTCTGGCAATAATAGCTAGCCCTCCCCCCGCTTGAGTGTTCTATCGGCTCTAATGATAGTAAAACCTACTGGGAGTGCTAATGCCAGGTCGGGATCCGAAGCTGAATCTGCCCAAGTCTCTGTTATAAAAGTCAGATCGAGCTTATTGTTTTCGATCATTTCTGCAATTTCTGTGTTATGCTTTAGTTATGCTTTATTAATGATCATGCATTGATTAACATGGCTTTTATACCTTTACTAGTGGATGAATGTGATGATTTTTGCAGATGAAGAATTATGCTGTTCACCAAACCAACTGCTTTTACAGTGACATTGGAATAAGATCATTCCACCTTACACAAATGAGCCTGAGCCGCAGTCCAACAATGAGTGGCTTGTATCATGGTGCAATCCTCCTTGCTGACTTCCTGTGTCATACCTTAAAAAACACTAGCATTTCGATCAGGCACTCTATTTGTCCTCATTCACCAAACATTTTCATCATGCATTTGGCAGTTGCATCACCTCTTATTTGTAGTATGTAATTATTGATAGACCTATTCTGCTTAAACAGGTATTGTGGCATGAAGAATGTGGAGTTCCAATAAGTTGGGACCTCCTGTATGAGGGTTTTTATGGGGATTCTCTTGGCACACTGAATAAACCTCAGTTCTGATAAACCTGCAAAATTAGATTGATGCAAATGATAAACATGGCAATCTAAAGAATCATCATCCGCCTTAGCTATGGCAGTATTGCTGTCAATGTCAGTGGCAAGAAATCCAATGCTAAGGTCTTTGGTTGAAGCAATTCACAGAGTCTGGTACTGAATTCTTCCAGATTTTTGGAAGAAGTGTATGCTTTCTCCATGGAGAATGTTGGAAGTGTTGGAAATGAATACCTTGAAAAGCATCAGTAATGGTGCAACCAGTGACTAGCCTTTACTTAACCCCCTTGACGGAGACCTCATGTGCAGCAATGTTCATGTAGTCTGTAGCTTGTCAAATGAGCTACATGTCTTTAGTGGAATATATGGATTGCACAGCACTTTCTTCCATTGTATCTGTAAGCAGTTTCAGCACTTAGTGGTGCAGTTGTAGCATAGCAACAGTTGCCCTCCATTTGGACAAATGGCCCCCACAAATTACAGACACTCCTCCTTCCACCAAATAAAAGTAAGTAGTTCAAGCGCTAACATTTTGGCTAGTTTATGGGTTTGATGGTATGGTGACTCCCTGCTGAACACAGCCTTGGTGGTGGATTTTTGTGTGTATGTTTTTTTGGGATGGTCCCACCTGAAGTGATGTTCATGGAGGCAGGCTGCATAGGTACTTTGCATGACCATGGCATTCCTTTTGTTTCTTGTGCCAAGATGCGGTTGCTGAGGTAGGTAATGTGAACACATTATGAGCGCCAGGGCTGATTGCCATGACAACAATCTTTTCATCATCAGCACCGTCTTTTATCTGTTCAGATTCTTATGTCATAGGAACATTCATCTTTTTTAGGTTCTGTTCTCATAGGATTGGACACCAGTCCTTCATATGGGACAATTGGTTCCAATTACCATAATGTCCACCTAGCTTCCCAAAATTCACTGGCTGTCTGCAGTTAAATCCTCATTAGGCCTAAGTGTAAAGAAGTCTCAAACTGGGAAGAAGAGCCTAATTATAGTGCTAGAGCCACAATTTGTGGAGTAACTAGGCTGAGTTTGCTTCTCCTTAGGAATAGCTGCAACTGTGGCAGGACTTGGTGCTGGGTTTTGGGTTTTTGAGAGGATGGGAGCAGGCGAAGGTGATATAGGACCAGGTTGAGTAGAATTGATTGGCACTTCTTAAGGGTGTCCCTTAACTTAAAAAATCACTGGTTTGCCTTTCTCACTGCCAACTAGTATCATACTTGATTGCAATTACTGCAGCACTAAGAGACATCTGCTTTGGTTTCAGTGGTGGCGGAACCATTGTTGATCTAGTGGTGAACTACTCAACATCTTCCTGACTAGAAGAGGGTGCAATGAGTATGCTGTGTTGCACACCGTGGCAGGAAAAATAGGCGGACTCAATCCAAGACATGACTAAAGACTTCTTCTCTTTTGCTGGCTGATATTGAGCCTGTTTCTAATGTGCCTTCTTCTTAAATTCCTGTTAATCAACTTGAGCAGTAGCACTTAGCAGAGAGTTCTATGGACTCCAGTGTCAGCAAATTTACAGACTTCTACCCATTCTGTTTTCAGTCTCGACCTGCAAGCAATCAAAATTAAGGGGCCGATTCCGATCTCGGCCGGTAGTGCTCCGAATCGGATTCGGATTCACCGGATCCGATTCGGAGCCCTGTTTCCCGACCGAATCGTACGAGGGTCCGGCCGAGCGAGTACGATGCAAGCACCCGCGAAATCGCCGACCGACTCGAACGCGGCTTCAACACGCTCCGACCGACTCGCATGGGACACGACTCGCACCGCGCTATGGAGACGTTTCCCGGCCGGGTAAGTACGATGCGCGCCGCGAGCAGTCCGACCGATTGCGCGCCGTCCGGCTCGAAAAAGCTGTCGGAGCCGGACTTTGGGGTCCGCGTCGGACCCCCTGTACGCGTAGGCGCGCGAGTCGCACACAGGGGGACCCATGGGTCCCCCTACCTGTGCATGTATGCCGCGATGCGCATGGATGCGTACACGCTGTAGGGGGCGCCCTTGTCCGCCTTGCACCCATTGAGTCAATGGAAGCCCGCGTACGCGTTGTACGACCGGCTCCCATTGACTTCAATGGGAGTCCGACCGACTCGAGTCCGATAGCATGCGAATGCATCGTACTTGTCCGGTCGGACTGCTAGGGTCCGATTCGGTCGGAATTCTCTCCGGGTCCGGCTCGGTCGGAGAGATTTCCAGCCGGAATCGGAATCGGCCCCTAAGAAGGAAGACAGTCGGACTTGTCCATTCTATTCAATGCAATACAAATCATCATCATAACAATAATATACCCAGATGCAAACAAACTAGTTTGTTAGAACATGCACTACTCAGAAAAACATCAGTGAAGTGCTACGTAATAAATATTTGGGAGGTGACGGCTATTCACAAGGTAAACTTACATACAAGAAAATCTAGAGGTATAAATTTGCCTTAAGACTTTGTATTATATACCATTAGCAAGTGTAAATTTACGTCAAAGTGTAGACAAATAACATATCTTCACACCATGAAACTGTACTACAAAATGCACTTTGTGGATCGGACTCATAGGGGCCGATTCCGATCTCGGCCGGTAGGGCTCCGAATCGGATTCGGCTTTACCGGATCCGATTCGGAGCCCTGTTTCCCGACCGATCCGTACGCGCGTCCGGACGAGCGAGTACGATGCGAAATCGCCGACCGACTCGTCCGGGCGTCCCGACCGCTCCGACCGACTCGATCCCGGGTCGAACCGCACCGACCGACTCGCACGGACTCGACGCGCACCGCGCAATGGAGACGTTTCCCGGCCGGGTGAGTACGAAACGCGCCGCGAGCAGTCCGACCGAGCCGCACACTCCGGCTCAAAAGAGCTGTCGGAGCCGTACTTTGGGGGTCCGTGTCGGACCCCCTGAACGCGTAGCGCGCGCGATTCCCGCACACAGGGGGACCCATGGGTCCCCTCTACCTGTGCGTGTACGGGCGACCGCTTCGCCACGTACCCGCTGTAGGGGGCGCCCTTGTCCTCATCGCACCCATTGAGTCAATGGGAGCCCATGTACGCGTCGTACGACAGGCTCCCATTGACTTCAATGGGAGTCCGACCGAATCGAGTCCGATGGCATACGTGCGCATCGTACTCGTTCGGTCGGGCTGCACGGGTCCCATTCGGTCGGATATCTCTCCGGGTCCGGCTCATAGTGTTCCTCCAGGGCCCATGGTGCACCTTTGGGAGTCTGTGGAGGCTAAAAAAGTAAATCAAATCAATTAAAAATAGTAATATTATCCATGGCCTACAGACTACTACAGCGAGTCCACTTGCATAATAACAGAAAATATATATGAAGAAAGGAAAAATGAGCAAAAATATCCCTTGACTAAAAGGGTCTATAACACAATGCTCACAGCAGAAAGCTTTCAAATTGGAATAAAATGGCTAATAATAAAGGATAAAGCACACACTATCTTTTCACAAAATAGTAGAAAAGCACATTGCTTGGCAAGTCAAAAGGCATGAAGAACAAAGATGCAACGACCACCTAAATGACACCCATTACTTTCGAAAATGTGTTGGTGAGCACATGACAAGAAAGGAGATGGCATGGAGTGCAAAGAGAACGTGGCTGCCTATGAGATACTGCTTTTACACAATGGTGGATGAGTACATGCCAAGTAAATAGGTGACATGGAAGGCAAAGAAATCATGGCAGCCTGCCTGGGGCCCCTTTGTCTGCCCTCCACCAACAAATACATGCAGCATTGCACGGAAAGCATTGTACAAGTATATACCTAATATGTGCCTGGGCCCTCCAAGGGCTTTTTCTTCACCAGTAAAGTAGCAGTGAGGATGTTAAAAAAATAAATGAAGATAAAACACAACAACATGGAAACAAAAAAAAACAAAAAAAAATGCCCAAATACAAACAGCCGTAGGTAACAATTAGCCCAGGTAAACATTTTTATAAGTTCTGGAAATTATATATTAACCATCTCTTACTTTCTCTCTCTCAAACACAAGCTCACACACATGCAAAAATAGGGAAGAAATATGGCTAAGAACAACATACATGGTTAAATGGGCTGGACTCCTGGAGCCAACCTAGCCAACAACTGGCACATGCAGACAAAATAACCTATATTAGGCATGAATTCAAGGCTATTCACAAACCCCTAAAAATCTCTAGCATAGCATCAGTAAGAATGTGAAAAACTACATTAAAAACAGCATCAATGACTTACAGCAGTCTAGGCCCCAAACTGCAACACACCAGAGTATAATTCCCAAATATGGACAAAACACTATGAAAATCAGGAAAAATGTATATAACCCTGTTCCTTCACCATCCCAAGATGTCCATTGCCCTTAAACTCTTATCTCTTAATCCTAACTAAGCTTACCATCAACTCTCCATTGTAAATTCTTGGAAATTTAGCAATAAACAAAATGAAAACAAAGTACCAAAAAAGGAGAAACATCCCAAAAACATAAAACATTTTGTGAAGTACAGCACTAAGAGGGTCATTACGATGGCGGGCGGACAAAGTCCGCCCGCCACCGCAACAGCAAATGGGACCGCCCGCAAGAGGTGCGGCATTCCCGCCATGGGTATTAGTATGCCACCGCCACGGTGGCATCCCGTATTGTTCACATTGCGGCGGGCGGTGCTGTCAGCAGCACCCGCCGCAATGCGAAAAACGCATGTTGTGCATTTGAATGCACAACGTGACAGGCACCGCGCAGTGCCTGCCACCTTGTGCATTCAAATGTAGGGGGTACCATAGGTACCCCCATGTGCACCCCCACCCCCCAAAACCCTGGGGCCCGCAACGGGCCCCCAGAAGCAAAGACCACATGCCTTTCCATGGCGGCAACACCGCCATGGAAAGGCTGCTTTCCGCCACCATCCTAATATGGATGGCGGTGTCTTGCAGACACCGCCACCATGTTAGAGCCCTTTTCCGCCCGGTCGACGAGTCGACCGGCGGAAAAGCGGCGGACGGTCTTTCCGTCCGCCTGGGTCCCCACCGCCATCGTAATATGGCGGGGGGGAAATGTTATGCGGGCGGACGAGAATGGCGGGCGGATTGCCACCGCCATACGGGCGGCGGCGATCCGCCAGACATCATAATGACCCTCTAAGCGTACTTCATTTTCCCCACAAACACAGAACATATTTTCAATTGATTATCGGTGGCCAGTGTTCAAACAATAGCCCTTTGCATTCAGTTCATTCATGTGGTTCCTGTGCTCCAGCAACAGGATTTATTAAAACAAACAAAAATCTAATTTATGTGACGTGGCATAAAATAGCAGATTTTTGGGCTTTATGCCTCACATTTGTAACGTAAAATGCTGGAAATGATCTACAATTATGCCAGTGTTAAAGAAATTTCACCCAAACTAACTCTTAACTTTAGGTCCAAAATGGAGCTTGGCGAAAATTCTTCCTAATTTTATTGAAATTTTCTTAAAATGCATCTCAATAGGTCCACTCTCTGACATGGATTCTTGAGCAATCAATGGAATAAACTCACAATTTGGCAGCAAAGTCACAATTTTTCATTGCTGCTGCCACATTAAATCCATTTTAATGACAAAAAGTCAGGTAGAAAACAGGTGCTAGTTTTAAATTCTATCTTTTTCAAATTGGTATTTTCATGTAAAGAAAATCTCCTGACATAAAACATTGAATATCAGACATTGGACTAAAAAGATCATAGTGTAAACAACCACACATTGGAAGAGATTGTCAGAGAAGGTAGAATGAAAAGGGATAGTGGCTTTGAAATAGAGGTACAATTAATGGCTGGATGCAGATGAAATGTGTTTCAGGACTGAAGGCCTGATTACAAGTTTGGTGTTCTGACCACCCGAACGCCACGTTCCTCGGCCGCCAGTAGACCACAGCGCTGGCGGTCTTCAGACTGCCATAATACGAGTTTACCATGGTGCCGGCGGTGTGTCTGCAGAGATCTTGTGGCGGTAGTGATCATTTTTTCATATGTATCGAAGCCTGTGTGAACATTTCAACTGCATATGTATCGAATGCACACATATGCATGATACATGTGGAAAAATATCATCTACCCATTGCTGGAGTTTGGCCCATATGCAGGCAATCCAGGTAATGGGTAATGGGCACAAAAAGGACTCACCTGCATATCGCCGCAAACAGAATCGTAATCCTCGGGGTGGAGATGCTGCTGTGAAGGGGGGCCTGAAGAAAGGGATCCATGTCGAACTCTGATGGGAAGTACAGAAAAGGGATGAATACGCACCCTAAAACCTTCATTTCTGTCAACTTGAAGCTGGCTATCCCACTGCCACGGTCAGCTCATTGGAGAAGCCAAATAGTAATATGGATGGCGGTTAAACTCCTCTGTACCGTACTATGGCAGCTGCTTTTCCCCGACCATGACCTTGGCGGTCTACGGTGTGCTGGCAGTTTCAGTGGTTCAGCTGTGGTCTTTGCAATAGCAATTCACAAAACTTGTAAAACGGCGGTCGAACCACTGAGCTTGCGGAGGCCAGACCACAACCACAGTTATGGCGGTTCCCGGACTGCAAAACTCATAATAAGGCCTTAAATATGCAACATGCACACAGCTGCGTAAGTGACATGATAGAGGGATGGCAGATATATTGTTGACTGAAAGAAATGTGTTGTCACAGCTGCTTTACTATTGGTAAATGAGTGTATACTGTAGTGCTTAGTGTATACTCTGCAGAATGGCACATAGACAACACAAAACCCACCCAATAGTAACTTATCACCATGTATTTTGAGCAGGTGATTACTGCAGAAAGTGGCACACTTGCATCACACACATGCTTTGCGACTTTGCTAAACCTACCGGTATTGGCCAATGCAGGCTTCATACTTTTGCAAAGCTACAAACTTTTTTTTTTTTTTTACAAAGTTGTGTTTGGTATGGACCAGACCTCAAAGGCACTGGAGCGCTGTACTGCAGGTTTGAGTTACATGGATAGGTTAGATTATTTTGGGAAGGAACAGAGGGGCTCATTACGATGGCGGTGGGACCGCCACCGCCGGCGGTCCCTCCGCCATCTGGCTCCCATTTCCCCCTGCCACATTAGGATGGCGGGGGAATCGCTTACTGGCCGCGGCGGTCACAATTTCCGCCCTCCACGCTTCTGCCATGGCAATCGTCACGATTGCCTGGCGGAGCGGTCAGCATGTGTGAAATGGCGGCGGTGCCTAGCAGGCACCGCCTGCCAGATTACAGTGCTGGTGTCAGCCAGCCTTTCCATGGCGGTTCCACCGCCATGGAAAGGCTGGCGGAGGCTGGGTTCCTGGGGCTCACATGCGGCCCTCTGTGTGGGGGAGGGTCTATGTGCACTGGGGGTACCCGTGGTACCCCTACATTTTATTTTTACTGGAAAACGAACGGGGCCCCTGGAATATGGATACAACCCTACCAAGGAAATTACTCTTTTGGAAAGAGAACAACACCAGGCAAAGTGCTATTTGTAATAGAAGGGCATGTAAACTCTAGATGTATATATATACACTTTAAATAATAAATATCATGACACATATATAGAAAATTTGATTGATTTATTTTATGTTGTTATTTTTTATTATAAAAAATTTTTTTTTTGTAATTTTCATATTGGTTAAAAAATATATTTTACATATGGAAACTATTTATACATAAAAAATTCTATACAAACCCAGTGATATAATTAGAACCACATTTACATAATCATTGTTAGACCTGGCATCCTTGGCGTGGGTCTCCCTTCCATTTTTTCGTAATGCCTCCACTGTTGCCGATATGTTTTT